>OX402533.1:15269758-15320832 GCA_948098885.1 Drepanosiphum platanoidis
GTCGTCGTCGTCTTGCCGCCGGAGAAAACACACCGCCGACGCGCGGCGCACCGCCGTCCGTTTTCCACGCGATATTAACTTTTTTTTTTTTTTTTTCTCTCTCTTCTCGTCCGAGACGAGAATTTAATTTATATATAAATATATATAAATTAATATCATATAAAAAAAAAAACGTTCGTCGCACCGGGTTTTTTTTTTTTTTTCTTTCTTTAACTTTCGTCCGTGTATTGTCGCGATTCATTAATCCCGACGGAACGCGCGCGAACATTTCATTTAAACCCGTAGTGCCGAACAGACATGTGACATGAAGGCTTCACGAATAATCAAAACGATCATACTGACCCTCTTGGTCGACGTCATCGCTACGGTATACTCGAAACACCGAGAAGGCAAATACAAGGGCACCCATTGGTGGTGAGTAAACTTTTATTATCCTTATTGTACATTGATATTATGTTGTTTATTGTGTTTCGTTCCGAATCGCGTATTATTATTTATCAACCGTACAACGAGTTCTCGACGATTTATATAGTATCTTCGTATTATACTATATGTGGGAAACCGTAATCGCACGGTAAATTTAAGTTTCCGGATTTTATTTTACTTTTATCCGTTATTTTCGTATGTTCATCTATAGTTTCTTAATCAAATAAAAGTACAGTTTCTTTCGTACAACCTCCGTCGAAAAAAATTGATCTTTTTTTAAATACGGTTATTGAAATTCGGGTATAATAGTAGTTATATTATCGTAATATTTAATTTAAGTGATAACATTCATGCTCTTACTTTTGTTTTTTTTTCTCATTACGACTGTTCATTGTTATAAAAATATCCATCATCGTCCGTTAATCGTTCAAATTGTGTATTATTTAAAGTCACAACTGGGAAAAGGGTTAGGTATACGTATGAGGTTCGAATTTTATTACATATAAAATGTTTTTTATTTAAAATTCCCTTCTCCGAAATTATTTTCTAATCACTGACTCGTATTATTTTAATATTTATCAATTTAATTCACAAATAATTAGACATTTGATTAAATTATCTATAAATTCGTCTTGGTTTAGTAATTATTGTAAAAGATCTAATCCGATAAACTGTTTCATTGGTACTATCCATTTACGTATATTATTATGTGTTGAAACGTGTAGGTTTTACTAATTCGATTTACTCTAGTAAGGCGTTTAGTTATTTAGTATATAAATTAAGGTTTACGCGCGTTATATAATCACGCGCGTTGTTATTTATAATTAAATAATAAGAGTCTGAAATATCGCTGTTATCAAAACCGTATCTTTAGCGCATTTACATACTTGAACGTCGTTCGAGCGATTTGATTACCATTTTCAATTTCTAAAAACGTCGTGTTTTCCACAAAATAATTTTCGAATGAGATTTTACATGCCGTTGTTTTAAATATAATCGTTGAAAATATGTTCCGTCTTTCCGAAATCTCGAGCCGTAAGCGATTGCGCTTATTCTGCCTACCCATTGATCCGGCTTTGTAGGCTCTGTGTACCTATAACACGTTTGATTTAACATTTTTTTTTTTTTTGTGAATCGTCTTAAAAGTAATACGAATATGGTATATTTATTGCCAATGTACCGGTTAAATCATTTGAAATAATCGCGCCGACGTATTAGACAACAAAACGACAGAATTTGTCGAAAACAATGCTCTTTTATCGCGTCTATTTATTATATTTTATGCTCGTACTTGTTGACATTATTACATACCGTCTAATTACCGAGAGCGACCGATTACCGCGATTTCGACGCGCTTCGCGTACCGAAATTCTGAGAATAAAACAACGATATCTGGTAGGCGTTGTGTAAGCGATGTGAAAAAAAAACGAGAGAAAAAATAAGATAATAGTAATAATAATAAGAAATAACGAAGAATGAGATTGAAAAGAAAAGAAGAATGTTTTTTTATTCACAGAACACGCGCGTACGCCCGTAATATTATTCTATAAACAAGATAACCCCTCGTCGAAATGTATACCTGTACCGTTTTCTGATTCATTCAACGATTCGGGAGTTTATTATTATTAAGTAGGATGAGATTGGTTGTATTGTAGTGCGTGAGTCAAAAATGATTTTATGATGATGACATCGAAACCGGAAGAAATGTCACCGCGGTCTCGGCGCGTACCTTGCGTATTATTACGTATTATATTATCATACCCACCTAGGATTTTTTTTCGTTTTCGTCTCGGATATATATATTTATTTTTCTATACATCAAGCATTAAAGGGGAGGACAGGGTCAATTGAGAGAAGAACCCTAATAAGAGACACGAGGAAACCACCCAAAGTGGCCGTCTGTATGTCTAGATGGCTATCTGAGACTATTGTGAATAGTCGACAGACGCGCATGTACACGCGATTCAATAGGAGGGCCTCATCAAGCCACCCTATATTAATTTCAATTTGCACTGATAAATAATAAGGGGAAAAAACTACTCGTAAAAACGGCGGTAAAAAAAAAATAAATAAATAAATAAATAAAAATCCCCGTAAAGGCTTTTACATTATCGTTTTTTCGGATCTTTTCGTACGTATGCCATTGTACGGCGATATGAATGAAAAAGTACAAAACGAATATCTCGATGGAACAAAATTTCTGTCCCCTCGATCGCGAACAATCGGAACAAAAAAAAATTTCGTTTTCCGGCATCTTTTTTTTTTTTTCTGAACATTTTGCCATCTCCGGCAAATAATTAATATTTCTCGAAGATAAAAAATAGAAAAGAAAAAACCAAATATCCGCCGGACAACACGGGTACACAACAATAGCGATGTCATTAAAATACACCTCACACACATATAAATTATTATTTAAATCTTTCGCGTGCGATTAACGTTTTCAGTAATTTATTAGATCGTAATATATTTACGCGCGCGTTAGACTCGAGACGCGGTTTTATAGATATTATTCACTCGCCGTTTCATAATATTATATATTTTACAAAATGCCAAGTATACTATTGTTATCGTGTGACGGCGGCGGCGGCGACGACGACGACGCTCTTGAAATGGAACGACGACGATGAAAATATTACGACGGCTATAAAATATTATAAACAACAGAACAGTTATTAGAAAATCGAAACAATATTACAATATACGTATATGTATATTTGGGGGCGTCGTCGAATAATACGGTCGTCGAATCTCGAACGCGTTACATTTATTACGATTTTTATTGTGGATTTTTTTCACTCTTTCGGTTCGGATATTAGTGACGACATTGCACGCGACGGAACGTTAGTTGTTGTTTTTTTTTTTTCGCACTCTCTCGATCGTTTAAGTCACCGCGGTCTGTAATAATACAGTAATAATAACGTTATATTATGACAAGTACTCGAGTGATATTCTCTCACGATGACACTCGTGAGCCTCTAAACGGTTATAATAGGTTCTTTTCTATTTTTTTCTCTATCTCTCCTCTCGAGTCCATCAATCTGTTCGGACGTGTTTCCGTCACACGAATATATATCAACGCCCTACGCCCGCCGCCGACGTCTATCCCGATGATATTTATGACTCGCGCGGCACTCCAAATTACGCGTCCCGGCCCGCGCACTCGTTGTTCTATACATGTGATGAGTATAGTATGCGGGCCCGAGAAACCGTATTACAAGAGCGGCGGCAGTAGTGGCGTACAGTGGTAGTCGTAATAACAATCGCATAGAGGTAAAAATCATTTAGACGGTTATAATTACCCTGCGCGCGGCCAATACACCTTCACGCACGGGCGGACGAAAAATGTTGTTTGTTAATTAATTTCCGGTTTAGGAGCCGACGGACTCGGCGCGCATATTAGACGGTTGTTATTATTGTTTTTTTTTTTTCCAAATAATTTCCAACCAATAATAACGATACATATTATAATATATACATGCTCGCGCGCGTACGTAGGAAAATATATACACATGATCTATATACATCGCACGTGTATTAGTGCGTCGACAGATAGTTCGTTCCGAAATGCTCGCACTAATGACACTGCACAGCTGCCGCAACGGCGGCGGCGGCGGCGGCAGAATACCATTTCGAGTGGTCTCTCGTCGCGGGCACATAACGTATATTATTATTATTATTATAATGAATAACGCGCGCCCGAGTTCGTCCGACGAAACGCGTCTTTCCCCTTTTTATGTTAATAATAATTCATATTGTATATTATGACCTTTCTGTGCCCCGCGTATACCTACTCGCCGCTGACTTACTGCGACGTGTGTGTATAAAATAGATATTATTTATGTCGTTTTCGTGCGCATATTACGAACGATCGAAATCGTTTCGTATCGCGGAGTTGTTGTTTCCTCTCTATATCTCTGTCGAATCTCGCCGTTTTATAGAAACTACCCATCTATATAATATCCATTATAAAAATGCACTGACCCGGTCGAGTCTCGATAAATCACGCGGATCTCTATAATTATTCGGTCGAGCTAGAAATCTAGTCGAAGCCCGGACTTATGACCGTTATAGACACGAAATCTAGGAAATAATAATTACGAAAACCCAGTTTGTCGTCTTTAATGACGATGAAATAGATACAGTTGTGTTTAAAGTTCAAAAGAACATACCAAACGAATCCGGTTGTTATCATCAGGCCGCCGCCACACTTTCTGTGAAGATTAGGACGAAAATCGTTAGTTTTCTCTAGTCGATTGTTGTCGTTTTAGTTTTGTTCCGATCGTTGAATTACAAATAATTTCCATTTCGTCATTTCGATAATTTAAATTTGTTTCTTGATAAAAAATCGAAACGGCCTCCTTTAAATCAATCAATCATCGAGAAAAACTGACGAAAAATTATCATAAATCTATAAAGTGTATACGGAGTACCGGTTTTCGAGACAATTTCCAATTTTCCGTCGTAATTAAGAAAAGGAACGATCGCAGAGAGTCATAGAAGTCTTCACCGAACACGCTTATTTTAGACACCTTTTTTTGTAGAGATCTACATGGAATTTTCGAAAATTTAAGACTTTTTTCGCTTAATATACGACCCCTTCGGCGCCGCCGCGACCGTTTTAATATTATACGCGTAATATTCACACCCGTTATTGCGTTTAGTGTTGTGACGACAGGTTAGTTTCGCACTGGACGAATTCGCATAGGTCGGGGGGCAGACTAAATAGTCTTACAAGCCTATCGTCTCCTCGGTTTTCACTCCGCGACGTTCCTATAACTCTGGGCTCGACGGCTCGCACGACGATAATATATTATTATGATACATCGCGGGCTGTGTGGACGTGGCGATTCGAAACGCTGTCCGTCCGGCAAACTTTTCCCGCGCGTATTGAAAACACCGCGCGTGGCAGTTATCGCGGTTATCGGATCGACGTGTGCGCGCGCGCGTTCGGCGAGCCTTTTGTGCGCCGCGGCGATCGCCCGGTACACAAACGTACAATGAAGTTGTCGTCGTACAGTCGTGTGCGCGCGTTCAAACTATGCGCCGCGTCAGCGGAGCGTATAAACGCGCTCGCTCGCGCGGCCGAGTGTGTGTGTGTGTGTGTGTGTGTACGAGAAAATAAGAATCGGATGATTAACGACATTAAGAGACCTAAAATATAAAAATGTCGACCGGAATGAAGCCAGAACGCGAATATTCCCACGACAACCGATGATCAAGGGAGATAGGCTAGAGCTGAGCTAGTGATACTATAAATTACACTCTATATAGGTAGGCACTCTCGCGCGCGCGCGCATTCTATCTCTCTTTCTCTATCTATATCTACCTCGTCCAACATCACACAAAAACAAAACAAATTTATAAGGTAAAAAAAAAAAAATAATAAAATAAAATAATAAAAACGAAACAAAAAGATAGAAAGAAAGAAAACGAGTTATGAATATAATAATATAATATATACGAGCCGCTCTCGCACGCCGCCGCCGCCGCAGCGCCTGCTTGCCTACCTCTGTATTGTTGTACGTATACTCGTTGTATTCGTATACATTTTTCCGTTTTTATAAACAAGTAAATGTCCACCGGCCGGACATTCCACGCACTGATTTATCTCTTATCTCGCACGTCAACGGTTAACGTTTTTACGATAATCACCTCTTAAAGTTACTAAATTACACCGCGGGCGCGCGCGGTTGTCACGTCGCGCTCGGACCTGAAAACACGAGAATCTCTCGTCATCTGTACGTTATTATTATTATTATTAAAATACGGCGCTCGTTTTACCCTACATATTATTCTCGTCGCGCGTATCTGTCGTACAAGCTTTTATTACACCCGCCGCCGCGCCGCCACGGCGGTTTTCGACGTTCACACGGACGCGCGCGCGCGTTGTGTGACACGAGAGGACGCGGGACGCACTAAATCTTACACGTCTACACACGCGACGACGGCGAACGCGCGGCGCATAATATTATTACTTCGTCGGGTTTTTTTTTTTTTTTTTTAATTTTATTCCGTCGTAACGCGTCGCGCCGAACGTTACGTCTTTACGCCGCGACGGCCGCGCACGTTTATTGTACTGGCGAAAAAAATAAAAATATAGTCTCGAAAACAACGCACCACCAACACGCACCGATTTACTGTACGCAGAGTGTCTCGTACCCCGCCGCCGATAAAATAATATTACAAAGTGTTATTTTTCTCTCTCTCTCTTCTCGTATATTATTATTATATTCTCCGGCGCGCAATTCACTGCCGCCGCCGCCGCTAGTCCTCCTCCTTTTCGTCGACACGTTCAACAAATAATAGGTACATCCCTGTTTGTCCATTATGTGCTTAATTTCGACGTTTCCACGCAGACGTTCCGTGTGTGCATACTATACGCGTTTATAGACACACACGCACACCACTCGTCCATCTCGAGTGCTCGGATCCATTGTCCGGGCACGTCGATTTCCCTTCACTCCGCGGCCGTCTCGCGAACGACAGTCGACGACACTTTGACAGCGACGGGGGCACCGGGGGGGGGGGGACGCGGTCGAGACACACTTCAGACCCATCTTGTTGTGACTGACTGAGTGTAGAGGTAACATCTCAATGCGTAATATCGACCGTCGTCATCGCCGTGTCCCCGGACGAGACCGAGTGTTTTTTCGGTGCGCTAAAATAATATCACACGCACGCGAACGACGCGCACGTATACACAATAATATTATAACAATGTGTCATTAATAACACGGCGGTGTAACTTCATAATATATACGTGTAATATGTATAGAGACAGAGAGAGAGAGAGAGAGGTCTATTATCGGGGCTGGGAACGTAACGCCTCGAAAACCTCTCTAGTGAAAATGCCTTTATGCCCTAATAAAATTCAAAATAACGTACTCGTATTCGTACATACAGAGAACGCACTACATTTTTTTTTCGATAGTTTTCAAACAAAACGGTTTTTTTTTTTTAATTTGAAGAGCACTCGAGTGGGGCCCGTGGCGTACGGCGTTTTATGACGTACTTCAGTGAACTCTGAGATTTTGAAAAGAAAAAAAAAACTTATTTCCTCGTATTACAACGCGTGTTTTGTCTTTATACTTTTGAGAAAATATTTCCCGGAATCTGTCATAACAACCGTACACGTGTTCTCGAAAATTAATGATAAAATTAAACAGAAGTACAATATTATTGTAAACTCAAGTCTATATACTTTATTCGTTCGTATCATTAATAATTACATCATAAGAATTTCGTTTTGAACAATAATATTAATAAATTAATAAGTTTTTTTCCGATTTTTCTTCGACTATTATTGCCCACGAGTGCGATTCATTTTTAATATACCATCTACACGTTGGTATGATGACGATGGAAATACGTATATTGTAAATTTGCGATTGTAACGTTTACGACGATATGGAAATCAACGGTACACGCACTTAGTCCCGTACAAGGTTCGTTTTATGTTTAAGATAATCATTTTTTAAAACTCCCTCTCGAAAACGTTTCGCACCGTCTCGTAATATTCTCCCACCTGCCGTTCATTTCTTCCGTCGTTTTGTGGTCATTAATGACCGTCGTCCGTAGCACGAGATATTTCGCTTTGCGAATAGTTTATTATATTCCTTCGAAATACTGTTTCGTTCTTTGGTCTTTTTCATTAGGTTCTGTTTGTCTTTGTTTTTGTTTAATTACGTCCTCTTATTTGTGAAATACTGTCCGGCTGGGCGTTGTATAATAATAATAATAATAATAATAGGCAGGTATGCGCGTGTAGGTTTAATAAATACGTGATGTGAATACTACGTTGTTGGTACGTTTGTATAACGCGCGGCGCTTGCGGTATACAGTTTACGTCCGCGCATATATTTCAGACGATATAAATAAAAATATAATTTATAATCTAGAAACGTTAACGAATCTGAGAGAAAGAGAGGCAGGGAGAGAGAGAAATGATAAACGATCCGTCGGAATTCGCTTAATCCGTACGCTCGCACACTCAATCGGTATTAATATACATATACTGTTCTTCTTCGCATAAAATATATAATAGATACGCGCGATTCGGGCGTTAAATATTTTATTTATTTTTTTTTTGCCGCGTCAATAATATAGAACACACGACGCGAACATTGTCAATACCTCGCCGACCGACATAGTAATACACACACACACACACATATAATAGACACGTAGGTATTATAATAAAAGGTGTATAATTCGTACGACGCGGTCTTTTATAAAATTATAACTTAATTTACAATAACTGTACGGTATTATATACACATACGTGTGTAATGCCTAGGTCGGCGGAATCGTTCACAGCGCGCCGCCGCGCCGTCGTGATTCGACACATTTCGAATGATTATAATATGGATACACCCACACTACACATAATACATAATATACATACATATATAATATACACACATAGGAGCGCACACGATTTATGATTCACGCGCTTTATTATTAATTTAATAGTCTCGCGAAGCTGTACACAATTGTACGCGTTATGCGCATAATGGGTATTATATTATACGGTGGTGTAACGTCATCGCGCGTTTGTATTATAGTCGTAGAAATCGAATCGGAAGATAAGGCGAACGTTGTATTCCGCGTGCGTGCGCGCGCGCGCGCTCGCGTAGGTAATTAATACGTTTTGTGTTATTGTTTGCGCGCATGAGCGCGGAGCTCTTTTTAAACGAGACGAGTCGTAGAACGTGCTACGCGAGCGGTACCGCGAGAATCAAATATTATCGTCGATAAAAAAATTATTGTCGCAAAAAAACGTTTGATTACACGTAACGACGAGTATAAATTTACGTATTAATATACTAATGATGATACAAAACCGAAACTAACACTCGTTTCTCGCCCCCCTCTCGTTTTCACAGGGGAATCGCAAAAGCTGGCGAACCTAACAATTTGGCTCCAATGACCCCGGGCCTTATGCTCATGGACACGGCGACGTTGACACTATTGCGCAACAAGCAGAGAAGGATGATTCGCGAAAACCCGGGCGTGCTGCAGGCGATCAGTCGCGGCGTCAACATGGCGCTGCAAGAGTGCCAGCACCAGTTCCGCAACAGGCGTTGGAACTGTTCGACCAAGAACTTTTTGACGGGAAAAAATTTGTTCGGCAAGATCGTGGACAGAGGTAAGCGCCTTCGTTCGTATAGTAAACGTTTTTTTTTTTTTTTTCTATATATGTGGTTTTTTTCACGCGCGAAACACCCATGTACAATGGCGCTCACGTAACGCGATTTAAAGGACGATATTATTCTAGGACGCGCGTTTTTTTTTTTTTCGTTTCTATAAATAATTACACGCGTACACGAGATTCGAATTCTATCGCGTATACCAGCTCCTAAATACACACACGCGCGCGCGCGCGCATATATATATACTTACGAATCGTTGAAGCCGGTCAAAAAAAAAAAAAAAAACATTAAATCACCGTCGACTTAATCGCGAATTAACACTACTACGTCATCAACGTTAGCGATAACATACAAGTTCCAAAGCTTTTACCCAGGAAAATTGTCAACCAGTTATGCCCTGGGATTGGCATTGACTGTATGTATACGTGTTTTATTATATTATAATATACCGTTGAATTCGCGTTAATTAATAATATTGGTAATCACGTCGAAAGCCCATTGTACTTGTAAGTTATGCGTAGACAATATCGTACGTATTGTTCATTGAAATATTTACCGCGTTATTATAATACGCGACCCTTTTTTTTTGTTTTGTTTTTTTCTTTTTCTTTTGTAGCCGAGGACGGGTTTATTGACACAATATTCCGCCGATGAATCATTCGTAAAAATCGACGACTCGCGCGTATTAATCGACGATTTTTTCGTCTTTAAAACTTTCCTCTGGATTTCGACGATTATTCAATCGTCCGTCACATTTTCCACCTTATTTCTCATTTCATACGGTCCATTCGAATACATACGTCCCCGTACAATCGTCGTTTATCGTAAACATATTTTATACGTGTAACAATAATAATTATATATTATTCTGCGTTTTGCGCGTCGCGCGACTCGACGTTTATCGAAAAATCGTTTTCATACAGACCAAACGTATCGTGTGACTCCTCCGTCAGTTTACGTAAACGTTACACGTAAACGTGTTCCCTGCGTATAGCGCACAGTCTTTCGTCACCCCAAACGATCGGACGGACATAATATCGGCCGTTTCACACAAGTCGTCCGTACGGTTAAAATCCGTCGTTTTCGCACGCGACAGTGTGATTTCAACATCGTTCGCCTGTGTTGTGTACGCGCGGAGAGCCGTAGTATATATGATTTTATGCGATCCGCCGCGATCGCAGTCCGATATTTTTCGTCCGCCTCGCACGCCTACTTTGTTTATATACGTATACGTACGCGCGATTTAATATGCCCGACGCGTTTTATGAATACATAATATTATGTTCGCGTGATGTGCTCTTCGAAAACACGCATTGACGTTTAGACCGCTCGTGAACATAATCCGCCCACACGTGTTAGACGCCGCGCGCCCCCGTGACGTTCAGACGTCGCGCGGACGACACGCTCGCGCGCGTATTTAATTATCGAGGAAAATAAATTGAATAAAAAAAAAAAAACATTTTTACCGTGTTTATATAAAACCGACGCTGCGGCACACGCGGGGTCGAATTCAATGTTATCGATCGGCGATCGTCGATGCCTCGCTCGCGCTATAACACAGAGCCGGGAAACACGTTCAGGTTATGTCACTTTTGATTTATCGATCTATATAATATGTTATGTGTTTATGTGTGTATCCTTTGGACTTATGTTTTATCGTCGGAATCATCGTAGCGGGCGATGCGCTTACGGTTCGGTTCGGTTTTTTTTTTCATCCCGTCGTGTAATCGTACACACCATCGGCGATTTCCGTCAAACGCGTATAATATTTATATCGTATCATAATAGGTACATATGCAAATTAACGTCAATTAACGACGAACGCGCGCGGCCGATAATTTTTAATCCGCAGATTTAGCGTGTCGTATATTATCCCCCCCCCCCCCCCCCCCCCCGGTACGCGTTCGATAACATCAATAATAATTCAAATCGATACGAGCAAATAGTTTTTACGGCGGCGATCATATTACGTATTATTATAATATATCGTCATCGCGACGATACGCGTTGATAACCGATTTTAATAAAAATAATAAAAGTCTGGTCATTTAACGCGCATTTTCGACATAGTTTATATCACTTATACGGGGAGAGAGAGAGAGAGAGACATACACCCTTATTTCAAACGATAAAGTAAAAAATTCGCTACGCGTTTCTATTTGATGTAACAAACTGCGAGCCCACGTAGAATTCTACGTCAATACAATAATATTATTATCGTACACACTCCGGGCGTCGTCGGATTATGATAATATAGTTTTCGGCTCTCGAAATCCGAAATATTGTTCTACATTGTCATCCGCCGACATTATTATGTGTCTATACACACGTCTGCAGATGCTCGTGCGTTTCTCTGTGCGGATGATTTGTTGTTGTTGCTCGTCCTCTTTATCACTTATTAATAACTCCACCGCAGCGCGGTATACATACACGTACGTTTGTACGATATAGAAAAGTCCGTGTCAATAATGTGCAGGTATTTTTGGACGGTATACACATCAAACTCAAGCTGTGTGCGTCGTACGACGCATTTAATCGATAAAAAAGAAACGATCTCTTTTTTATGAAGTTTTTAGACCGCAAAACATATGCGTACAAAAAAAATCCCTTTCATTCAAAAAAATCCGTAGCCTAGACATCCCGACCGGCGACCCAACGCGGCTTCAGACCATTTCTTATAGGTTGTGTGGGTATCTATAGTACGCATGTGTGTACATAATATAATAATATGCATTTGTGCGTGTTGGACAGAGTTCAAACGTTACCATTCGATCCAAAACCTATGCTGATATTATATACAAAATATACTGTATTATGTAAAAAAATACATATTTGGCTTTACACTATTTACGCGCGCACATTATGTGTGTATAATATAATGTAGAAAGGTACACCTCTACGCTGCCAGTTACTGCGGCGAAACGACGACGACGATCGAACGAACCATACAATAACAATAATAAAAATCAGAAAACAGATATTTTTGTGTCCTTAAAAAGCTTTATGTACAAAGATTCTCTTCAAATATTTATATGTGACCAAAAAAAAAAATAAAAAATATATATACATATATAAAAACACGCGTTTTTCGCGAACAAATTCTCTAACGGACGGTCCGAATTCACGAATGCGTGTTTATGCGTGTAAGAAATAGCGCGCGTTGGCCATCTGTTAGTTATATTTTGTTTACTTATTGCAGCCGAGACGTTTCGAATCAAATAAGATAAGCAGAGTGACCGCGACATGAGAGCATTCGTGTCGTTATTCGCGAAACAAAACGATCTATCGAAACTACCGATTCAAATGATTTTATTCCGGATTTTAATTTCAATGTCGATGGGGGGCGGAGAAGATTTGTCCGAATGACAAAAAACCGACGTGACTGTCATTGAAACTCGCGATATCGCGTCGCGTCGATGACGTTGTTCTCTGGGGTGCATTTTTGTTTGATACTATTCGCAGTCTTCGTCGAACGATAAAACGCCGAGAAAGCTATAATCTGCCGAAGCTGCAGCACGAACTCGACGAAATCGTGGAAACGCAAAAACATAAAAATCCGGTCCGAAACGATAATGAAATCGACGATCGCACATTCGAGACATCGATCGCGTGTGATACATACCTCTCGGCGGTCGCGAACCGACCGATCCGCCGCAAGACTCGCAGCCATGTCACACGCGCGCGCGCGGCGTTATTTTCAACACACACGACACGAGGGCCGCGAGGTAGTCGTACGACGAGAGCCCGTTCGATATCGTAAAAAAAAAAATAATAATATCGTTTTCAGACGCGCGCACGTCACACGACCTATGGCGATAATTAAATGCCGGCAGGTCCGGACGGACCGCGTGTCCGCGACGTTTACGACGTTTTTGATATACGCGTATGAAATACCGCCGCGCGTTTTCACACGGTAAGTCGAAAACAGAAACATTAAACGCGCGCGTCAAGCGCGCGAGCACGTCATGTTTTCTCTCGACGTTCCCTCCGATATTTCGCGCCGCGTCCGTCGCGATTTTATCGCGCACACCTGTCGGCGGCTTATTATAACGCAGTAAATCTGACGGCGTGTGTTATCACGACGACAATATCATAATATTATAATGTTATTGTTGCAACTGCGCCGCCGCCGCCGCGCCACGCCGTTTCGTTCTCTTTTTTTCTTCTCGTCGCTTTTTCTCTTCTTCTCTACCGCCGAGTAATATTTACGCGTTATGACCGCGCGAATTCGATGCGCGATCGCCGCGGCGGTAAAACGAATGTGTACAAAAAAAAAAAAAACCACTCGTCTTTAGAGCTCGCGCGCGCGCCGTACGGTCGTGTGTCCACCGACTACGGCAGACCGCGGGGCAGTATATTACGTTTATATAATATGGTAGATACATTATTATAATATTAAAATACGTGACGCGGCGCGGGGGGGGGGCTGGAGCGGTCCGGTCGAGGGAAAAAGATTAAATTATGTAAACGAATCGTGTGAACCGCATGTAAAACGACGTCGTTACATACGCGCACGCCACGGATATAATATTTTAATAGACATTATTTTTTTTCTCCTCTCTTTTTCGTTTTCGTTTTTTTCTTCGTATATTTTTATTACGGGTATACGCATACGAGTATACGTATATACACGTACGTATGTGCGCGACGCGACGACGCGACGGACGTTTATAATTCCGGAAGATAAAAATTGCGTTCAAACGGGTTTAAGCGCGAGAGGAGTTTTTTCGCGTGATTCGGCGGCGGCGGCGGCGGCGGCGGCTGCTGCTGTTGCTGCTGCGGCAATCAATTGTGTTGAATTTTATGTGTACCGACGGGAGCAATAAATTCGAATTATTCGCCGCTCCGAGTTATACGTGCTGACGGCGCTGACATATTATTTCTGTATAATATTATATATTATATACATAATAATATATAAACTATACGTGTGTGTGTGTGTAGTATGCGTTATTTAATGCGTTTCGCGGGTAGGAGGGGTAGGGGTAGGGGTAGGAGGAGAGTTCTATGGGATACGCACGAAAAAATGTTAAATATTTACATAATATCCGTCTATTTTTTTATTTTTGTTTTTTTTTACCCACACACACAGACAATATCATAGAAATATTTGGAAACGGAACGAATACTTACACCGTTTAGATTCTCATCTCGTAACGATTAAAATCCGAATACCGTACGGCGTTTCGTTCTTATTATTATTACTTATTGAAAGAATCGTTTGGATATTTGTCGGACAACAACAACGAGACTGCCGGCAACCGTCGTCGCATATACGAGCAGTGCACACACACACATAAAATTATCCTACACAACGCGCGCACACGCATACACACACTCACACAAACATTATCCGATCTGACTCTCGAGTTTCAGATAAAATATTATAACTTACCACGTTTACACGACGATTATAATGTACTCGGACGTCACGCGTAGTACGACGACGACGACGACGACGACTGCGGCGGCGGCGACGGCGCGATAACGATCTGATTTTTATGAAAATTCATTACACGAAGGAAAACCGTGTATAGTAATAGTGTATTAGTAATAATAAAGTGTGTTTATATTATACGGTCGTCCGATGAAAAATGAACAATATCAGCGCAAAGGATCTGTGGAGCGATATAATTTATACAAATTCGAACGTGTGCGCGGAGAACGTTTAAAAGTCACGTGACGGCGTAATACTCGTGTATATATTAATTTGTAAACTACTGAAACTAAAACGCGCGCATGCATTTGATTATTACTACTACTCGCTTATGTTAATATGATATATCTCTGTCCGCGCACGCACAATGTGTCGTCTCTCCTATCGGCCATCAATCGAACGTTTAAAAGTCTAACCCGTTTGTCGAGCGGCGAGAAACCGCAACGCGCGTTCAACTCTGTCCGAACACACGCATTCGGGTCGTCGTCACAACGGCAGCAGCAGCAGCAGCAGCCGCCTCGAGGATACCAAATAGAATATCATTATTATAATAAATACCGTAACAATATAATATATATGATACACGAATACATGTAGTAAGTGTATAAAAGAAATAAAAAACGAACGATGATATTGTTGAGCACGGCAAGACGAAAAAAGAAAATAAACAATTGTGACCGCGAGGGGACGAGAGACGAGGGGGATAAATCGTGTGAAGTTTGAACGAGAGACGTTGACGACGACGAGAATAAAAGAGAAGAAGAACGTGTTGACATTAGACCTCCCGGCCGCCGCCGCCGCCGCCGTCGGATTATTAGTCGACTAATAACGTCATCATAGGGGTTCCCGCGGCGTGCCCGAACCGACGATCCCCCCCGTCCGCCGCGCATATTATTTATTACACGATTTAAGGCATATATACGTGTCTTTTATTTGACGGGTTGCACGCTCACTGTAAACCAGTCAAATTATTTCGTTTAGAAAAACGTGTTTGTAAGCGCGTGCGCGCGTGTGTGTTTTTTTTTTTTTGTCCGGTACTTTAATAACATACCTATAACGCTGCTGCAGCAGATGCCGCGCGGCGGCGGCGGCGGTGTATATAAACGCTTATACATATATAATAATAATAATAATATCGTTTTTATTATTATCGTACACTAATAATTCTCGTCGGTAGGCATACACAACACAATGTTATTATAATAATGTACACCTCTGGCCGCGCGGCGCCCGTTTCTGTGGAGCTTATACATACAATAACACTACCGCGCGCGTACGATATGATAAACGCGGCGTTTAAAACGACTGGGCCGACGGGGAACGCGACGGGACTTTCGCCGGGGGAAAATACGATGTGCGCCCGCGCGGGCCGTATCGGATTTCCGGAGACGCTTCGCTTCCGTTCCTATCGCCGCGATGTAGCCGCGCCGGCGGCGGCGGCGTCGACGCGCTGTGAAAACGTATTAAGACGTCGGCCGTCGTCGAATCCGGTTTGCTCCGCTCGCCCAAGGAATACCGGATTTCGTCCTCTGCGGGTCTCCAGATCCCGCGCGCCGCACGTATTAGTCAATAATAATACCGTAATGGGTATTATTATTATTATTATTATCATCGCGTACGATTTATATGTTATGTGCGCGCGAATCGTGCAGGCGCCGACGGCGCGGTTCGCGCGCAGAGCTCTCGGGCTCGATGACGATGATCGCGGCGGGATGCAGCGAAACTATATTATGTATTGCGGTGACGTCGCGGAAGTCCCGGGCGAGATACGTTTCGCGAAACATTCGTTTTCGAGCCCTCCCGGGAACTCTTCAGCGGTTTGAAATTCTAAATAATTTTATTTCTAAAAAAAACCGCTGTAATTTACTGGAGTAAAGACGATATACTCGTATAGTAAATAATAGTAAATATCTGTAAATATTTTTGATGTTGACAACCCACATACTTTCTGGCTAATACGAATACATAATTCGCGATATCCTAGGCCCGGCTCCCCCGGTCTTTATTCGGCCAAAATTCTCGCTCAAATCAGTGCTTCAAACCATACGCCGTGATTCTAGGCTCGCACGAGACTCTAATATTCTATTACAAACTATTCTAGCCCCAGACTTCAATCCTGTCGTTGAGATAATAATATTCTAGTACCTATACTTAAACAGAAAATGATTGATTTCGTTTTAAAAATTTATTGAGTATTTTGCACGCGTATCTAAAACGATAATAACACTATTAGAGTTGAGGTATAGACAGTACAGGTGTATTGTACTACCCGTTATACTCGTAAACTATTGTTTTGTGTGTGGTAAACATCGATTAATACCCTATATAATTAATTCAAACCCAATTAAACGCGTAAAATAAAAAAATGCCCATGTGTCTTCGCGGAGCCATCTGTTGCGGTGATATTCGTTAAAATCTTTTATTTTGTTTTCTTTATTTCGGATCGAATACACGTATAGTCCAACGCACGTGTACAGGAAAACGCCATACAGTGTTAAAAACCATTTGAAAACCTACCGAAATGTCCTCTCCTGGATCTACCACCACCGGTAAAGAACGCACGTTACGCGGCAGCTGCAGTTTTATGCCCGTATATATATATTAGTATCTGATACATACGTCCCTCGGGAACAACGAAAACCGCCGCGACACGACGACGATAATAATTTATATATACGATAAGAGGAAAACGAGCAGATCGATCCTTCTTGGCCGGAGCCACCCGCTGGTTTCGCTCGGCTCACGGAAACTTTGACGCACAATAGCATTTACATTATACACACGTTACTATTATTATATACTCGCCACTCGACGTACATATTCACTGCCGGTCGAAAAATACGAGTAGCCACTCTGCGGTATGTACCGGTGTGTGCGCGCGGGTGACACCGTGAAATACACAGAAGGACATCGGATGCACGGCTATTATTGTGAGGGAAAGAGAGAATATATACAGCCGACACGGTGAAAAAGAAGGACGAGAGAATCGTCCGTCCGGGGGGGCGCGTCATCGACACGTTTTAGTTACGCGCGCAGATTTATGTCCGCGTATAATTTTCCGTCGCGCTCACTCCTTGCCGCATATAATAATATACGTACGTAACATACCTATGTATATATAACGTATTTATTTATCGCCGCAGAGTTTATTGTTCATAGGTGGCTCGCGAGAAGGGACGGGGTTGGTATTTTTCATCTGTTTTTTTTTTTCCTCGGTTTTTTTTTTTTTTATAAAACTCGATTCGCAACGCAGCGTTGGTGGCGCGGGGGAGGCGTGACGTACGAGAACATCGCGGCGCAGCATCGCTATAGCATGTCCATCGTTTACCGTATCCATCCGTAACGAACGCTCCCACGGTTTCGAACGCGGCATATTATACACGTATATACGCTTATATACATGTGTATGTATAGGTGGCATATGCTCGCACATATTATTATTATATTATCGCCACCGTCGTCGTCGGTAACGTTATTATATCGCGTTGCCCACACGAGTTATTTATTCGAGACGCACGCGCGCGCGCGCGCTCGCTAGCTTAAGAGGTTTTTTTTTATTTCATTATTAGGTATATTATTCTTTTTTCGTTTCACTCGTTTCCCCGCGGCCGGCCACGTCCGAAACGGGCTCGGTATAGTACCGCGGCGTGAGGTCGTGTCATCGCCACCGTCGTCGTCGTCGCACAGGTCCTCTCGTAAAGTGTAATAATAATAATATTATATACGGCAGCAGCGGTAGCAATTATCCGTATCGTCTTCGTCGCCCCGTAACGGCGACAGGCGTTATGACATTATACGTGTATATTATATACGTTTTACGAGTTGACCGCCGCCGTCGTCGTAAAGGCTTACACGGTAATAATAATAGTCGTAGCGATACAAACGTATATAATGCGAGTATAATATGCCGCCGACGGCCGCGGTGGCGTTCGATTATTATTACTATTATCATTATGTACGAGACCCGCTTTGGTTTTTATATACGAAAAAAAAAAAAGAAAAAAACGCGCGAGTATATTACAATAATAACGTGTAACGTGTCCGCGCGTATATTATAACACGCGTTCGTTTTCGACGGTTACCGCGGTAGGTAGAAGCGGCGTACATACGTACGGTGTGTGTATTATACACATACAAATTCAACAACCTGCGCAATAAACGCGTGCTTAAACACGAATTATTATTACGATTAATATACGCGCGCAGAGACAAATTATATTACTATCGTAACGCGTCCCCCGTCGCGCGCGCGCGCGCGAGCGCGCCCGCCCGTCGTCGTCCGCTTTTCGGCCGGAATATTGCCAAACGTTTTCTTCTTCTCGCGCGAACGTCTCTCTCAACGCTGCTGCTGCTGCTGCTGCTGCTGCTGCTGTTGCCGCTGTTGTTGTCGAACGTTTATGTTTTTTTTTTTCTCTCTATAATCCGTTTGTATATAATGTAATTTCAATTTCGTCCGACGATTAAACGTCCCCTTCCACCGTTTTTTACGTACAAATCGTATTCCACCGGAATCCCCCCCCCCACCGTGCGCGCGCGTATAATAATGTCGTATTATAATAATAATATACCCGTTTGATTTTGTCAAACTAATTTTACGACGCGGAGAATATTATATCAAACACGCGCATATCAATTAAGCGTATCTACTTAACATATCATTAATTCCGGACGGGCGAACAAATGATATTCATGCAATACAAATTTCTATCAAATTGTCAACGTCGTATTATTGTGTAAAATAAATATTCATCGATGCGATGCGCCCGAGATAAGCCGAATATATACGAGCGTGCGGACCGCGCGTTATTACCCCATACGATATTTATAATAATATAATATATACGCACATCGTGCGCGCACGAATATAACGCGAGGAGAAAAATAAAAAAAATAAAAAACGGTAATTTAACATAAATATCCGATTCGTGCTGTTAAACCTACCGTGTTTTATCGCGAAATTGATTGTAATAATTACATAAAACGTTCTCCGGACATTAATATATTTATTTATTTTTTTTTCTTTTCGCAAACCACTTTAACATGTATATCAACATAATAATACCTATACCTATTATTTACCATGCGCACGGCACACTGCAGCAGCAGCAGCAGCAAACGGTTGTACAAAATTTTAATGTATTTGTGATGTATTTTATTTTTTTTTTTCTCTATACGTCGTGCGCACGTACGTACGAGCGAGTCGACACTTTTCGGGTAAAATGTTTTAAATGTGCGCGCGCAAACGAGTTTCTCCGGTTAAGAAGAGATGATGGAAATATCTCTCAGTCACAAAACCGTCGTCGTCGTCGTCGTCGTCGTCGTTGACGTGCATCTTAATTAAGTGTACTGGTATGCGATCGGAATTCGTGTACAAACACGACGGACGAGCGCGCGCGCGCGCGCTCGCACACATAATACGTATATAAACACGGATTTAACGCGTTGATTGATCGGCCGGCGCGCGCGCGAGAGTATTATTGAGATATCTCGTAAAACGTGCGGGGGTGCGATATAAACGTCGTTCGAGTGCTTTTTATTTTATTATTATTTTACTCGCTCTTCTCCGTAATGTTTTATTATCCGTCTCTGGGCCGCGGGGCGTTTACGATTCATATTGTTATATTATACACGCGCTCGCGTTACGAATCGATACCATCGAAACAATGGTCGGGAAATCGTCGCGTCATCGCTGTGGTACCTACCCTCGATTAATTATTGTCGTAGGGGAGCAAGCGATCCCGCGAGTCAAGTGGAAAAAAAAATTGTAATTGATTTGTTTGGGTCGACGACGCGCAATAGAATTCACTAAAATAAACCGACATTCGACTCGGACAACGTAATTAAATTAAATTAAATTATTTCTACTCGATTATATGTATATTATTATCTTAATGGCAACGGCTCTTTTAACGTTGAAATAATCATAAAGTATCGAGTATAATAATACGTATATCTGTATGTAAAATCGTGAAAAAAAAAAAAAAATGTTGAACTATTAAAAATACGAGTGATTATGAATGCGTGTATACCGGTGTATAAAACGTAACCGGGAATCGTATTCGTCCGTTTAAAAAAAACGTAGCGCGAGCAAACGATTCGAAACTTTGTCCACCATCCGTCAACGATCGTCGTCCCCCCGGCCTATAAGTAAAGCTTAAATTGCGATTTGAATTTCCGTCTTGATCCGCGTGTCGCTCGAAATGTGTCCGATGTCATAACATATCAGTTATCACGTACGATAATATGCGTATTTATTGCCGTCGGAAGCCGGTCGGCGTCGATTATTTCACGAGCTTTGTGAAAAACGTATAGAAATATTTTTATTTAGTATTGACGACGAGCGCGTTTTCTGCCCGCACAGGTTTTAGAGAGACGGCGTTCATCTACGCGATCACCAGCGCGGGCGTGACACACGCCGTGTCCAGGGCGTGCGCCGAGGGCGTGATCGAGACGTGCACGTGCGACACCACGCACCAGCGCCGCGGCCCGTACATCCAGAACTCCGTGCCGGGCGTCAAGGACTGGGAATGGGGCGGTTGCTCCGACAACATCGACTTCGGGTACAAATTCGCCAGGATGTTCGTGGACACTGGCGAACGCGGCCGCAGCCTCCGCGAAAAGATGAACTTGCACAACAACGAGGCCGGCAGAATGGTGAGTCGTCGCTTTTATTATCGCGTTAATTATCAGGATTCATCGGGGGCGATCGAGATGGGAAAACTACCGTTTGATTTATTTTACCACATTTACCAGATGGTCCGCGATATTTTTATTTCGCGTATAAATTTATTGATTATCGAAATAGTATTCGACGATTTTAACGATTCGATTTTTCCGAATAAATAAATAATAATAAACAAGTGTTCGACACGTCAGTTTTTTTTTTAAATAATATACATACGTAATATTTTATAGTGTTATGAGTTATCCGATAAAGTGGCCGAAGAGTTTTTTAATTTTTATTCAAACCGAATTCAGACATTCGGGTGTTTCGGGTACATTTTTCGGGACGCGCGCCGGGATTCGATGTACCGGCGGTAACACTCTTGAGTTTTTCGGGAAGTTTGGCCCGAATCCTTTATTGACCGCGTTACATATTTACATAAAATATTGTGTTATTATTATCGTTATCTCGTGTAGTTGTCGCATATTATAGTAGTTTTTACGAATCGTGTTACGAACGGGCAGCGGAATGTAAGTCGACGTGTTCGGCGAGTGGAAGGGAAAAAAAATTCTCCGGTGATTCTCGTCCGATAACTATTATTATGGGAAACGTTTTATTCTTGTTGCGGACTTTGGACCGTCGAGATTCCACTACTCGTGTGCGCGACTAGGCTTAAAACGTCCTGCGATTCATACGGAACAATCGATTTTTAACCACCTTCATAGAATCGGTTACATATTAAATTTATATTTTTGTTTTTTCAATACGTAATATTAAAATTCCATAGTCGATTATCTCTATAAGCGTATAGAGATTATGTTGTCGAGAAAGAATTTCGTACGTGAAAGCAGTAGGTTAACATATTTTACGATAACCGATTTCTAAATAATAAAATTAAATGAAAAAAAAAATAAAAATAAATGAAAACGAATTGTCTCGGTTTCTACGTATGAATTTAGAGGTAACGATTTTCAATTAGAGCGAACGCTTAACATAATTACTCAAATTACGTCTGCGATTACACGATATGTGACGATCGTACGCCATAAATATGTCCCGCGTTCGGTATTTAAATTTAATCGTTTCGACTTCTGGTTCGACTCTGTTCTTTCCCGCATTCTCCCGTTTGTCTACCTATACCGCGGTCGACAATTTTTCGCGTAAATTTCAATACATTTTTTCTCTTTCCAATGCTATCAACAACACCCGATCGGGTCGAAAAGTATTACATTTATTCATTAAAAGCGTCTAGAATTTATTTATTTATTTATTTTCATCTCCAGCGTGTACTGCAGTATATTATATTATAAACGTCCATATGGTTTCGGTAGTGGGGTGCATCGTAAGAGTTTGTATTTAGTATAATATTATATAGTACATTTAGTAGTAGTAGTAGCAGCAGTAGTAGTAGTAGTAGTCGGAGACAAAAAATAATAATAATATTAAAAAAACGAATACCGGCGGGAAATTTTTTCAAATATGTTTCAACAGATTTTTGTCGCATGAACGGCTTTGGTACTGCCGCCGTCGCCACCACCGCTGTTGCAGCGCGCGCGCGGTATATATAGTAGTTTGATTAGTCGTTTGGTATGCGGTTAACTCTTCATATTTATTATTTTTTGTCCATACGCATTTATATATATATATACATACACACTAATATTATTCACTTTTATATCCACGTCTGCTGCTGCTGCTGCTGCTGCCGTTGACCGTTTTCCCATCGTCCGGTTGGCCCGGGCCACCGGTTATCCTCCGCGAGGCCGCCGCCGTCGTCTCGATTTATACATAACGTAATAATAATATTATCGTGAAGACGAGCGTATACGGTTCGCAGTTGTGCGTTCGAACACACGAACAATAAGAATAACCGACTGTCGGTGTTCGATAACAATATTTTATATATAGGATTCTGTCCATAAATAAGAAAACTAGTCGATACCTTAAGTACATATACGCCTTCATTGTGAAAAAAAAAAAAAATCACCGCCACGCACATTAAAATACTCCTTTCACTCTGAACAATTTTCAATGACACAATTTCGACTTTTCTCAATCACCTTCGGTCAATAATAATAATTATCAACAATCCGTTTTTGTTTGTTTCTTTCATTCGTTGGAAAACAATTGTAACAGTTTTTGCTAACGAAAAATATCCCCTATAAATCATTGGGTGATGATGGCATTCATTATTCATTTTTACCTTGTAAATAGTTTTTAAACTCTTTCGATTGAATTGTATCGATCTCGTGCGCTATCGGTGCAATGCCTAATCAGTATGTTATATTGTTCGGCTGTACTATTGTTTGCTAGACAAAATTTAAAAAATAAAAGAAAAGAAGAAACTATGACTAATAAATACTTTGTAGGTCTTCTATCACGCATATCGCCATAATATAATAAAATGTAAATATATATTAATTTGTAGACATTAACTATTTAAATACTTAACAATAACACACGCGACCGATTGGTAAACACGATGAAAACAATTACTATAACTTCAGAAATAATTAATACCAATTATATCGTGTACATTGTTGTACATTCAGAAGTATTCATGCGATTACGCGTCGCGCGGTAGAAATCCCTACGTTTGATCGGGACCAGAGAAACCAACGTTTTCGCTATTGAAAATAATCGGTCTCTGCGTTGCTCGGAGCTCGTCTTTGTTTTAAGATTAAAACGTTTTCGCACGGACCACGGTCGGCGACGATTGTTCGAACGCCGTGTAATAGACCAGAATTTGGCGAAACTTTTTCCCCGACCGATCCGTTCAATACAACAATAGAAATACGAATCGGACCGAAACACACTCGAATCACACTGTAGTATTTTATAACCGCCGCCGCTGCTGCTGCGGCGGCGGCGGCGGCGGACTATATCATTATCGTTGTTGTTATTATTATATTGTTTTTAATTTATTCTCTCCTAACACCGTGTGGTCCGGCGCGCGGCGCGCGAGACAACGGCCGGGGCCCCGAGAGAAGTGTATCTAAATAGATTTGTGTGTGCGTGTGTGTCGGAGATACGAAGACCGCGCGTACACAAATATATATATATATGAATATTATTATTTTTTCTTCATAGACAGAGAGAGAGGACCTCCGCCGTAATATTTACAGCGCGACGGGTCGTACAACGTGAGCGGCATCTATCATATTGTAATAATAAAATATATTATACGTGTTGCGGCGGCGGCGCGAGCCGCAGCAGCATCGCATGACCCACGGGCCACCGCCGCCGCCGCCGCCGCCGACCCGCGCTCGGCGGGTTTCGCTACGGTCGCCGCGCGCGCTCACCATGACTAAAACGCCGCACGGATGACGTCCGCGCGACCGCCGCCGCCGCCGCCGCCGTCGTCGACGCAGCAGCAGTCGCGCGGGCCACCCACACTCGCGTGTTTACCGCCGCGCGAGCTTTACATACAGGGTAATCCAAACGCGGGATCGTAAAAATGTATTTATTTTTTTATTCGAAAACTACGACGACGCGTAAAACAGTTATTAATATGATATATATATATATATAATGTACACGGTGTTAAGGGAGGGGGAGGAAAGACGAACGAGTCGTTCTGAAACGTTGTACGTTCGAATACGCGATGTCGGGACGATTTGTGTTTCAATCACTTTGGACATTTTCAAATAAACGACGAGTGTTTTCGAATAGTTCGATTTGACACGTTCACGTCTACTCTGAAATCCGATTAAATATCCGACTCTGCGACGTGAGTAAAGGGCGGCATTGCTTAACATATATGGTCGAATCGTCTCCCGCACGTCACCTCGTCGTTCGCCGCGAGACGATCCGGGACTCGGCTGGTCTAGATTCTTATCACGGACGAACACTTGATCGTACACATCAAATGGGTGAACATTTGCCCCGCGCGTCGCACCGAGGTCTGGGGAACGCGGTCCAAGACCCGTCGGCCGGGGCTCCTCCGCATCGACGCTAATATTGAGAAACGTTATGTAATCGGTGACGAAAAACTCGAAACTCCGAATATCTCATCTCTTTTCATCGCGCGTCCGTCGTCGGTTGCCCGCGATCCACGTCGCCCAGCTAGATCCGCAATCGGACGGAGACATTTGAATTACCCTGTACAAAATATATGTATATCACGCGCACACCGTTCGGGACCCTGGACAGCCCCCCCCCTCTCATCGTATGCGGCTCACAGCGTGCGGTTTCCCCGCCGATCGTGTAATTATTTCACTATATCACTTCCTATTGTGCCCACGCGCACACACGCACACGATAGTAATATTATTATTATACCTCCGACCGTAATACGACGACGGCGACGACCGTCTAAATAATAATATTATAATTTATATTATACACGATACGCGGCGTATACGTCATGATCGTCGCGTTCGTATTGTGTGCACGGCGTTGCGCAGTTAAACGAGCCACGAAGTCTTTGTGCCCGCTCGTCCAAGGGCACGCTCTCGAGGGAGAGGGGGCTCGTGGGATTCGAACTCCCCCCTCCCCCCCGTAGATCTATGAAGGAACCGCAACACTTTTAATGGGGATGGCGGTTTTGTCATGTTGAAAAATTGAAAAAAAACTCGTATTCATACGGAAAGCGCCACTATAACAAAGTAAAACATCGAAAAAGCGAATTAAATCGTTAATTGGCCCAAATAAAACCCACGAAAACTCGACTCTGTCATTTCAATGACCAATTTTATCAAAGCAAAATAAATAGTTGTGCACGACACCGAGTCCCCACGATTCGTAATATTATAAAATACATTCCACGCTTCACTCAGAATCGAAAATTGATCAGCCCTGTCCTCGTCCAAATAACACGTATAGTAATAGCTGACCGCGTGACGATAATATTATAGTCATGTATTTACTTTCGACTTCAAACCTTGGTACCAATATGATTTCCAACGATTCGCAAACACTATACTATTCAAATCTATATCGTTTTGAATCCGTCATTGTTCAAAACACCGACCGTTTTTCGATTTTTACTCACTGCATACATTTCATGGCGTTGATAGTCCAAAATTTGTCTGTTTCGGTCAAACCTCGAGTAATCCGACGAACCCATTTGGTCCAACAACCCTCGGTCCCATTTAAGTACGCCCAGCGAGGTGCTACTGGAAATATAAAAAAAGAAAAAAATTCCAAATTATCAGATCATCAAGGGTGACATTTACACGTAACAGTGATTTGAAAGTTTTCACAGCGCGTGCGTTCGAGCCATTTCCCACCGCCCTCCCTCACAAGAATGGTAGTTGCACGGTCATTAAAGCGATTTTCAGCGCATGAACTCACGAGGCTCGGCTGCAGAACACACACAACAATATGTATAACAGTGGTGCGTCGGTTACCCAACTAACTATAAATTCAAATGCGCCGGCCGGACCCGGGAGCGCGGACGAGAGGGGCGATACGTCGTTCGCCGAGGGCATCGCGGCGAGACGGTGTGGTGGGAGAGTAGGAGAAGTAGCTAGTGCGATTGTATATTTATATATTATATAGTAGTCGTAGTAAACGGAGAAAAAGAAGTGATGATGTCGCGAAAACGGTCACCAATGAAAGCGGCCGTGTAATAGATAATCGGCTGACAGCCGCCGGCCCCATTGAAAAGCGTCTTCAATAAATTTATCAAGACAGAGAGTCTCGCTCTCCGGCGCACTGTGCAGCTTTGATGATAGATCGTCGGTACGCGTGCGCGCGCACCAATTGTCCTGTACGCCGAGTAGTCTCCTCCGCGCCGGACCGGACCGGACGACGACAACGACGACGACGTATATTATCGTCGGGAAGACGGAATGAGAATGAGAGGGAAAAAAACACTTATAGACGGAGACCCGATGCGTCGGTGTGAGTGTGCCGTGCCCGGCAGCAGCAGCAGCAGCAGCATTACATCAAGCGGTGTAATTGACATGACAATACGAGGAATAATTTTAGCTTTCACCCCGTTTGACATTGTCAATTATATGATCTCGAATCTTACATGACGTTTCTATAGTCTTGGTTTGTTTTTTTATTGCTTTCAGCCCGTCTGCGCGTCTATCTCTCTCTCTTTCTCTGCGACGTTCTCGCGCGCGCGCGTGTGTGTGTGTTTTTTTCACAATAAATCGCTCGGAGTATTTATTATATATATTTACCTTTTCAACAGTTTTTCTCGACGGCCAGCCGCCGCCGTCGTCGTCATGTGAAACACAAACGACATCCCGACGACTTACAACCGTCTAATTACAATTTACGATTAAAATCGCCATCATGTGTATCGCGGTACATATAATATAGTGAGCGTGTGTGTGTGTGTGTACGTATACCTGCGACAGAACCACCGCGGCGCGGGAAAACGTCGCCGCGGAATGGCAGGAGGAGAGACGTGGTGGCGTTTGTTTCACAGCGACGTCGTCGTCGTCGGTTTGAAACTCGGACGACGGAACAAAACGATATTATACCGATACGTGGTTTATACGTATAAAACGCTGCGGGTAAAATCTATTATGAAAGGCGTTTTCGCGGTTCACACGCACCGCGTGTACATCGGAAATCGTTCTCGTACAATAATATACGTAAAATGGACAAAAAAAAATAATAATAAAATAAATAAAACTACGACCTCATACCCATTTATACACACTATTACTATATAATATGCAGTGCCGCGGTGGTTGCGCGCGGCACATCCTTTATGATATTATATTGGTATATTGTTGTAAGTCCGAACCGAGTCAGCTGCCGCGCGGCGTTTTTATTCATGTTTTCGTACACACGCTGTACCATATTATACCGTGCGTGTATACATACATTATACACTACGCGCGCGTGTGTATTATATAGACTCGTGGGTGGCACACTGTGCGAGATTAGTTTCGGACGATTGCGCGGCGCGCGATACTTTTGAAATCCTACGGCGGCGGCGCGTTCGCTCTCTGCGGCGTACGGGCACATAATAATATAACGTCTATTATACACCTATGTCGGTTTGCGCGTAACACATTATTGTGTGCGCGCCCGGAGAAGGCACGTCGTCGTTCGGTTACGCGCGCCCGGAAATCGCGGGGGGACGCCGCGTGTGTACGTACGGCCGAATACGGCATCGCGCAAACAGAGGTCGACGTTTATTACCGTGTAATATATTACACGGCGTACCCGTGGCGTGTACCACCGGCGTTTGCGCGTGTTGTTGTGATCTCGTCGCAGCGGTCGCTCGCGGTTTTCTATCTGAAAATCACCGCCGAGGTAAAGGCCGCGGCGGTCGCTTTTTATGGAAGTTCAAGGCCGTCGTCTCGACGACACGATTCTCGCCGCGCCGCCGCCCGGTCGGGCACTCGCGGAAAATCGCACGTCGCGTAACAATGCCGTTGCATCCGCCAATGCAATTTATGTGAGCGACCGTCACGCACGAAGTACCTAATTTCGCTCGCTGTGGGGGCCGAATGCTCGTGAAAAAAGTACCGTTGAAAATTTAATATCCCACGTCTTGCCGCCACGAGTCACATCGTTTTACCGTACCTACGTGCGGCTGTGTAACGCGCGTTTTATTTTTCGGGATTCCTATTTGTTCGATATTGTTTGGAAACCGTGTTTCGATGTAATTCCGTGGCCGAATAAACTTTTCAGGGTTACACTGAGACGGGGCCGGATTTAGGGACGTGGAGGCCTTGGGCCCGTGGATATTACCATACCAAATTACCGACATTATTCAGTAGGCTTTATCCTACTCTGCGAATCCGTAACGATCGATCGTAAATTTATATATTTTGTAAACTCGCTACTACTCACTTGTATGCCATTCGATTGATTAGGTATACATATTAATTTAAGACAATATAATATCGATGATTAACGTTTTTATTCGAGTAGTGATTTTCATACTAAAAATCTCATCGAGTGGAGGCCCGAGGCCCCCTGGTACCCCCCCCCCTCCAAAAAAAAGATCAGGACCAGTTGTGAGATACAAAACATGAGTCCGACCCCGACTCTAACGCCTTTTTTATTTTTTTTTCGCAAACGGGGGTTGTCGTGCGCGATCTCCCGAATCCGCCGCTGAAACTTTAACACGATAATAACGCGCGTTCGTTTCGTTTTCGTTGTTCGCAGCACGTGCAGTCCGAGATGAAACAGGAATGCAAGTGTCATGGTATGTCCGGCTCGTGCACGGTGAAGACGTGCTGGATGAGACTGCCCAACTTCCGGTTGATCGGCGACCAGCTCAAGGACAGATTCGACGGCGCGTCCAGGGTGATGGTGGGCAACGCTGGCGGTCTGCGCAGGTTGAGGCGCAAGGACAACGCGCAGAACAAGCACAACGGCGGTGGCGGCGGCGGTGGCGGCGGCGGCGGCGGCAGTGACGGCGAAGAAGACGACCAGCAACAGCAACAGCAGCAGCAGCAGCTGCAACAGCAGTCCGACGACGATCAACAGTCCGGCGGCGGCGGCAGGAAGAGGTACGGGTTCCAGTTGAAACCGTACGACCCGGAACTGAAGGCGCCCGGCACCAAGGACCTCGTGTACTTGGAACAATCGCCAATGTTCTGCGAGCCGGCCCCGCGTCTGGGCATACTGGGCACTCACGGGCGCGTGTGCAACGAGTCGTCCATCGGCCTGGACGGTTGCGACCTGATGTGCTGCGGCCGCGGCTACAACACGCACCAGGCGCTGGTTTCGGAGAGGTGCAACTGCACTTTCCTGTGGTGCTGCGAGGTCAAGTGCAGCGTGTGCCAGTACAGGAAGACGGTCAACACGTGCCAGTGAGCGGCGCGCGTCCGGCCCGGACGGGCAGGTGGAGGAGCGGTCGGCCGAACCGTCGGCGGAACCGTCAGGTGTGTGTGATATCATTCCAATCATCCATTCCTATATACGCGTATAATATAATATTATAACATTGCGAGCATTTCATTATTTTCCCATAATCACGGCGATGATTAACGTCATGATTACGATCGTACGACGATCACGGGCGCATTTACGTTCATTTTCATTTTCATTTTTTTTTTTATTTTTTTTTTTTTATTCAATCCGTCGTTTGACGGTCATTTTATTTTATAACATTATTATTATTATTACGATTTAGTATTATTATTTTCATTTTATATTATCATAATTATTAGTGTAGCAGTATTATAATAATTAATAATATATCGTACGAACACTTGAAACACAGTGTGATTTGTATAAAGAGAGAGAAAAAAAAAGAGAGGAAATAAATTAAACAGAAAAAAAAACAAAAAAAACCCAAAAAAATAAAAAACAACGACGACGACAAAAAGCTTCGTTCGTTGCCGCGAAAACGACGTCGCCGTCGTCTCGTATCTCTCGCGATTTCTCAGCGTCCGTCATACCACTCGACGACGCGCGCGCGTGTCTCTCAGTGTTCGAATATCTCGCGAACGACGACGACATCGCGTGGATTTTGTGTTTTAGAACACGTTTTCTCTCTCCTCAGTTTAATATTTTAGTTCTTATTATTATTATTATTATTATTATTATAATACTTCTATTTCCTATTTTAAAATTAATTATTATTTTTAGTCGACGTCGTTGAATGATCGTATTCATATTTATTTTTTTTTTATTTTTTTTTTACGACTTTTTTTTTTAATATAATTGTAAATCCTAATTTTAAGTTATTATTACAAAAACACTAGGTGCGTTTACACTGAAGTTAAATCCTATAAAACATCTGTAAACTCATGCCCAGTGTTATTATTTTGAATTATGAAAACAGCGAATGAAAAAACATTAACTCGATAACAATATTTTCTCCGAGTTAAAACGTAATAGTTTATACTAACTGTCGCGTCGATAATTATTCGTATTTAAAACGATTCTAATTTATTTATTGACTTTTTATTTATTGAACGAAAGAATTGTGGTCGGTTTTTTTTTTTTTTTTTTTCTAGAAATTATTGATTATACTAACATTATTTGTCATAAACATTTTTTTTTTTTTTTTTATATCAATTAATTACATTATTAAATCCTAGAACTGTAGTAGTACTCTCGATTAAAAGTTTAGTTCCTTTAGCTATAATTATTTTATTATTTAAACGAATTTGAAAAAGAAAAAAAAGGGCTTTTTTTTTATTATAAGTTTTACACAAAACACCATCCTAAATAATGTAAAATAATAATAATATAATATACGAAACGCGAACGTTTCGATAATAACATTGTACACTATATTTTAACGATCATTAATTTTAGCTAAAGTTCTTAAACCTTAGTTGTCGGATGAGAGATTGTTAAAAGCAAAAAAAACGAAAAACAAATGTCCTACTATATACATGATGTTACTGTAAATAAATGTTTTTGTAATATTTTTTCGCATTACCGTGTGTGTCCGTGTTATACTATCATTACGTATTCCCGTAACCCGCAATACTCGGGGACCTTGACGTTCCTATTTAAGTAAGGATGAGCGAAGAAAAAGAAAAAGAAAAAGAAGAAGCAGAAGAAGAAGAGAAAAAAAAAATTTACAAATACAAATACCAATTGCTTAAGCGACTTTTGCCGTTCGACCGAAGATAAACGGTTATTAATTCTACGCTGCCAAGGTTTCTAGTGGTTTGTTTTTTTTTTTTTTTCCGTTTCGCTCTTACAACGAATAATCAAACTCGGTATATATAAACATGCGAGTGTGTGAGTGCGTATGCGTAATCGTATGGATAATGCGCGTGTATATTTAAATGCATATAAGGCCGGTAGACGACAACCTGCACTGGTGCAACTGTTGCTGCGATGCTGTTGCATAGCGCGGTTATGCAGATTTACGACGCGCGTATTATATAATGTACGCGCACTGCGGCGGCGGGTATATATTATTATTATATTATTATACACTCGCGTGTACGTCGTCGGCCGCAGACAGCGACGGGATAACTCTGGTCCGACGTGATAACGCGATGACCGTCGTCGTCGTCGTCCGAACTGTCTGACAGTTCTTCTACAGCGGGCGATCGATATTATCACACAGGCAAGTATATACTACATTATAAAAATAAACAAACAAATGAATAACTATAATATTATGATTTATTTGGCGAATCGAAAAATCAATACGAAACATAATTATCACATATTATAATAACAGACGAGAATCGCAACTGCCCTAAAGCATACGAGTACCACATGGCTCGTGTTGGGAAGTTTTATATACACGTAATAGAGTTGTGATATTTGTACGTTTCGCGTTGTGATTATTATTATAGTATAAATATGTAACGACTTTAATGAATTCACGTAAACATTTTTATTTCTAATATTCTACACGGAGCTAATCGCTACAGAGCTTTTCATGTCAATCTGTTTGAAGAACGTATACATTTATGTATACAGTTCTAGATAAAGATAACAAAAACGTTTTTACAATACAATGAATTTCTCAATACCAAACAGAGAAAAAACAAAATTATGAACAACAACAATATGATCATCGTTTCGAATCGAGTCTCGCGGCTGGAGCCCGCGACGACGCCGCCGGTCCCGATCTGACTCCGCGCGGGGTCTCGCAACCACAGATTTTCACGCAGCACGAGATTCTATTTATATTTATTTTATAGGTATTAAATTATATGTCATACGCGGGAGTGGACAAACGTTTTATCTTATTTTTTTTCTCATTTTTTTCTTCTTTTTTTTTGAGAAAACTGTTAAAAACGTATACAATAGCAGCGCGAGATTTAAAGTCGCGGGGGTCCCGAGGCGCGTAACTGGTAAAGGTTCTCACGACTTTTTTTTTCTTTCTTTTTTTTTTCAATCGTGACGAATACTTTTACTCTCGAGGAATCAAATACGACTGTTTTTAACATTTTCCAGATATCGTCGAATTATTGTTCGAATGGATTTGAGATTGATTCCGGCTTTCGAAAAACGATCCCGAGTGAAATAGTATTGGTGATCTCTATTTCTATTTTTTTTTTTTTTTTATTAACAGTTTATATTTAAATTGTTAGTAGTTTTCCTAATAGGTTGAACGAACTTTCGACAAAAAAACCTAAATCGCGCATACTGAAAAATCGTTATTTATTTTTTTGGTTTCGATATCCGATCTCTTGAAAATTTGATTTTCAAACGTTCTTAACAGTTGATCGTGACTTTTCAGTTGTTATACACTAGCACATAAGAAACTTACGGGAAATCTCAAGATAAAAAAAAAAGTTACTAATATTGAGATCAAAGTGATAGAAAATAAAAATGTTATTCGTTTGAGACTATACTGCATAATGTACATTCATTTTTCATGCATTTAACAATTTTATCAAAATGTTCAAACGCTCGTGAAAAATCGTTTCGACGCAAAAGTCTTAGTTTTTTAAGAGCGGATATCTTTGCAGTCGAAAAACGACGCAAATGATTTCGAGCACAACATTTCGTAAATCATTCCGCGGCTCTCCGGTCATTTACTCTGAATGTGTTTCAATGAACCTATCGTTCATACGATCTTTACGAACGTAAAGTCGTAATGACGTCGTGTCCGCGGTATTCTAGCACTCCGTTTTCTAGTGTTGTTCGCCCGGCCGCTACAGACGATATTTAGCGTCTCAAAACGTCGCCATCGCGCGTATAAATATTCCGTTCGGGCCCCCGTTATGACGACCCGTTATTTTCGTGCGTGTGAAAAAAAAAATGGGTTCGGGTCGACATGAGAAAAAAAACTCCCCGTTCTGTCTGCCCGGTCGTCGCGAGAATAAGACGAAAGAAAAAAACAGAAGTGGCGACGACGACGTCTCGCGCGCGCACTTGTTACGCGCGTCCATAAACGCGGACCAGAACCACCGAAATGGTCTAGGTCCTAGACTCTAGGACGATATAATAATTAACAGGGTAGACGCGGGTCCTTGAACGCCTGCGCGGTATCTCTGGGAACCTATATCACGTGGTAATGTGGTATATTATTCACCGCGTGTGCGGTGTGTGTGTGTGCGCGCGCGCGCAGGTCGTGTCGGACAAGTGGCAACGGTGTGTGTGAAAATTGAAAAGAAGTAAATCCTCTCGGAGAAATATCCAGTTTTCGTCGTACACGTATTATAATAATATTATAATATTACGCGTGTACAATAATAACATAATATTGTGCGTCGTCCTCCGCGATTCGGCGGCGCAGACCAACTCGACGACGGGATCGCGCATTTACGTGTGTACGCCGCGCGCGCGCGCGCGCCAACAGATTTCTCCGGTATATTATAATATACGAGTGCCGCCGGCCTAAGACGTATCGCCTTTCACTGGATATTCTACTTCTATTTTTTTAAGTTTTTTTTCTTCTCTTTTTTTTTCGTTTATTTTTTATCCTCCGTTTTCGTCGTATTAATTTATTTTCGACGGATCCTACTCGCCCGCCCGCGACATCGTATGCCGCGCGCGATTATCGTATCTTCTTCGGCGTAACGGTCCTCGTGTTTATAAATTATTATTATACAGGACACGAGCTGCCACAAGCAATCCGCTTCGTCTTCTCCCCTCGTCGAACGCCGATTCGACCGACGCGTTCGTCGACTATTCTCTTCGCTGCGGTCCGTGCGCGTCTCTCCGTCTCGTCCGTCCTCGGGCCGTTTCCTCGATTACGACGCGGTTTCGGGTTTGCACACATTTTCCCTGCACTTGATCTTTTCCCGTTCGCATCATGTGTTCAAAACCGTTTCGTTCTCTCGGCGTTCAAACATGTTGGGACCAGATGACGAAAAAATTATCCGGACAAACATTAACATGAGAGATAACATAGAATTAAAACGAGACATAAACAATCATCGATCATAAGTGTTTCGATTGACGATAAGAATCCAATTCCTCTGGATGAAATACAAATTACAAATACGAACAGTACAAACATAAAATTATCGATAAGAAAACAAAAGGACCTTTATTTCGTAGTTTTCGTAGCAACTATAGAGTGTCTATGTTATAGGGCCATATTTTGTCTGGTTTTAATCTGAGTTTTTAATCGTTTGATATACAAGTACAATTAGAAACAGTAATAAAACTCACACTATTAATCCTATACAACCGTCGTCGTCGTGAAAAATAAGCGAAAATGCGTATACGATTTAAAAACGTTTGGAGTGTTAATTTAAAAATTAGAAGGGGATGTTGTGCACCCCCGAGCACTCTCCGAATCGCGACACGCGCCGGGTGACGTTCGGCGTTTTCGTTTCCCAGTACTCGTAATGTATACACCTATGTGTTATTACGACGGCGCTCGATCGTTTATCGTCATTCGTCTCGTCGTCGTCGCCGCGATGACACATAATACGGCCACATACGTATACCATATTATTTAGTGTACAGGTCGTATTATTAGGTACGTCGTATTATATTATCGTCGTGCGCTTCAGCTCGTGTGATTGGCGTTAACACGAAATTACCCGCTTGTCATTCTACCCTACGATTTATTTTGATAAAGTGTTGTCGGTGTCGGTGTCTGTTTTTTTCTCTCTCTCTCTCTCCGTTTTCTTATTCCATTCATATTATTCGTATATTGATCGATCACGATCGCGTCGGTGACGTCCGTATATTAGTGGCCGTATAAAGTCGGTCCGAGAGAGCCGCACACGGTTTAACGTCGCGTAGAAAATCCTACGACGACGTGTACGCGCCGCCGCCGCAGTTTCGCTCGCGCACACACTCACCCGCGCACATATAAATTCATACACACATACACGCGCACACTTAAACAACATTCTTGACCGCGCGGAACACGCAGAAATCGAGAAATAAAACCGCGCATATCGTTAACCGCGCGCACTCATTATAAATAAAAACGAATCACTGCCGCTTGTTGCGTTTTGCTTTTTACGTTGACATTGAAACAAACGTTTATTCTATTGTTGTGTTACTCTTGCGGCCCGCGCCGCCGCACGCCGCACCAACACACGCATTATGTAACGTCGAATTAATATTCTATTTTGTGAAAATACGTCTCACGGTTACAGTCGATTTTATACAAAGTAAATAAATAAATATACCAGCGGGTATATATTATATCGCGAGACCGGCGGCGGCGGCGGCGGCGGCGGCGGCGCGACGTCGAGATGGGAAGAGAGAGAGAGGGTTGGCAGAGGGAAAGAAAGAAACGATACTCCCCGAACGTTCGTATATTCTAATTAATTTTTTTTTCCTATTATATATATATATATACGTATATATATGTACGTCGCGCTCGTCATATAATTGAATTACGAAGCGTAGTTTTTGGTTTTTTTTGTTTTTTGAATTAAATCACGGAAATCGAAATCCGATCGCGTGTTATTTTCGTTTGTAGAACGCTGCGGTTTTTGTTCTTCCGATTTTCGAACGAATAAAACACTCGCTTCTCGGTTTAATGCGCGAACTCGGGCATCACGAATCGTCACAAGCCAACGTTGTCTACGCTATTACCTAATATTGGTCTTTCGACTCTGTCGTCGTAGTGTTTTGTAGCCGATGATACTAGGAACCGCGCGGTCGTGCCTATAAGACGAGATGAACAATGCACGCGGACGATTTTTCGAGTCAAGTGTTGCACTGCGGAAAATCTGCTGGGGTATAGGTTCTACGTAAGCGTAAGCGCCGACCGTGCACGTTCAAGTCTTTAGCGGAAAAATCGTCGGCTCCTGGACGCAGGACGAACCGAAAGCAGTTAATTTGTTACGCGTTAAACGTATAGGTATATATTCGAGTTACGAATCGATTACACCGTACACTGCCCCTATGTCACCCGCGCGTCAGCCAGAACGACTAAAAACACGTCTGAAATTCACCCGGATCAACAGTTTGTAGATTGCCAACGGCCGTCGTCGTCCTTACCATAACGAAGTAACATCGCGTCGGTCTCTCGACACTCGACTACTACCAAGAAGACACGTATATTGTCATCCGAAATTCGTACGGCGTACGAGACTCAAATCCCACTTCGCGATCGATTCAAATCACAATCCGCAGCTTTCGGGAGAAACGGCTCGTATCTAAACGCGGGCCGGCGGAATAATCATTATCACTTTAAAAGCAGGATCGTCTCGGAAAAAATGAACACGGCCACCTCTATTTATTCATCTGAACGCGTCGTTCGATTCCGCTGGACGAAGATGTAAACCGTTTCTCGACAATGGTTCGTTCGTAATAATCGTGCGCGTTTCGATCGGTTTCAGCAGCGTTTAAAAAACATTTGGGTTCCGGTTCTGACGCCGGGCACTCGTGCGCGTGTGAGTCGCGCATAAAAGCGTTCGTCTTTCAAAACATAATAACGTGTCGAACGCGATTTCCGACAACGTCGTCGTCGTCGTCGTCGTACATTGTCATCGCCACCTTTTAGCGCGTGCTCTACCGTATTGCGATTCGTCCGCACGCGCTTATGCAGAGCTACCGTCATTATTTCGGCCAACACGTGCTACTATAATATGTATATATAATACGAGATTGCAGAATGACGGCACAACAACTAAAACGACCGTAATAATAATAGTATTAATAAAACGCGCTTTATACATCATACGCGAGTGTACGCGTCGTCGTCGTCGTCGTCGTGATATTTGTTATATTATCATGTCGCGTCCCGGCCGCGGCGTTTCGCGGTGTATAATATAAAAGCGCGCTCACAATGCGCCCGCTCGCCCGGTTTGGCGGGCGGGTAAACGCGCGTATAAATATATAATATTATTGTGTTTTCGATTGACGATTTGTGCCGCGCTACGTATTATTATACACATGTATTTATAGTGCGTCACTCGCGGACGCATTATTATACCACTGGCGCGGCGCGAGCACGTCTATACCGGCACACAATACTGCAACACGCACAATGCCAACGCGGACGACAATAATAATAACAATAATAATAATAATAATAATGCCGATCGCCGCGGGTATCTGTGACGCGCGAGCGTTATGCAGCGGCGTATATACACTATATTTTATATTATATTATGCCGACGGACGACACGCAAAAAAAAAAAAAAGAAAAAAAAGTGCCGCCACCGCGCACTGACCGTCGCCTCGGACTATAATGTATAATATAATGCATAACGTCCAACAGGTGGTTTTTCTCGGCATCCGTTTTCGGCGTTTCACATCGCGCGCAGCATAATAAAGTATACGCGTATAATGTGTAACGCGCCGGGCCGACGCCGCGCCGCCGCGACACACGCGTATAATAAATGTTGTATACGACGTGTCTCCCTCGTCTCGGACCGCGAGGACACCGCGGAGAATCGCCGCGCGCATAAAGGAACGCGCGCAGAGCAAAAGAGAAAGAGGAGACACGGCAGGACGATCCTTTACCGCGACGACGACGACGACGACGTAGTCTCCGCTTTTGTACGCGCAAGTATTATATTATTGTTGTTGTTGTTGTTATTTTATACACGAACATACGTCGTATAATGGGCACTCTTGTTCAATAGTTACCGTACTCGAGCGTAACGCGCGGCACGTATAAAAAAAAAAAAAAATATAGGTAATTCGTTATTCCGCGTGTCGCTATTGCTTTGAGTTCCATTTCGGGTGGAAAAAGAGCTCGTAATCGAATCGCGCCCCCGTATCGGTTATTACACGTGCGTGTCGAGACCAACGTTTGATCTGGGCGAATTTACCAACTACAGTCGAGTCGCGATAACTCGAAGTTGAAGGGGGATAAAAATTCACCTCGAGATATTATGTATTATTCGAGATACCTAACTCGAATTTATCAAAATAAAATCAAAACTTCGAGTCACCTATGTAATGAAATATAATTTTAAAATTTTACGATAAAAACGTCATGACAAATATAATACATTTATGTTTATACATAAATGCTATACAAAAACTAAATGAAATTATAAGTATGTACATATGACGTATTATTTATGAGATACAGTAGAAAAATAATTTGTTATTAATTTTGGTTTTTTGGCTGTTTATTGACAAAATCTTCTAATTTGCCTATGGATTCGAAAATAGAAGTATCCACGCCTTCGACAGATTCAACAAATTGTCCAACAGTTTGTAATGATGACATTGCTTGGTTCGCCGTAAACATATTTAAAGTTTTTTAATTAAAAAGTTGTTAAATTAAATTAACACAATTATCACGAAATACCCAGAATATCCAGATGTAGCAGATATATAAGTAAACTTCGACTAAGCAATTCATCACAATTTTATATTCGAGTTAACAAGACTTATAATACATTGAGTGTTATTATAATTTCTAGGGGAATTGAAAAAAAATCGAGTTGTCGAGTTCTTCGAGTTATCGAGGTTCGAGTTATCGCGACTCGACTGTATATACCTGCGATCTGTATGATGTTCGTTATATTACGGTAGCTTTAGACTTGACCCAGGAAATGTTTGAGATAAATCACGGAGGCCAGGATAACCGTGTAGTCGATTCGATGTTCCGTGACGTATACGGGAGACGATATTTTCGGGGCTTCAGTATTTTTAAATTTTGATGCTTTGTATGTTTGCAAATCGAAAAGCTCGGGTTATAAGTGACTGATTCGATAACGAAATTTATTAATTACTTGACAAATAGATTAAATCATAGATAATACTCGTTCGGATTTAATAGAGTTGTTTTTTATTTTTTCAATATAATTTTAATTGATTTTAACGTAAAAACGACTATGGCTCCAAATAAAACGTCTCTGTTGGTGTGTGTGTGTGTATTGGGAAAAATGCAGTCTTACCGCATCATTTATAGTATATATTATTATTTTAAATGTAGGTCGGCGAGGCAAATTATAGCTAGCTGAGACAACAATAAAATTGTGAGATAAAACGACAAGAATAAAAGAAGCGACAGAGAGGTCCGACGGGAGAGTCCGGTTTATGAATGTGAGTGTACGCGCGCGCGCGCGCGCGCGTGTGTGTGTGTGTGTCACACTCAGTCGACTGAGATGAATGTTGTGTTTGATAAAATTATGTTTATACGGTAAAAATGTTTTTTTTTTGTTCTTTCACGTCTATGTGATGATACTTATTTATAGTATATAAACGTTTAATATTGTGTTGTAGGCTCTATAAAAACTATCGTGACGTTATATTTACAATATTAACGACGAGTTATAGCGCAAGTAAAAAACAATGCAAAACAAATTAATCGATAACGTTGCACATTTAAGGTATTTTAAATCACATTTTAATAATAACTCGTTAGCGCCGATTATCATATTATTACATTATATCATATTGTGTTATCCGAGGGCTCTCGGTCAGCGTCAACGTTTCCCGGACATCGCATTGTCCTGACGCGCGGAGGATAATCACTGAAAAATGATAATATAAACCATGTGCGTGGGCAATAGGTATTTATAATTTCATCGGCTTGATATTATCACGGCGATACGTTTTAGAATTGCATTTAAGTATAAAATATGCACACCACAATAATACGTTTCGAACATAAAAATCATAGTAGTATAGTCATATTTTTTTTTCTACGCCGGAAATCGAGACGTGTAAATTGAGTGATTTCGTAAATTTATTACGAATAGACTTGTATTTTGAATTAGAAATCAAAGTGCGTCGATTGTTATCGGTCTACTATTATTCGTACCGCGAAAAATATAAATTATAACACAGTTTTAGAGACGTTTTAACATTTCGATTCCTCCCCATCCTCATTAGTTTAATTCGGCAAAGGAAAAACTTTACTGAAAAAAAAAAAAAAAAAAACGACAATAAATATTACTGACCCGAGAAGATGCCGAACGAATACGTTGAACTTACCACTCGAAAAAGTGTACTTACACGGAAAGAGGAAGAAAAAACATCGTCGCCAAACCCAAAACATTCCCCGGAGTCTGAAACATTGCAGCGATAAATAACAGACGTAAGTCTAATAGTAATTATACACCATACAATAATAATAATAATAATAAATATGATCTTTTTTTTTTCCTCTTCTTCCGATATTAATAATAATAATTAAAGAAATCGAACCCTTATTTACGCGCGGAGCAATATTTTCTCGATATCCACGCCGCACAGGATTACCTATCGAGCTATAACAACTCGAAATTCCAATAACGGCTAATACGCCGCCGTACATCGTATATCATGAGTATTGGCGTGTGTGCGATATATATTAACGATCATATTATTATTATATAGTTAACAAATTCTTCTAATCTACCGAGATGCACAATATAATAATATAATATACTACTCTATTAACATTCTTTCACTCGGGCCGATTGTAAGAACATTTCCCGACGGTCGGTTGACCGTAATACGCGCTCGCGTATGTACGTTTATATATATATACCCGAGTACGTTGGTACGTACCAATATTATATACATGTCTAGATATATACGTACGCGCGACAGCATAAATCATTATTAAATTGTGTAGATTAGTAGACAGATACCTCTGGCCGATAAACGAACGTTCGCGGCAGCTATGCAAGAAACTTACAATATTTAGGCCAAATAGAATTTATTTCATTATTATTACTCGTATTATGACTACTATTTCCTTTCCCCTCCCCCCCACCCCCGTCTCACAATAATTATCGTTATATTTATATACATAGACGCACGGAAGAGATGGCCATTTAAGGATCGTTCCACGAGATTCGTAATCGATTTTCATAAATTCACTCTGAACGTAGCGCAGAGTTGTTGTCTCCGGTAGACATATGCGTATACATATATATATATATATTATTATACTTAGTTACAGCGGTAATGTATCCAATTAGTACTCGCGCGACGGCGGCTGGATTTCATTGGTCTAACCGCGTAAACGCGTTCACAGACATGTCAAAACCGTCGCGTTTACTCCCGGGGATCGTTAAGGAAAATTATGAATCCGTATAGTTAACGCATTAATTTAATGGCAATACGTACTTAACGCGTGTTTATAAATAATGTTGTTTTGGCACACGGTAAAATGTAAATTACAAAATATATTGTTGCGATACCGTTTCGGGTTACTACAGCTGCGCGGTTATATTAAAGTCGTACTCGATTTTAACACACACACACACACATCAACAAACACACACGTCGAAAATCGTTTTTAGTGCGTTTATAAACTTATGATATGTATATTATAGCTATTAATTATACTGACAATGAATACTGCGTGACACACACTTTCGATCCAGTAGATTTTAAGAAAAAAAAAAAACTTTAACGTTCGGAACAACTATACGTATACTGACGCATAATTATTTACAGGACGTTCCACGAGGATTTACTGTTTCAAAGTGGTGAGAGTAATTAATGATCACTCCATTAACCGTTCAGTTAGTAAATCGTCGTCAGACATCCGGTGTGTATATGTATAACATGTACATTTTATATACCTATATTTTCGGGTAAAAATGCGTTTTTTATAACTAGTTTTGAGTTTCCAGTATAATGAGTATTACTAGCTGTCCCCGCACAGCTTTGCCCCCCCGTACACAGTATTATACAGAAATATTTTTAACATTTAACAGCGAAATGTAGAATCTATTGGTTTTATTATGATCTATGCTTTTTTAATTTTTTCTTTTCTGTTTGTAAATCTAATTAAAATTTTCAAAAATTAAATTTATTTGAAGCCATAAAAAACATTCTCGAAAAATTCGGTGTTCAACGAAACACGATGAGTACGTTTTTGAAACTAAACTACGATATGGTCAGTTTATTGATCTTATCTGTATCGTTTTTTTTCTAACAGTAATAATAATAATACGTACGGAAAACGTTTTTCTCGTGGAACAAAAAATAAAAACCACATCGTATGCTATTCGATTATGTTCATGAGCTATTCATCGATCAAATTTTAATGAAATTCTGTCAAAACATTGGAAAATTTAAAAACTTTTTGTAGCTCTACCTTTTTGCCTCCTTTTTCGTTTAGAATCGTTTTTTTTTTCTCGAAAACGACGGTACCCGCGCGTTGATTTCAAAAATTAAAAGACCAATATTATTCACCAGTATCACCAATCACTCTTCGCCTAGCCGTGTCTCGTCCGAGTCTTATATCGCACCCTTTCTTTAAACCATCCGTACTGGAAACGTTAAGATTCCCCGCAGTCGTATAGAGTGCATTTTTTATCATTCAATACGCGATTGGCGTCGAGTTGACATGTATTATATTATGTATAATACGACGGTCGAGGAAGATTTTTTTAGTGCACCGCGCGCGGCTAATGGAAAAAATCGGTATTCCGAAACGACCGTGTACACCGGTAGGCGTGGATCGAGCTTTTCCGTCTTACAAGTATATATTTATATGCTACGTATATATGTAAGCGTGTACGGACGGACGCCGCATAAATCTGTAGGTCTAGAGAAACGTGGTGTTATGTATATAATACGTATCGCAAACGGGACGATTCGTTTCGAGCGAGACGTTCGCCAGCGTAAATTACGGTATTACAAATAGTGCGTACTCGCCACGTCGAACGAATCGTCCTGCGTGTACATGCGTGTCCGCTTCAAGGTTATTACCGTTTGCGGCATTCCTGGGGTGGCGGCGGCGGTGGCGACCGAGAAGTTTTTTCCGCCGCGGAGAGCTTACAATGCGCAAAAATGTCGTCGTCGTCGTAGTCGTCGTCCGCGGGACATTCTCGTATTCTACATAATATAATACACGCGTTGTGTAACGCGTGGTACGTATATAAACGCACTACCGCAGACGTGAACGAATTGTGTGACCGAGTATCTCGAACGTCGCCACAGGTTTACACAAAAAATGTGTTCGGCGTGTGACGAAGCGGCGGCGGTGAAGTATTTTCGATTTTTTTGCCGGTGAAATCCGAATCCTTACTGTTATAGTTTTTGAAAATTATGTTTTCATTCGCATTTAAGCCGGCGATTTCGATGTCGACGGTTATTTTCGTTGCATTTTCCAATACGCAGTTGTACTGTTTTATAGTTTCCATTGGCGCGTAGTAGACGAAACGCGCGAGTTTCGCTAAAAAGATTATTTTCATTCATTACGTCCATCAGTTTTCCCGTGCAATAAAGGTATTTCGTCCGTAATTTACTATGTAAAATGTACATTCGTATTGGTTTTCACCAGACTACGTTGCCGAGATATTTGTCTAAATCGATTTTCGTTCGATCGAATATCGGACGTTTGACTGCGGCCTACGGGTCACATAGGAGGTGACTGCAGGATTAAATGGTTTTATGGAAAATGGCGGTCGATCTGAAAACCGCCCGTCTAACAATTTGTGTATTTCAAGCCGGCCATACCGCTAGTGTGCTCTCTTCGCGATGTTGTTACGACGACGAGCCGAAGAACTCGGGATCGGTCTGATTTTACGATTCGTCATCGACATGTCAAAAATCGTTCTCGGCCGGTTTGGAAAACAGAGACCCGCTGCTGTTTTTCCGCCGAGACGCGTATCCTGCAGGTAAAACACGTTCGTAGTTGCCGCCGACGACGGCGGCGGCGCGGCGACGGTGGCGCGGCGTTCCTTCCCACGGCCACGGTGCGACGACGATCGGCGACGGGTTTTTTCGATCGTCGTGTACGCCCATCGTATGATTGGTGTACGTCATATTTTCGGACCGACGACGTGATGGAAGTCGGTCGCAGCGGCTTCTGCGCCACACAAGTCGGCCCGGACTGGACCGGACCGAACCGTAGAAAAACCGGATTCGACACGGGACGCCGTCGAAAATCGCTACTTCTTTATATACGGACACATAATATACAGACGTGTGTGTGTATATATATATATATAAACGATTATATAAACATATATATATATACGTATGTATACGACTCGTGTACGCGGTACACAACACTAGCCGGACGCGTCTTCGCAGCTTCCCTTCACTGCGGTCCGCCGTGTACGCGTTTCGTATAGCGTCGGCGATGGCGGTGGAAGTGGCGGTGCACCGCGTGTATTGCTTCTCAGGTCTTGGTCGTCGCGGAGTAACCTTTAATGCGCGCGGAATGCCGCGTATTCGTGTGTCGGATTATATTTCATTTAGATCGAAAAATTCTTCACTCGAATCGTTAATATTTTATACACACCGAGGGAGAGATCAAACCGGTGGTGGAGGGGCGTTTTCGTCGTTTCTGGCAGCGCTCGTAGGACATGCTTGTGCGCGCGTGTGTGTGCGTGTGTGTGTGTTATGAGTCTCTCGCCCGGAGATCGGTCACCCGGATAAACGTCCGTATTAGTATATAGTAGCAATACAGTATACAAACACACACGTATACCCGGTGGGAACAACTTGGAATTCGTTGTCGTCGTCTTCGTTTCATATATATATATATATTTATTAATGCATGTGATATTATATACACTCGTTGTCCACGAAAAGTCGTCGTCGTATAATATTATGTCGCACTAGGTTTACTCGTAGACGCGACGAAAATCCGTTCGGGTGAACGTGTACACTGCACCGTTTCGTATATATATATATATATATAGAGGTTTCGTGTGCACGTCGTACGGGGTCATTCGAATCTAACCATAATATGCGTCGTCGCTGACGTCGTAAGCCGGAGTGTTAAAAACTCTGACGGTGTATTCGATGTTGTATTTCGTGTTGCATGTTTCAGTGCGCACGATTATTATTCGTTCTAATCGCGCGGTACGTTTTTTTTTTATTATTTATCTAAGCGACATCTACCCGCTCTCGGTCATATGCAATCAGACGTCACAATAGATATAATATGAAGTTCGACTGGCCGAGCGATACATGTACGTGTATATATACGTATATATTATTTCGTATAATATACGGGGATTCGCGTTATTTATTCGTGACGGAGAACCCGCGAACGAAATTCGTATTCTCATAAAAACGTAAACGGATCAGCGCGTTTGATAAAAAAAGAAAAAAAAGAAATGTATCAACGAGTTGAAGAAAAAAAAAAAAAATAAAACGAATAAAATAAAAAAAATAGTCAGAATACTTCAATAATTATTTCAGACGATTAGTAATAATAATAACAATAAAAAAAAAAAAACAACAAAACGATCCGGTATTATATAAGTGGTCGAAAAGAGCCGTTGAAATTTTTCTCACGGGTGCTCATTGAATATTTTTTCATCACCATTGCCGCGCCGCCGCGCCAGTAGACACGAAAAAAACGCGTTAAGGTCTCCTGTGATACACCGAATTTTTCACGCTTAAAAAAAAAAAAAAAAAAAAACACACACACACACTAACAAACAAATACAAATAAATAAAAATCTACGAATGATGTAATTGGCCGGGCCCGGACAACAAGTATGCGGGGCAAAAAGCAATCGTGTGCGGACATCGCAGGAAATATGTATATGCCGTACAATATACCCGACGGCCGTCAATGAGAAATCAAACGTGCATACTATATATAATAATATATTATATGTATATAAATTATATGAAATTTAGAGACGCGGGGCGGGAGAGAAGGACGTCGTCGTCGTCGTCGCGTATGACAAGCCGACATGTCGGGCACCGGGAAGCGGGGGTGGGGGAAGTGAAAAAAAATTCATCTCCGTCTCGTACGTATACACACGCGCATAAATGACATAATGGTAATTGAAGCCCGAGGAGAGGAGAGTGGTCTAAGGGGTCGTCTCCGGCGAAGACGACGACCGAGGTACACACGTACGTGTGTGTGTGTGCGGTGTGTATACACGTGAGAGTGTGTGCTGCGTGCGTGCGTGCGTATAAATGAAGCGTGTGAAAATAACTTTGAAATTTACAATGGCTCCCGCCGCCACTGATCGTTTGCCTTTGCTGCCGCTCTGTGCCAGTCAATAGCGAGCCGAAATATGTGCGCCGCCGCCGCTGTGTTTTCCTCCGCGGCTGCGTATATACCCCCCGAGACATATTTGCTAATCAGTCGGACCGGAGCGCGCGCGAGAGACGTTTCGAAATTCCTGGAACGGTTCGAAAATGTCACATTGTTTATTGTTTTTTTTTCTCTCTTTTCTTTATTTATTTATTTATTTATTATGTTCTTCCCCCCCCCCTTCTCTCTCTCTCTCTCTCTCTCTCGTTCACTCTTTCCGTCTCTCGTCTTCACTGACTGTCTCTTTCCTCTCTGTCTCTACATCTCGCGCGATCACTGCACAACAGTTCTCTATTAGACGCGGCGCGCGACGACCGCGGGAGAAGGCGAGCGGTAGGACGAAAAAAAAAAAAAAAACCACAAATACTGAACTCAATAATATCTTTTAACTGTGGGAAGCCGCTGCTGTCGCTGTCGCGGCTGCTGTTGTTGCTACTCGTCCACGTTATATACGTATATACCTGCGCGACCATTCGTTTTAGCCGTTTTATATTGTCCATCCAAAGCGTGGGATAAAATACTTGAACTGCGTATATTTTCGTCGTCGTCGGCAACGACGTTCTTATATAAATACGAATATTATATATATATACTCGTATACACACCCCTTCCCTTTGAGTTTGTAACATTTATGTAGGTAGTCTCGTGTATACGAAAACGCACACGCGTGTATTTGACCTTCAATCATTAGATGAAAAATCTGAATCAAATAAATAAATAACAATAAGTGCAGTTTTCGAAAGCACGCCGTGAGCCGACGGTATGTAGGTATAATATATTCGATCGTTTGCTTTTTATCTTTCTTTTCGTATTTTTTTTTTCTAGCGTGGACATCGCGGTCGATATTTCTCAGCAACGATATTATTCTCCATGTCATACGTTGTCGGAAACGTAACGCGCGTTTAGTAAGACAATCCGTCGATAAGACGCGCGTCTATGTTCTACAACAATACCATAACAGGACAGAGCCGTAACTAAAACCATTGGCGCCCCTGGCAATGAACCAAATTTCCATCCCGAACATCCAATTAGTTGTTCAATCGCGTTCGAGTGTGACGAGCAGCGCCAAAAAATAAATAACAAAACGAACGACAGATATTTTTATTTTTTATTTTTTTTTGGTAAATTGTCAATTATTCTAATCGTGACCGAATTGAGATGGCCACTAGTTGAAATTGTGATTTCGGTATAAACGTGCCTCTAGCAAAGGCCCTCTCGCTAGTGACGCCAGTTAGGCGCTGCAGTGTGTGGCATATTATACGTTTGTATTTTTCGTAAACTTCGAGTGCATTTGTTATCGTTTCGAATTTCAGTCGCACCGAATCAATGTCGAAATTTCACATCCAATTACGATTTAAAGTCGACGTTTCTGCATTGTCGGTCTAAAACTGTCACACGCGCTTAACGTTCATAAAAAACGCGACACACAAATCAGACGCACGAGCGGCTTTACGCTTAAATATTTATGTGCGCGTATTAAAAACAATGTAACGCACTTCGGATTTATAGTTTGATCAATATAATTTTTACCATTTATATGTATACATATTATAGGTATACTTACATGTGTGTGTGTGTGTGTGTGTGTGTGTGCAATAGACATTTTTACGATTGTTTCAATAGCGGGACGGTCTGTACGGGTTTTATGTGATATTCTGCATTATAATAAAAATCTATGTCATACTTTCAAGATGTAAATTGAATAATTCTTTGATTTACGAACGAAAAACGAAAAGAATAAGAAGATCCACTCGAGTACCATACTTGTGGCGATAAAATTAATCGACTAAACGCGAATAAATTACTGGCATAGCAGCAGAGCGCGCGAGCGACGCCTTACGTATACGGTCTGAACATTATGAAATTAGCAAAAAGGATCGTAATAATAATATGACGTTTTTACGCGCCGAGCGAACATTACATTTATCGGTTTTAAAACCATCTCCGCGCGTCACTCGGACGGCCCGTGCGTGATACCTACACCGCCCGTGTGCGTGTGTGTGTGTAGTGCGCCCGCCCGTGCAATAACAAAAACACATTCTCCAACACAAATCCCACAAAATCCCTTCGCAATAAAATCCGTTTCGCAGACAGTCCTTGCGCAATCCGCGTTGGTATATTATTATATTATATACGTATACGTCGACGCCGTACAAAGAAAACAGCAGGACGACTGTATGAGAGTATTACAAAAAAGAAAAAGAAAAAAAATCTCCCCAATCGTGCGCACAGATCACTATTATATGTATTATTATTATTATTATTATTTCTCGATACAGCCTTATAGATTATACGTTTACGGTATTTGGAAATACAAACGCATAAATCCGTGTGTACGTACGACGGGACTTATCGTCGCGATTGTACGGGGTACTTCTCGTGACGCGTGCGGGCCGATTTCCTCGTCTTAATATTATCATTATTGTATTGCGCGTAATAATAACATGTGAATCATCGACCCGGCACGGAACTGGCAAACGTGATTCCCGCAGCACGGCGCGCGGAGTCGTAAACTATATTATTGGATTTCTCCGGTGCGCAAATGAAACGATCATTCACTGGTATTTAAATCCATTCATATATTCATATATATATATATATATATATATATACATATATATACATATACACACAGACACACACACAAATATAATAAAAGACATCGATATTCTCCCGAAGTTTTGTCGGCATCATATTATTATTCTCGCAACGGTTTTTAATAACCGCCGTCGTCGTAACTTGGCGCGCGCGCGCGCGCTCGCGCCGGAGAACATCATAAAATGCGAGATTTGTTTTACGACGTCGTTTCAATAGCTGCAGTGTATCATAATAATAATATAATATAGCGGGTCGGTGTATTCAATTATAATAATATAATATATATATACATATACAATGTGTGTGACCTTATCTGCAAACAAATGAGCCAGATACCGAGAACAGGCGGCCAGATCGAAACGATTGAGATCCGGATATTATTACGTCTCATCACAAATAACATCCGCAATGACCATCCGCGGACGCGGTGCGTACCATACCCGCTCGCGAGGATCATTGATCGTGGATCCGGTTTTCCATCGATGTTCTATGGAAATATTTACGTTCGCCCAGGCTCTATCGTGAATTGATCAATTACAAAATTTAAACTAAAAATTATTACGAACGTTTTTTACTGAAAAACGAAAAAATCACTCCCTTTAAATCATTCTCTAGAAAAACAATAATTTCGATTACCATATCGAAGTATTTGTAAACAATAACCGACGATAATATACAACGGGAGAAACGTAAAATAAATGTAACCCTCGTGCAACAATCGTCATGGAAGGACCTGCACTGCAGAAGCAATTAATTAATTTTAGGACATTCGAACGGTCGACGCCGCCGGCATGTCTGGCGAATCCGTTTCGGAATCGCCTATAGATACGCCGATTTATCTCTCTTTTTTCCTATTAAAATTACAATATCCTCGGCCGCTGTGGCCCGTCGGAATAACGGTTTTTTTTTTCTTCTATCAAATCTAAACTCGAGTCAAATAAAATTATTATTCATTGAAATCACGACGGTGTTTTTGTATTTGTTGTCGGAGAGCGAGAGATTTTCAAATATTCGATTACGCAGCTTTTAGATCGTCGGATCCGGCCGGGCTGGGAATTTCGTGGAATCTTTGTGGGGCAGGCTCCGTTTCTTTCCTATCAGCCG
>OX402533.1:15321032-15699472 GCA_948098885.1 Drepanosiphum platanoidis
GGTCCCCCTCGACCGACCAGACCGCGGGGTCTTCCGCGCCACCGCCGTCGTCGTCGTTCCGTCCTCTCTCACTATCTCATCCTCCCGCGGGATCCTTTCATTATATTATATATATTATTATGTCGTGTTATTCGTATTATATTCATCGCCGCGGTCTTCTTCTCGCGCTCTCTTCCCGGACGTATTGTACGTGCTCATGCCACCGCGCCCGTCACGCTCGCCCTGTGACCAGTTTTTTTCTCCCTTCTCCCCCACGCCGAAATCGAATCGCCGTCCAGATCGCTCGCGCGCGTATATATATACACACATACTACATTATATACTCACACACGGCGAGAGTCGTACGAGACGTGTCACCGTCGTCGTCGGCAGCCGAGAACGACCGGAATATTATATACATTATATTATTATACGCTATCACACACGGGTCGCCGGTCACGGGTCGTCTCAGTAATACGCGTACGAGTAAATGCGTTTATATTATATATTGTGTGTACCCGCGCGATATTATCGCTGTCGCCGTGTAAAACGGCCGGCTACCTAAATAACGCGCGCTCACACGACGACGACGGCCCCGCGCGTATAATAATATTAAAATATATCTATACTCGTATATTCGCGGGCGCGCGCGCGTGTTTTCGGAGAGCTCGTAATACCGGGAAACGTGTGGGGGGTATAATGTGCGCTTGCGGACCGTGAAAAAACGAGTCGCTCTATTATTCGACGCGCTCTGCACGTAAATTATACACATATATATAAATGCCAATACTGACGGAGGACGAGCGAACGCGACGTACAAAACTACTGTATACAGTGTGACGACAAATGCGATCGAAATATTTTTCTGACCGATCTCTTCTGGTGAAATGCGATTTCGCGGTGCCCTGAGGAGTCCCTAAAGTACAGGTTACGTGAAATTATCAAATTTTCGGTTCATGCGCGGCACAACTTTTAGTTCCGGATTTGGACGGGCGGTTTTTTGTTTTTTGTTTTTTTTTTTATATAAGAAAATATGACCGCTAGACTATGGTCTCCACAGAGCTTGAAATCGACCGAGTTACGGCTGTTCGAAATTGGAAAACGTAGCGATTTTTCTCGATTTTCCATCGTCTCTATATATGGAGATAGAGATTTTTTTACGAATCGAAATGTTTTTTTTTTTTTTTTTTTTTCCCTCCCACGAGAAACGTAACGGACGAAATCCCCGAGCCCGCCCGAAATCGCCCCACGCGCGAGTGCGTTACGTTTTTCGAAAAATCGAATTATTCTCAAATTTTAAACGTCCGCGACGCGTTAAATTTTAGATTTTAAAATATCCGCGTCGGTGAAAATCATTCCGAAAACTCGGCCTGTCTAAAACCCGGTGCTGATATCGGGTGTACAGCCAAAACGGTTGAAAATTTCGCCGAAAAGCGTGTTACAGGACACCGGGAGTCCTGGGAAAAGTCCGTTTCGATAGGATGTTTCGTGTTGCCTCTGGTATGATTGAACACTCTGTATATATATTACACGGCGTATAGGTAATTCGGCTATGGCCGCAGTCTCCTCCGCCGCCGCCGCCACCACCGCCGCCGCGCAGGCAGCCGTCGGAATTCTCGCGATCCTCGTCCTGCCCTCCATGCCCCGCAAGACCGTGGTATCGTTTCGACACGCTACCGCGGTGGCGGCGATGACCAACACACGGCCGAGATGATAACGACGACGACGCGACGGTGCGCGGTATAGTGCGCCGAACGCCATAAACAACAGTCACGTCTCTCGTCCTGCTGTTTCTGCTGCTCTTCCTCCACCACTTCTTCGTCCTGCTCCTCGTCCTTCTCTTTCTTCTCCTCCGAGTGGAGCATTCCACCGGTGCGGCGGCTTCGACCCCTTCGTCGTCGTCGGCGTCGCGGAACAATGCGATCCGAGAAGCTGCTGTACACTACCGCCGCGGCTCTCTTTTTCTTTTTATTTCTCATGACAGTGAAAATAGGTCAAAACGCGCGAGGTTTTATATAATAAAGCGCCAGAGAAGAATAACGATAATTATTATTTATTGCGCCGTGTCTCTGAGTGTGTGTGTGTGTGTGTGTGCAGGTGCCGAAAAACGGCCGGCCGGACGCGCGCGCGTGCGTACAGAAATCGCGTACTCCGTATATTCAGCCGACTAGTTCGGTAACAACAGAAAACAGTGTAAACTGTACACAAAAACACCCCGTCTATATTATATACGCGTCGTGTATAATATATGTGTGCGTTACGGACAAAAGCGAGAAATCGGTCGAGATCAGAAGCGTCCGCGGCACCCAAAGCCAAATTCGGGCAACTGCTAAAAACAACAATAGAAGAAAAAAAAAATATAAAATACTCGATCGTATTATAAAATTATCGATTTAAAGTCGCGGCGCGTTTACGACATACGCACGTCGTGATTGTAACGTTCAGCGCGCATTGTTCTCATAAAAATTGACTCGTACTCGTCGCGACGGTTTCGTTCGGATTATAATCGATTTTAATTTTTTTTTTCTTTTTTCTCTACATTTGTAGAGGTCGATAAGGACGCGTTCGTTTGATAAAGAATCCATTCAGTGGACAGCACTTTGGCAGATTGTAATACTAATGTTTGTAAACATATTATGTCCGTAGATTAATTATTATCAATACGACGACCATTGTTTGTTGTTTTTATTTAAGTTATAAATTGTCACAAAAAAAAAAAATGCTTTTTCCATTTTTAGCAATTACTCTTTGTGCGATGATTTTTAATCGACACTTTTGGATCGTTATGATTATTGTTTTCAATAACGAAATTTATAGACTCTGACGTAGACAATATTCTTGTATAGACAATTTACAGACTTACTCGAGTGACTTAAAACGCTACATTATTAATGTAAAAATGCGTTTTTGATAATAATTTTCATTATAACGTACATAAAAAAAAGGCTACTGCAGCGCTTTTTCGGTTTCCCAAGGTGCCACTATACCAGTCAAAATAACTTTAAACGATTAAAAGTATTAAAACACGGGAAGTTAAATGTATTTCTTATCAATAGTTAACAGAAAGAAAAAAAAACCACAAAAAATAATTATATTAGTCATAATTGAATAAATTTCGAGAAACAATTTGTAACTTTTGGCTTTTATCCGTGACGTATATTAAACACGAGTTACTTATATTCGCACGGCTTTTGGCTACTTAACATTATGAATATTATTGTGAATAGACAAAAAAAAAAAAACCGTGTCCGGAATGTCTAAACAAATTAATGTAAATAATTCGTGTTATGTATCATGAATGGTGGTATTGGACGACGGTTCGAGTGACGGGCACGATGGAATGATTTGGACTACCGACTGCTATTAGTCGATCGAAGACCGATAAATTAATCGTATTGTATCGCTGACGAATAAATTATAGTTGAATAATTAATTAAACAGACAAATTCGGATGAATCACCTGAAATGTTTGATTAATGAATAAATTATCGAGACGAGTAAGTGTGTATATATATATATAGTTTTAGTTTCGTATGTTCTTGAAGGATGATGGTTTGAAAGCAGTCAGTAACGATAGTGAACGTGTCGGATATAAGTAGAATTGACTAATTCGATCGACACTAATCGACGTAAACAGATATTATGTTACGTCCAATTCACGGCGTTTAATAGATCTAAACATATTAACGAGTCGAATTTGCATTTTCTAGTCGGAACCGTCACGTGTCGAGTCGAAAACGAAATAATGAGATACCAACTAATAATTATTATAATATACACTCGTATAGACGGCATCGACCGTACTAATATTCGAGAAGCACACAACCGTGTACGTATACAACGTTTGAATACTTCGGGCAAACGATTTCTAAGTATGCTGCCCACTCACCCGTCCATACTTATACAGTTTAAAACACATCTAATGGTATTCTTCCTAATTACTAAATAGCTCGCGTATTTATTTATTCGAAGCGAATCGACCGACGACGAGACCAATAAACGTTATAGTTGCTGAAAATATTGACCAGACGATTTACAATCCGCTCGGGGCACGTGGGCGTTTAAGAAATGTTCGTACGAAACGTATTGATTTTCTCACGCCGACGTGTTCGTTTGTCTATTCGCACTATCAGAACTTCTGGTCCTGACCGTGAAAACCAACCACGCCGTCGCCGACTTTAGCAACGTACGCGTGGGGTATCGCGTACGTCGTGATAATATTATTCGCGTCGACAGATTAATTCCGTTACACGCGCGTTTCGATGTTTACACAGAAACGAAATACACGGTTTTTTTATTTATTTTTTTTCGCGATCGGCTATAGGTTTTATTAGTCACTATAACAACAGCGCATTAGTCACTCTCCCATCTCGAATCTAATCTCGCGTTGTTCTCGCGACTAATATTTTATTCGTTCGTATTGTCTCGCGGGCCGCGAGCAGCGACGGACGGTCACACGATTCGATTGTGCCCGTTACACCGGCGCACGTCCGCCGCCGCCGCCGAGTGGTACGTGCGTGTGTGCGCACTTCTAGTGAAATTAAACGCGTTACACGACGACGACGCGCGCGAGACGTATATTATAATACGGTCGACATAAATTCGTTCGTGAAAGGTACGGACGAACGGGGGGGAAACGAAAACATTTTTTGACTTATTCGAACAGTCGGAAATCGTGATCAAACGTCGTCTTCTCATTAAATATATTACGGCGTACGTAAAGTGCACACAGTCGACCGACCAGCGCGCGAAGAGAATATAAGGAGATATCGGCCCTTGGGTGGCCTACGGAAACCGCGCGCGCAGTCCGACGACGCGACGACCGGTCGAAAAATCTTCCGCCGAGAGCTCCGGTACATAATAATAATAATAATACAACAGTCGTAAAGCACTGCCATAACACGCGCGCGCGTTCTCTCTCTCTTTTCCATATAATATATATTATACATTCGTATTGAGTATGAAATATAGAGAAAACAGCCTCCGGGACTAGGTAGAAAAAAAAGCGACGGACGTTTATATAACAAACGGTCACTTTTGTATATTATCTGTTCCGGCCGCGGTTTCGAATAACATTTCTGTCGTCGAGTTTATCAGCGCGCTCGATCACAATCACGACGCGGTAGAAAATGTGATATAAAAAAATTTGATTTCGACAAAAAAAAAAGTGTTTACCTTTAACCGTGGTTTAACAGTCGTGCAGGTGATTTCGTTAGAGTATAAACGTGCGGTCTACAAAAAACGTATTTCTATCGTCTGTTCAAACACATTCGAATGTGTCGGTCGGAATAATCGATTCGGACGAATTCGATGATAATTATTGTCACTGACGATTAAAAACTTGGCGCACTTTTCATCGTTGAAAACGATTTGCCGATACGCCCATTACAACCAATAAGTTATGAAACGTCTCGTGAAAATCGTTCGACGAGTACCGCGAGCTACTCTGTGAACGTGATAATATAAACATAATAGTATAATAGTCGTAGTAATCGTAATACTATTAAATATTTCTTATCGATAATTTAACACAGCTTATTGAGCTCTTGTACTCGTAGTGTGTGCGCTGTTCATTTCATTTCGCTTCTCTTATTATCCAAATCAAAGACAATTTTTTTTTTTTTATATATTTAACGGACGATCGTAAATTTAAAAACGTTCGTTTCTCTTAGTATAATATTCTATCGAACATGAAATACATTTTATTTCAAACGATATGTTTATACGTTTTTTATGGGCCTCTTCCCGGACCCTCCCGCCTTCGAAGTACTCCGCATAGGGGCCCTCGATCAGGCGTCGATCGCTCGTATCTATAAAATCAGGACGTACTATGGGAAAACACGAGGATATCGCGCGCCATCGCATTTAGACGGCGGCGCACGACACCGATATGCATCGCGCACGTACGAATGGACGGAGAAAAAAAAAATCTTACGTCGAGTGTTAATACGATTTCCGTGTTTATTTTTTTTTCCCCCTCGGTCCCTGTGACGACGACCGATGGTCTCGGCGCGATTATCCAACAGCAGAACAAAGCGGTCGTATACGCGTGAACATAATTATATACCTACCGCGAGTGCGCTCGCGCCGCCGCCGCCGCCAACGTGTAACCGCCGCCGCCGAGTCGCCGTGCTATACGCGTACGATTCGACGAAACCGCGGCGATTCGCCGGATGATTTTCGCCATGGACTTTATAAATCGTAGATAAAAAAAAAAAAAAAACAATAAAAAACGTAAAAAAAAAAAAAACCGAACGTAATCCGGCGAGGGTATAAAAACGTGTGACGAAATAAAAATCGAATTAACGGCGTCCGTACGATTCTCGCCGCGACGCGTATTGTCGTGCTCGCATTATTATTATCCGTCACAGAATGAAAATGACGTTTATTCCGTGTCCTCTATAGTTCTACGACCGCGGTTGGACGCGGGCACGTCCGCGTAACGCGCATTAACTCGACGTGTAACGCGCAGAGTCTCGTCGTATCGGCGCTTTAGAATTATCTGGTTTTTTTTTTTATTTTTTTCTGTCCATCGATAATTATTATTCGCTCTTATAACTTTGCGTATTAATGTTAAACACTGAAACCGGCCACTCTCTACGAGCAAAGCTCGTGGCGAGTGTTCAGGGAGTCCGTTACACCGAGTATTTATTACATTCGTGGCCGTTCATCGGCAGCTAAATCATGCCAAACGATAATATTATAATGACAATAACATCCATAAAAATACTAATAACCAGACGTCGACGATCAAACGATGAGATCGCGATGGTCGTAAATTTATGACCGTTAATTATTATTATTTAAATGTATAATAGTACATCTAAATCGACGTACGTTGGCCGGCAGTCGATAAAATAATTATTGTATGCCTCTTTTTTTTTGGTCTTTTAGCATTCGAAACCGATTGGTGACGTCGTATTAGAAAAACGTTTCCGAATGAAGGATCGACGGTGGTACAAGTTCATCTGTTTCGAAACGGTCCGGTTTCGTAAACATTTCGTTTTTTCTAATATTCGTGTACGTTTTTCGCGACGACGGTGCGGTATGTGTTTTTTTGTCGACGAAAAGAGAAAACTAAAAAAAAAAAACTCGAATGTTTCAAATATTTATAACCAAAAGAATCAAAATAATTTCAAAATTACAATAATGTACTGTTACGATCTGAAAAAAGCCCCAGCCACGTAATATTTTCGACCACAAACCATTCGCTGGATTATTGAAAATCGGACCGACTCTTCGTCGAAAAAGTGGACGACGGACAAAAAAAAAAAAAATAAAAATAAAAATATAAAAATTGTAAAAAAACACGCGTCTTGATCACGGTGAAAAAATCAATACGTTCTTCGCTTCACTCGCAATCACGAAATACGCGTACCTCAATAATCAGCGTGATTATCAAATATTCCACTATTGTTCCACTACGCCACTCGCACTTATCTTGAAAAAATAAATAATAAATCCAAGACGAAAAATGGTAAATAACGATTATCGTTTTCGAGAGAAAAAAAAAAAAAAATGTTTTCATTTTTATCTTCGACCATCGTCCCGCAGTTTATTATACCGGCGTGCCTAACACATTATATATGTTTTTATACGTCGAAACGCGAGACATTATTCACGGCGACGGAATCCGCGTTGACGGTGGTCTCGCGATGTCGCCGACCATTGTACTCCACGTCACCACACCGCCCCTTACCGCCCCTGTCGATTCCCACATCCACGGGTTATGCAAGCGACGCGTTCGGGCCCTCGTGGAGCGCCATCGTCCCGTCGTCGGCCGATCATAAATCTCCGATTCGGGGTTTTGACGGTGCGCGCATTCGCCCGTACCGCAAGATCTCCACTGACAAACAATAAAATTACGGTCGATCGAAAATAAGATTTGATAAATGGTACGTTTTTGTAAAACACCAACACCTTGTTCGATGCGTACGTATATTATGTCACTGCCGTACACGGGGCCGTGTAAACCCAATCGTTTTTCATTTCTCGCGGTCGACCCCCCCGCGAGATATTTTCGGTTCCACATTTTCAATATTGTTGTTGTGTCACCTCTGGAAATCGCCGTTGTCCGATATTGTCGTAGAGATTTATAGATCTCGGACCGAGTTTCCAGTAACGTAAACAAGGCGCGAGAAAAAAGAAAGAAAAAATAAGAAGCGTTTCGAACATTGTTCTTATACTCTCGGTCGCGGCCGTGTAGCCGCGATCACGTCGCCGATGCGCAAACACATACAAAGATTGATCCAGGTTTGCGGGGACGTCGCCTCGGATAAATGGTCTGAATGCAAAATGTCGATGGTTCACTAAAGGTGCGTTCGAATTCACACGCAATAAGAAATAAAGAAAAACGTGTGTTATTGAACATATGCAATTCGATTATTTATTCATATGTATTGCTCGTAAATAAATATTACACAACTTGTATAGGTCATACTTACTAATAATACGATATTTCAAATACATATATCCCCTACCCCTAAGACCTCGTAAAAATATAAATATACACAAGGTAAACTGAACGGTAAACTTTAGTCGAAAACAAGGGACGTAGTTACACCTATTCGTCTTATTCGATACACTTTTGTCTGTAATACCGTAAAGATTTTCCACTCTAAACGTATCGTCTCGATCTTGGCTAGCGGAAGACCTAATCGCATGTCGGGAAACTTTTCGATGCGCGCGTACAACAATCGTCGTCATCGTTGCACTCGAGACGAGACGACGACAGTCGATGGAAGAGTGGTGGGGACGGCGCGGCGTGCGGCTCGCGCGGAAGACTACGACGCGTCACGCTAATATCGCGTATAATATAATGCACGATAATAATAATAATAATAATAATAGCAGCTAATATCCGAGACGGTATACCTAAGAAAGGAACGAGGAGAAACAAATAAATAAACGAAAAAGAAAATCGAATAAGGAAAAAAATAAAAAATAAAATAAAATTATTAATTGTACGTTGCCGGTGCGCGCGCCGTATTAGAGTGCATTTCGTCCGACCAATAAATAACCATCATCAAATGGCACACACGGCGGAGGTTTTTTTCATATATATATATATATATATTTTATATACTACAGTGTAGGTCGTGTTTTATTAATGAAAATAACGTCGGCTATATAATATAGGTACGCGCGTGCGTGTGTAATACGAGTGCAACGAAATGATTCTCACGAGTCGTGTGTTCGTGTTTTCCATTATATATACTTTATTAACTCATATTGCTGCAGCCCCGCGCCGCGACGGCCACACTACGCGAGTCGTACGCTTTGTGTGTGTGTGTGTATTTATATTAATAATATATTTATACATACAATATGCTATACATATAAATACATATGTCCGACATCATAATGCTGCCGGTCGGTGTAACATACGATTTATTCTTTATTTATAATGAAGATATCATCGCGGGACGAGCAGGATGGCCGGAGACGGGGGGGGGGGAGGGGGAAGAATAGACCGATCCGTCGGCGTGGTACATATTATTATTATTATTATAACGCTCCGTGCGTTACTGCAAGTCATCCAGCGCGCTGCACAGCACTATGTTTTATCTATCTATCGCAGAGCTCGCGTGCACCCGCGAGATACTGCTGCAGCAGGTCCTCGCGGCGGCGCGATTAGATGGGGGGAAGGGGGCTTTTACGGGGCTCGCGGATCTTGATGTGATGGAAACGTATTCGAAATGAGTATTTCGCATTTGCTGTTGTTTCGCTGTTTTGCACGAATATTGTTTATCGGTTTAATTACGCACACAAATGTCGCGGCAGGACTATCGCATGCGTTCAAATCCATACAATTCAACTCGGCTAAAGCGCCGAGTACTGACTGCTGAAGCTTCCCACGAGCCTAGTCGTGCCTAGTCTGTCTGTAATGTATCGAACGATAAATAGAAAAACCTCGATCGTTTATATAGTAAATTTGCACTTTTTCAGTGCGAGCATTGATAGTTTGAAAATTTGAATTCCAGTAGTCCTCTCCTTCAACGTTTTATACTTAACGGCGTTATGATCGCTTGCTTTGATCTCAAAGCGCGTGCGAATATTTCGAACCTCAGCGAAGTCCAGGCGAGTGTGTGACGAGAGTAATTGAACGGAAAATGACTCCCGTTCGTCTTAAAAAAAAGTCGACGAACGTTAAAAAAAAAAAACAAAAACAGCCACCCTGTATACACGAAAATAATATAAAGACGTAATGTAGGCATAGCGCATTAATACTGCACGCAGACGCACGCGCATTATATTCGAATAAATATAATACGTATATATACGTGTAGTGTTTAATGCTCAACGGTGGTGGCGGCGGCGGCACGCATATACCTGTACGTATAGTGTGATGAACACACACGTATAATATATCCTCCCACAATACGGTTTGACATATTACCCGGTCCCGGGACCCCGGGTAATAATCGTGTATTACTTATTAATTTATTAACCATTAACAATTTTTGTAGTATCATCATTGTCAGAATCACATAATGTAATAGCGTGTTTCCAGTCTACTGTGAGAACTCCGGGACCCGTCGCCGCCGCCGCCGCCGCCGCCGCGGCCGCAGCCACTGTAGTCGAGAATCATTAACACACACGCCTATCACGCGCACACGAGGTATACGGCGTACACAATGACGCGCGACCGCGGGTATGCGTCGTTATGATGTGCGTGCGAGCGCGATGAAGTCTCTCGGCCCGAATCGTCCTGCGAAGGCGCTCGACTCCTCGACGAGTGAACGAGAGACGCCGCGCCGTCGAAACTAAAAAATACGGTCGGTCGAAAACTTCTGCATATTATTATTATTATCGTTTTCGTACGACGCGACGTTTTATTTGTGCCGCCGCCGTTGATATCACGTAAAGCGCGTTTTCACATTATTATTATTATTATTATACGGCCACTTTTCAAGTTTATTTATTTATTTATTTATTTATTTTTTTTTACACGGACCGCTTTTCGACATACACGCGGCCATACGCTTTATTCTCGTTCCGATGCGTTCACAATGCACTCTATCCGTTTCGCATTTCCCTTAGCTGACCCTTCAAAACCGTTTCGAATGAATGCCCTTTGTAAATGAAATGAAAATCAGTTTATACGCATATTATATACATGTACGAGTGTTATTATTCGTGTACCTATACAGTGCGCGTGTTCAAGTGTTTTTGCACCATTAACCGAACAATGACCATCACCGCCGCGCAGACAACGCACTGTCAATCGTACGAGAACGAGAGAATGGATATAACGAGAAAAATAAGAATGGAACAAGTATGATGTTCAGTGCAAACGACGAGCGAATTAATAACGACGACGACGACGACGCCGCGATGCGAAAAGCGTTCTCAAAGACGCGTTTTGACATTTTTTTTGTCCTTTTTTTTTTTTTTCATCAAAAGTACTCGAAGCGAAATCACGAATTCATAGAGTGGTATGCGAACGGAACAATTCGTTCGTTTGTCGTCCGAGTTATGGATATTATATATATAAAAGTCGAAACATTTTATAGCGTATTCGAGACGAGTGGTGTTACTTTAAATGGACGAGAAACACAATAATATGAAACAACACACTTGCAGTACGACGGGCTATTTCGAACCTCCGTTTTAATACCGCATAAAGTCCCGCCGAACGCAGCGGACAATCGTGATTTTTTTTTTTTTTTCCATAAACGGTTATCAAAGAAAGTTCATGTGACAGTCTAGCTACTTTACTCAGCACGGCTAGTAAATTTAGTGACGGCTAAGCTCGCGAACACGCGACAGAAGAAACTACCCCCGTCGGTAGCGCGTCTGAACGTAGTGGTTTTATTTGGTGAAAATCGATCTGTGCCACTGAGATTGCGAAAAAAAAAAAGCAAGCGAAAATCTTCGACCTAATATCAGCGCGCCGCGTCTACGTCGACACACTCGGCGGTACGTGTAATACGTACCCGGACAAGGTACATAATATTATGACGAGGTGTCGTAGCGTCGAAACGAAATAAACACGCGGCGCGCGCGCGCGCGCGTATACATACACGCTATTTATGTGCCACAAATTAAGACGAAAAAAAAAAAAAAAACATGTTTTAAATAACTACCGGAACTCGTATTATTATAAACGCGCGCGTACAAAGTCTTTTACAGCACGACGCGTCTGCATACGTCATTCATTCCGGACGGCCGGCTGAGAATGAGCGTGCACTTCTATCGCGGAATATAATATGTACGATTATAATATTATGTGTCCGCCGATCGTAAAATATGGTGCACCTAACCGTAATGTATAATAATATTTATTGTTTAAGACATTATATCACTATCGATAGGCCGATGCGCGCCGCGGCCACTGCAGATGTATGTTACGTGGAAAGTCATTGTTCCAGCCGTGCGGTTTCGCGACAGCCGAGTACACGACAATGTATACGTATGTATACGTATATACGTGCGCGTACGAACGGCGACGTCTCGTTCGAATTTTTAATCGTTTCTTTTCACTTTTTAGCAGAGTTTTCACACGAGTTCCGATTCACGTCGGACGATCGAAATCGAGAGTATACCCATATTATGTACTCGGTAGCTCGCGTTTCGACTCGATCGCTTATTATTTCTCCTGGTTTTTCGATTGAAATAGAACGCGGATTTGTTTTTCTACCGAAATTTGATTTAAAATTTCCGTTCGTTTTCATTCGCCGCATACAAGTCGTTGTTATATCAATGAGATTGTGTTATAAGAATCTATTTGATCTTCGTGACTTCAATCGATCGATTTGAGTATCTAAACCGGGTTGAAAAAAAATAAAACGATTAATTTTCCCATATTATATGTTATTGCTTTTCGGAACGTAACAATGTATCCGAGGAATTTCTCCTGTGCCGTCCGATGCAATCACACGGTGTTTGGCAACGTTGCGCAATGACGAACGAATGCACTAGACTGCACATTTTCAAAGTTTTTATGACGCCCTCGAAAAAATAACACAATGTGACGGCGCCGGCGACAAATTATCTCGCGATCGACGATCGGCAAACGAATTGGCGAGTCAGACGTTTGCATTTTTCGTACACTATTCTAGCACACTCGCGTGTAGTGCATAGTCAGGCGACCGTTAATGACAATCTTATCGGTATTTTATTTTTTATTTTTTTTTCAGTGGCATTTCTAAAGCGTTAAATGGTATTTTTCAGGAGAAATCGCAAACTATTTCTCAGAGAGTGGCCACGATCGTCGCCGGGTATTAGGTGAGTCGTCACGTAACTATTTTATTTTTTGTCCCACGAAACTTGACGACCACGACGACGACGACCAACGCGAGTGTACGGCAGGAACGCAAGTACGACGTCAAGCGTAAAGACGTGCTAATTTTACGTGCATATATTATACTCGCTCGGCCGAACCGTCCGATATTAATGAGGTCCAGACATTCCAATTCTGAAAGCTCAGGTTTTCCGATATCTTTTGATTGTCACTAAATGATATCTAAAAAACCACTACTGAATAATCGAAAAGAAAATATACGTACGTATACGTAAATCAATAGGTCGTCACGAACTCCTGTCGCAGTACGGTATTGCCGCAACGGGTATAATTTCCCGACTAGCGAGCCACGTACGAAAATACGACAACCGTTCAGAAAACTAAATATTACGAAGAAAAATATACAATATTATACCGTCGCCGCCGCCGCCGTGGCGCGTAACTAACGAGTAACGACTCCGGTTACGTATATTATATCCGACGAAAACGATTTGCGAAAATCGCGCGCGGCGAAAAACTCGTTTAAATCTGATTTATACGCAAATACACATATTATTATTATACGCGTGTAATGCCGCACATAACGTGCGTACATTATGTGACGGCTCGTGTGCGCGCACGATAATATTAATATGTATAAAGGTGCCGTGGTCGCGCTGGCTGTCATAATAACATTATATACTCGGGTCATCTCCGGTTGCCCTCGCGAGCCGTGTGCGAACAAAAAAACGGTAAGGCAGGGGGGGGGCATGGTGCACGGCCGACGTAATAAATAAAATATACAAACGAACAATGATTGATAAGTGTGTGTGTTTACACGACGCAAGAAGAAAAACAAACCGAAACAATACGGCCGGCGCGGCGTTTTCCCGGCGAACACAATTATTTCATACACGTTACATATATTATTATCATAACGTACTCGTCCGTGAATGGATCGTATCTGTGGTCCGCGTGATAGGTGGCGTACCGTTACGAGACGCTATTTGTTTTATTACGAGACGACGGACGAGAAACGTCCGAGAGAGCGAGCGAGCGAGAGAGAGAACGGTCAAAGTAGTAAAAAAAAAAAAAAAAAAACCCTACGTAAGACGATGAAATATATATACACGTCACACAGTGCCTTCGAAGAAGAGATACGTGACGAGAATATCTGAGGAAACTGTGAAGAAAATCGTATATTATACTGCGGACGGACTGTGGCGCACTATGTGGATACGGTATAGTATATATTATGTACATATTTATATATATACACGTAATAATGTTGCGTCGTATAAATCTCGCGCGGGAAAAACGACTCGTTGCGGTTCCGTTTCGTGTGTACGCGTGCGATCGTTTGGGAACGATAACAATACCATTACAATCGTATTTATCTCATCGACGGCGATTTATAATATAACGTCTTTATTATTGTCGTATACGTGTACTATAATAATATATTATCGCGCATGCCGGAGACCCCGCGAGACTGGCGAACGTCGTCGATGCGAAGAGATGATTATTTCGAGTAACCAGGGCTGGATCAAGGGGGGGGGGCTAGGGGGGGCTATAGCCCCGGGCCGCAAGTTGAAAGGGGCCACAGTGTGTCAACTCATTTTTTTTCAAAACATTATTATAACTTAAAAATTTTAAATTTATGTCATATAAATAAAATGTTATTTAAAAACAATGCTATACTTATTTTAATTTATATTTATTACAAATTAATAAATCAGAAGAAAAAAAGGAAATTGTTTTAGGTGAAAAGGCCTCAATAAAAGTAATAGCCCCCCTTAAATTATGACCATAATCCGGCCCTGCGAGTAACAGAGTATAATTATTGTCGACTATATTTATAAAATAATTTATCAAAACTTTTGAATAATATTATATAAATGAAAATACGTCTGGCGCGGAGCGTTTGTAAAATTAAGAGTGCGAACATTGTTACGGTCGGTGTAAATTCATCGTCAGGTGTAAAAGGAACGCACTTTATCGAGGCCATTATATTATTATTACATGACAAACACTGCCGCCGCCGCCGCCGTTGTCTCGCGTTCTCGCGATCGATCGGCGACGATACGAGGTCGTTGCGGGCGCCTGGCGCGGATCCGCTCAAAGTGTAATATTTTTTTTTTTCCCAACCCGTACGGTTTTACTTTATTTTTCCCAAACGCTTGATTTTCTTGCTCGTTCAGTATAATATGTAATAGGAATGTTTTGTGTTATCAAATCGATAGATTTTTCTTTTTCAACGATTTACTGCACCCCGCGAGTCGTACAAAATGTATTTTACCGACTCGTTCATAACGCTACATTTGTATTCGATGGAATCTCGCCGAAACCGAGCCGTTCGATTCGAAAACTCCTATCGCGGTGAAATCGCGGTCGTCTCGTTTAGCGCGAGATGTCGATCGGGTTGTCGGAAAGCGCTTTCGAAAACTTTTAGATCGTGTGTACGGCCATAGTATAGGTATTATACGTATGCATCGAAACAAACGTCTCGCTGGGCGAGAGACCCCTTCGCCCTAGCCCCACCTCCCGTATCGAATCCGTCACCGTACGATATAATATAATAATATTATTATACTCGAACGCATAATATGTACACAACAATATACGTATATATATAATAATAATATGATATACAAACCGTATAACTCTCGACGACGACGAATACCCGCTGAGCCACCCGCCCGCCACCGGTCGATATACATAATATAATATATATATATATACATTTATATATTACACACACACATATATAACGCACGTGAAGAATTCAGCGGCGGAGCCCACACACAAGTTAACAACTAATTATCGATCGTATACACACTGCACCGTGTGCGTTAAGCTCCGAACGCGCGTGTATAATATACAATACGTATATGTCTTCATTCTCGAACGTACATTATATATTATATTAAACGCGTGCTCGCTCGTATTGTAACGTCGTCGTCTCTCGCAATACGCGTTCCTTTTTTTTATTTCGTTTTTTTTTTTTTCTCCAAACATTTATTTTATTCTTTCCGTGTATATATTATTTATACTCGCTCGCGCGTGTCTCGGCCGCCTGTTGTTGTCCGTGTATACCTCCGGTGGCGGCCGCAGGCACCCCGCCCGGCGTCATCGTGTAAGCGGTTTTTTTTTTTTTTTTTATTAATTTACGTCTTTAATATTATTATTATTATCATCGTCGATTCTCGCGTATATATCACGCGCGTCTGTGTGTGTATACATATTACCTGCATGGTGACGTCCAACTGATGGAGTATACGATATTATAAACACACACACACACATACGTATATAATATATAACTGCAACGCGGCGTCGGGTCCGTAATCGATTTGTTTCCATCCCTTTTATTTATTGAAAAATATAAATAACACTTATACGCGTGCAATCGTAACGAACGAGTTGAATAATAGTCTCGTCTTGAACGGTGAAAACATAAAAGAAATATTATTCGTCAGTCTGCCCGCGTTTGTTTTCGAAGAGATATCGACATTTCGAGCCGACGGTATTGCGCCGTCGTCGTCAATAAAACGAAAAAAATAATGATGACATCATAATAATTACGGACCCCGACTCGAAACTCGTTTTCTCGAACAACCAAAATTTTTATAAAATCATAATATACGAGTAGTATATAGTTTACAACGAATTGTTCGATTTTTTTTCTCTCGATAGTTCGATTCGCCGTAAGAAAAGAACGCCCGTGTTTTTTATTTTCACTCGCGACTAGCAAAAAAATTCTAAGATTCTAAGACCGAGAAATATTTCATATTCTCTGAACTGTTCTCGGCAAAACGATATTTTTCCCGCCGACCAAAGTCGCCCGATGTTGTACGCAACGTGTAAAAACCGGGACCCCGCTAATAACGTCACGTGCTCGAGTATTTTCGAAAAATATATATTTTTAGCGCTCAATCGCACGCGTTTTAAGTACTTTCGCCGAGAGTAGGTATCTCTGTTTTGAATTAGATATTATGTACACTTCTAAAATTATCTTTGATATTATTACGTGCGTAACACGGGCGCGCGGTTAAGTGCTCTCATTCGTAAATATATATAAGTGAACTCAAGAAAAGCCATATGCGTACTTATTGGAGATTTAATGCGCGCGGTTAAGATGTTTCGAGAAGAAAAAAAAAATCCCCGTTCTAAGTGATTTTGTGTATTTTATAGTTTTCGTTTGTGTATGAGTGTGACGAGAAACGACGCGTGTCGTTAAATCACCGACGAGTATTTTAAACGTCCGGACGTACGAACACGTTCACTTTGCCGTACTCGAACTTAACCGCCGCGTCGGACGAGACGTCCGTTTTCAAAACGACCGGTTAGCAATTTCACCGACATTTTTCGTTCGACGACAAAAGGAAAACGAGAAAAGGGTTCTAATCGAAACTCGGCCGTTTTGTAATCGATAAAAAATTGGGTCGTTAAGTTCGAGCGTATGTTTTTCTAACGGCGAAGAAAACACGACTTTGATCACGGACGATTTAAAACACACGAAACGTTAGGATGAGACGTTTTTTTTTTCAACATAATTGTTTTTATAGCCCAGTTAGATTTCCAATACTTTTACACGACGCGATCTCGCTTAGTTCTTATTTCAAACAGAATAGCTTTGGTTTGGAAAACGTTTACTTTTTTAGTTGGTTTTGAAAATAGACGAATTACATAATATTATACGCTAGCGCGAGTGGAAATATTTCATTCCGTTTTTAGCGGTGTCCAAAAGAGTAGCGAAAAATGTATTTATTCCGGTCGTTTCGCGTTATTATACGATACAATATATACATAATCAGATATGCGCGCCCGTCTGACGTGTATGTAGAATGTGTCTTGACGTTTTTTCTTCGAATTCAAACTCGAAGCCATATAATAATCACGTCGCGCTAGTACCTACCGCCGCCGTCACGGCTGCGTGAACCGTTTTTGTTATATAGTTTCGGAACGAATCTATTCGATTATTTATGTTGGATTACTGGCGCTCGTCGCGCGATAATACACGTAATAGCGCGCAAAGGATAATCCGGCGGGTTTCGTTAACTCGCGGCGGCGGCGCCTGCGCTCGAAATAGACCGTACATCCTTGGAGACTAATCGCGGGGAGAGAAGTTTAATGGACGCGCGTGTGGCGTGTGTACGGGCCCGGTGTAACGCGCGCAGTGTCGGTAAAACGAAACGGAAAACCGTTCGCTGCGCACGGATATTTATAGCGAGAGGAAAACGTCTATCACGGCGGATTCTGTGTGTTCGATTCTTATTGTTTTTTTTTTTTTTTGTATTTTTTCCTTTGCCTGACCGGATTTTCCTAAACTAAAGTCTCCCGTCGCCACCGTTTCCTGACGATCGTCAACGCTAAAGACAGCCAAAAATATTATTCGTGTCTGCCGCGATTTTTATTTACACGTTTTTTCACGTTTCGTTTTTTTTTTTCTTATCTTTTAGATCCCGAACGGAACAAGGAACCCGTTGTTTTTAACTTGATGTTTTTTTTTTTTTTCGTGCCATGTCATCACGATTTCGACTTTCGAAGAAATGGCCCGATTTTCGACTTCTTGTTTCTGATGGCAAATTTCATCTAGTTAGAGCATTGTAAAAATCGTTTCGCGTACGGTTTTCTTGATCATCGTGAAAAACTGACGGACAATGACGAAAAAAAAGATTTTTCGACAAAACTGAACATTTTGTTTCGTTTCTCGATGTAGCTCAAAAAGTAATAATTGTCGAATACCTGAACACCGTCGTATGATTTTCAAAAGATTTTGAATTTTTTCTACTACCCATCTATAGGCATTTGAAATGTTTTCTTAGTTTTTGTCGTAAAATTTGAATAAATATTATTTATGTCGAAAATCTCGAAAACGTAATACAATATTCGCCACATCGCGTTGTTTCAATGTAAAAATTCTTTATAATTAACGTAATCTTTGCGGTTCGCGTTCTTCCGGTAGCGCCGCGTTACCGGGGCGACGACAGCGACGACAACGACGACGACGACTGCGACTATAATGATGACGATGACGCGAGAACAAACGACGGTCAGGTTTGCAAATATTGCCGCCGACCGTAACATCCGTCCACCATTGAACAACGACCGACGTTCCGGGCGCGCCATCGTCGGTGGATCGCCATGAACAAAAACGTCCTGCTGTTCGGCGCGTTCCTGTTCCTCGTGGTGAATTTCATCGGGCTGGAGATAGCTTTCCCGAGGACCGTGGTCACGGACACCGACTCGGACACCGAGCAAATCGTCGAGGCCGTCTGCCAACTGGCCCGCAAGATAGTGACGTGCGAGAAACACGTGTCGTCCAGGAGCGGCGCGGCCGACAGCCGGTGCGACAGCCGCCTGAACGTGCCCACGTCGATGACGTCCCGGTGGATGTGCGCGCGCCTCGACGAGATGGCCAACGCCAGCGTGCGCACGACCACCGCGGCGGCGGCGACGACGACGACGGCAGCCGCGACCACGACGACGGCGGCCGCGACCACGACGAACCGGAGGCTACCGGACAGGCAGGTGGTCGAGGTGGTGAGCTACGCGGACAGGCTGATGGCCAAGGTCCGACAGATAGTGCTGGCGTGGCCGTCGGCCGAGGACGTGGGCCGTCTGGAACGCGTGTTGGACAACTTTGCGCGGCAAAAGGCGTCCGCGCTGGGCTTCGAGACGACCTTGGCGGTCGAAAAGGCGTCCACGACGGCCGAAAAGACGACCGCGGCGGACAAGACGACTACTACGGCCGAAAATACGGTCACGATGGACGACAAGACGACCACGACGGACGACAAGACGACCACGACGGCCGAAAATACGACCACGATGGACGACAAGACAACTACTACGGCTGAAAATACGGCCACGATGGACGACAAGACGGCCACGATGGACGACAAGACGACCACGACGGACGACAAGACGACAACGATGGACGACAAGACGACCACGACGGCCGAAAATACGGTCACGACGAACAATACGGCCACGGTGGTCGACGAAATTGCCACGACGCACGACGACACGGCCGACGGCCTGGCCGGTCTTATCGCCGCGTTCGGCGGGCCTCCGTGACGCGGCACTGCGACGTTAAAAATTGTAATTTTCCGCGGATTCGCCGGTGTGCCAGGAGAATATCATAATACCGAGGAACGTAATACCCCCCCCCCCCCTGGACGTTCACTGAAATTCCCGTCACGTTCCGTTCGCTCTGAGAAATTCGTTTTGTTTTAATATAAATAAAAATATTTTATAAAAATCACAATCGTCTACATTTAAACGGGGCTAGAGAAAGCTGTGGATAACCATTTCAATTATTATTGTTTTTCCATTGCGCATAACCGATCGATCGAATTAGGCTCTCGTCGTCGACAATATATGGTCGATTAAATTTTAACCGTAATTGTTTTTTTTTTCTTTTTTTCTTTTAAACACCGAAAACCGATTACTTTAAAACAGTTTTACCTCGCCGAGTGCTCGGTTCGGATTCGATAGTCGCCGGCGACGATATATTATAAAAAAATGTAAACGATCGCTCGCGGTAGGGACGACAAATAGAGGCAGTAAAAACGAATAACAACAAAAACGACTTCGACGACAAAAACAACAACAGTCGACTCCGTTTCCTGCAAACGAGATGACACCGCGGCGCTCGTCCCGGGGCTGCTGATATATTATTATTATATATTTTAAGGACCGGGCGCTTGCGGGCGTTAATCACGGTGCCTAATTGTTAGCACATGTCAACGCACAAATCATTCGCGTCCAGATAAACGGAGAGAATCGCGGCGGGGGCGCAGGACACCTCCACCGCGTCGACACTATGGGCGCGCGCGAGCGCGACTCTCTTCTCCTCCGTCCTCGCCGGCAGTTTCTCTCGACACATGTGCGTGAGTAATAGTAATTAACTTCTGGCGGTTTTTATTTTTGGGCGTACCAGAAAAGCGTTTCCGCGTTTGCCCCCCTCGCCCCACCGCCGCGCAGACCCGACACCGCAGCCTCGGCTATTATCGTCATCATCATCATCATCATCATCATCATTATTATTATTATTCGCCTTTTAAGATGTCAACCGAGCGGTTATTAGGCGTATATTATGTACATTATACGTACGCGCGTATGTGTGTATATATTATTGCGCGCGACGACGACACGCGCGCACGAACCACTTATCTAGCTCGTTAAACGTAATATATATTATACGACGACGACGATCCGTCACGACGCGCAGCGGTACGTGCCCGAGTGATATATCGTTTTTAAAATCAAAAAACGTCTCTCGGCGCGTAGACGACGACGTTATACCGAAGAAAGTGACATTTTCGGTGAAAACGAATAATGTACTCTGTTAATTCGTTCGCGTAGTCTCCTATTGTTGAACGATACAATATTGTAAAGAAATAACCGAATCACGAATAAAAAAAAAAAAAATTCTCACGATTCCGATCGACCGACCAGACATATCGGTCTGTTTTCCGTTTAGTTTTATTTTTTTTTCGAAATGTGAACTTTTAAATGTCTCGAATGCACTAGACCGTCGACGTGCGAGCGTTTGAGACCATTCGAGACGTAGAAATGTTGAATCGGTTGAGCTGACGTGTAACCGAGAGCGGCGGAATAGTTGACTTTCGACCGCAGAACGTTTATCTGCCACGGAAGAAAAATAAGAGCTGACGTATGTCATTGTATTATCGTTTGTTCGATTCGATTCGCTCGTAGCCGTACGAAAGTGCTCTTGGCGGCGGCGGCGGCGGCACAGCGATTATTTCGTTGCGAGTTACACACGGTGCGACATCGAAGTCATCAGCTTGTACGATGATGACGAGTGCTGTGGAAAACGAGTCTTGGAAAAAAATGCGTTTACCATAATATAGTTGTTAACGCACGCGTAATCGTATGGTTTTTATACGCGGAGAGAAAACGCGGCATTCTCTATATTTATCGGTCGTTTTTTTTTCTCGCAACGATTAAAAACATAATCTCTGTCGAGCGAAGACGTTTTATGTACGGCTCAGTCGCGCGTCAATCGATATGAAATTATATATTTGCTGATTGGCGGCCGCATGAAACGGACTGGTATATGAAATACCTGTTATCGACGTCGTCGTCCCGTAACGTTATTCCATTGTTGTAACGCGACGAGTATAATATGTAATACGCGCTAAATATTATATATTACGTTTCCCATACACCATGGTAGGTACGTTCTACTAGAATTCTAGGTAATAAAACGGTTGCGAAATTGACGAAACGAAAAGAAAAACCCCCGGGCTGCGGTTGTTGATATTATAATGTTTGCCATTTGCCGTTTCAATTCGCAGTTTGCGTTTGAATTTACGATATTGGCGATCGGTTTAAATTTGCCATTGGTATCTCGTGCGAGAAATTATACTGCGAGCTAATTGAAATATACGCGCCCGTTATTTATGTACATTATTTATTCGTATACATAATATAATTATATATAACGCGCGCGCGTATGTGTGTGTGTGTGTGTGTGTGTGTGTGTGTTATTAATATTAATATATTTATACATTTATAATATAATATATGTACATAAAGCGAACGTGTGAAATGCAGATGCGAGACGACCACCAGAGCGAAGTTAATACCGAAATTTACGATTTATAAAAAACATATTTAATTTTAAATTTGTTAAACCATTTAGACCGACCGAGACACGTCTTCACAATAATTATTATTATTGTAAAACGAATGTAAAATATATACGCGCGCGCATGCATATTACAGTCAAATATTTATTTCGTATACGTTATTATGTTATTATATACGTATTATAATACTATTATGATCCGGTGCGGAGCGCATGGGAGGGAAACGAAATTATTTACGCATATTTATGACCTGGATTAAATACTACCACTTATTTAAACGCATCTCGTACGTTTATTATTCTCGGACGGCACGGAAAACTTAAGTTATTCATTGATTTACACTACACGGTCGACTCGCGCGGCGTTATAATATTCCTCGGTACCAGCCGACTGTAATGCGAGGGGAGAGAGAGAGAGAGAGAGATAATAATTAAAGCGAGTTTCGACTGATTTGAGCCCGGTTTTCGTGAGTCCCCGGCGGGATCCGCGGGTCCCGGGATGATAATAATATTCCAGTTTGTATACAGTCTGATTATGTTCGTACAACATAAATCCGATAATGTTAATTACACGGAATTTTCTGGAAAATACTTGATGTTTAAATCATTGGAATAAAGTCTATTAATTACAGTCCGATGAATACGGGCCGGACACTAAACGCCGAACAGGTTTTCGAATACGGCGAGTCTCATTTACCGGACGGTTTTGTACACAGTTGAAACATAACACATTTCGTGTTAAAAAATGATTGAATTTTTCTCTCAAATGACAGATTTATTTTTAATCTGCTTTTCTCGTCTGTTATAATAATTACGCCGTGCCGTGTACCTGCTGTATAACGCAATGACATAATACTCACTCCGCGTCAGGCACTTATTGGTTATTATATTACCTACTTATAGACGACTTATTATTTTTTATTTTATTTTTTTTCACTCGGTCATTACAAAATAAATTGTTTAACCGTACTTATTGCGCATGCGCGCCGTACTAATTACTACATTTATTATTATAAACGGGAGGTAGGAAAATACGTTTAGTGTCGATTATTGTAGATTATATCGTCCGAGTTCAACTGGTATAGTACGGGACCGGAGGGGGGAAGGGGAGAGGAGAGTCAATTTTTTTTTCACTCAGACGGTCTTGTAAAAAACCGACTAGGAAATGATTGATTTTTTTTTTGAAATCTATATAAATACCATGCGGCCCAGTGTATAAACATTTGTTAAAACTTTTTATGTACCTGCGCTGTAAATAATGACATCATTGTTGAAACGTGTAATATTGAAATATTACAAATAACTGTTCGATTAAATGATTTCCGTGATAATCAATCGGCGTGTTCGTTAATATTGTAGCGATTTTCATTCCCGTAGACTCTATACTATAGAGAGACTCTCTGCGATCTGTGTTTGATAAAAAGAAAAGAAAAACAACCGAAGCCGCGTCAAACGACGCCGTGTGAAAAGTTTAAAAAAGTATTTACTGTCGCGGTAAATACTAAATTTAAAACTTCAATTCACACTGTAGTGTAGTACATACATTGTATAAATATAATAACGAAATTATTAACACGCACGTTTGTGTCGCCTATTTCCGGCCGATTTCAACTCGCCAAAACGATACGTGTGAAATTAGTGAAAAAAAAGCGTCGTCCGTCCGAATGAATGATCGCCACACGGCCCAAAGAACGGCGAAAGAGCCGTGCAGACTTTATTCGTGTACCCTGTACACTGCACTCCGAGTTGAAATCGCCGAAGAAAAGGTCGCCGCCGCCGCCGCCGGAGTGGTCACTTTCGAGTGGTCCCGCGCGATCGCGTCCCCCGCACGTCGCGGACCGCGGATAGCCGAAAATACTCGACTGCACACGCGGATATCGGAACCCGGCGATATAATAGAAAGGTATATTATACGCGGCACATAATAATAATATTATATACATTATTATATTATATGATCGTATTATATTACAAATGCGCACAATAGGCACTTTTGAATTATTTGTTGTGCGCATAATGTGTACGTATAAATATACGAAAATATGTTGTACGCCGCGGCGGCGGTCCCCATTCGGTTATCACGTCGTCGTCGTCGTCTAAGCGGCGGAAAAAAGAGTAGGTATTATATTATTATAATATTGAAGAGAGCGGAATTTTCCTTTGTGCGCGCGCGCGTCCTTTAACGGTTTGCGTTTCCGAACAAATGCGGGGCGCACACGATGATGTACGCGCGTGGTGTGTACCTATACATAATAATAATATAATAAACGTATTATAATAATACATACATATTATTATTATTATTATTATTATTGCCTACGTACACGGATTCGCGGCAAAGGATGTTATATTGAACGTCTGTACACAATGCGATTATGTCCTTTTAGAAAGGACACGTTTGAAGAGGAAAATAATAGAAATCATCGAGTAAAAACTATCGAAGCGTGTGCGCGGGTCAAGAAGGGTATGTTATAGTATTTACGTTTATATTTTTATACGCGGACGCGACGATAATAATAATAATATAGTGACGTTTTAAACGCGCGCGAGCACACACACACACACACACGCCCGCCTCCTACATTACTACGTATATATTTAGGTATATGTCTGTAAAACATTACGCGTGATAAAGACGTTTTAATTTTCTCGCGCGTTATAGGTATATATCTGAGAGAGCGGCTACCGCGCGGACGTCGTCGTCGTCGTCGTCGGTCGCGCCACTTACAATGGAAATTTGTCCGTCCGTCGAGGGGCGTTGCCGATGAGATAGTTTCTCACGGAGGAGAAAAAGAATGAAAAAAAAAAATTTCCACTCGTCATTGTGAAATTTTTACGTGCCAATGACGGTGACTTTACCACACATATATATATATATATATTACTCATATAATATGATGATATAAGACATATTACTCATACATGTGGATGAAATACCTGATCGTACGGTCTGCGGGTACGACACAATACGAGTATATAAATATATATATATGGGTACTTTATGTATACGGGGCGTGAGAGAAAGACCTAACAAATGCGTGATAATAATAACTTTGTTCGAATCAATGTTTTTCATACATTATTATGTTTCTTTCGTTTTTTTTTCCCTTTCACTGTTAGACGAGCCCCAGACGTTTGAGGAGTTTTCAATTTGGGTTTTTTCTTTTTTTTTTTTTTCTTTTGAAGAGGGATTTAAAATATCTTACGATTACGTACGTGCGACGCACGTTAAACGATTTGGTGAAAACATCGGTTTTCTAAGTCTGACGAAAACACATATTGAATAGTAACATTGCGAGTTTAAATTCTCGCGAAACGACTCAGTCGTTATACGACATATTGTTTAAAATCTGCATTTTTTTTCCTTCTGATTAACGCTGCGTTTCCACTCTTAGACGAGAGTAGAAGACGAATCTTGTCGAAGCATCAACGTTTCGTTTTGCCGAACGATCGGGATGTTTTCGGTTTTGCGTGGGTAACGTACAGTTGACGAGTACCGATTTAGCACCGTATTGATATTATTTCCGAGACGTTGAACAATTGAATACCTTTAAAAACGCGCACGTCTTAAATTTTACAGTAAACACGACTTATCAAAGCCAAATTATATATTGCGTTCAGTTTTCTACGATAACGTGTTCGATGAGCGTTTTTCGAACGCGGAAACAAACAATCGTTTCGGCCGGAGTGGAATAGGGGAAGTTTAAGGAGGCTTAGCTTGAGTAAGACTCCCTCGCTCGTCGACTATATATAGTGTATTTTTCATCGGTCTCGTTTACGCTGCGGTGGCGATTTTTTTTTTTTCACGCGACGATCGTTTAGTACCTACACTTATTAATACAGACGAGAGAGTCGCGTCCATTGAATTTTGCAAATATTTTCAACATAATATATGTATATAATATATATATATACGTATATATATTTATCGCGTTATAATTCTTAGTAATCAAAACGAATCGCGGATGCCTATCTCGAGGGGAAAAAAAAAAAAAACAAAAAATACGCTGGCGCATACCGTAAATTATCATAGCATCGAGCATATTTGCATAGAAAAATAGTCGTTCGATTCGACGACGAGAAATGCGAATTGATAAAAGGAGAGGGCAACCTAGATTGTTCCGCGGAGATGAGAATTGAAAAAACCTAACGCGTCATTTTTACCGGTGTATTTAAACAACACGTCTCATTGATAAAATATTTGCGGCCGCGAATTGTTGCTTCGCGGTACAAATAACTCTGCAGCTTTGTAATTATAATATTATATTATAAACAGCGTTTACGTGCGCTGAAAATCGCGAGATATGTGCGTTGATGAACAGAAAACAACGTCGTCCAAATTATTAATACAGCGAGAAGACGTTGTGTTCAAAACACGTGACGAATAGGATTTTAAATCAATATAAATAAAACGACGTAGTATATTGATTTGTATCCGTTTGCTTTCGCGTAGAAAATTCGTTTCATATCATTTATCGTTATTTATCGCAAACCAAAGTAAACATAGTACATATATAGTATAATTATTACCGTCGCAAAATTATTAATTGCAAAATATAATCCATAAAAATTGTAAAATGCCGAAACGCGTGAAAAAATATAAATACGTATTTTTCTAATCACCTTTCGCGCGAAACTCAATATGTTTTGTACCAGCTTAGAATACGGTTCGGTCCAAATAAGTTTCGAATTTTTTCGTCAATACGACCGGCGACGCGACGTGGGGCCATTTTGTCCGTACACGCGTCGGAACACGATAACCGCGATTAATCGCTTTTCGAGACGAAACTCGTCGGCGACAACTCCGGCGCGTTTATATCGCGTGTGCGATGGAATCTTTTTCTCCGGCGAGTTCTAGCAGCGCGCGCGCGCGCGCGTTTGTTCGCTTCTTCGGCGGCGTAGAAACAAATTAAAACGTGCGCAGCGTCGTCGTACGAACGAGACGAAAAAAATCAAACGGAGGCTGGCGGTTTCCCATTGGTCGACTTCGTCGTCCTTAACGTAGGACTGTTTTTTTCTCTTTTGTTTTTTTTTTTTTTATAAATAAGTCGTGTCGGACGAATCGGAATGGAACGAAAGCGGCGAGACGAGAATGTCGACGTGTCGAACACCGTCATCGATATCGATCGATATGGACGAAAACGCAAGCCGATAGGTTGCTACAGGCTCGCGATGAACAACAGGGCGGTTTAATCGTGCGGAGGACGATCGATTTCCTGGACGTTTTTAAAACAGGATCTCGTCTACGGTATTACGTCGTCTGCGGTTTGCAGACAGCGTTTCATAACGACGCGCGAAGTAAACGCGACGAAATTTTAATAGCTCGCTGGCGGCCCGCAGCAAAAGAGAACTATAAACGGTTAATAGAACTGCGCATAATATAATATACTGATAAAGAATGCGCGCGTTTGTCGACTGACTTTGAAAGTATATGTGGCGTTTTTTTTTTTTCTTAATTGGATTTCGCAGTCATTGTTTTTATTTCCTAGCCTTGACCTAAAAATCCGAAACAGATTTCAAATATTCGCTTTGCGTCACACGGGAAATATTCGACATTTCATACTAAATTTCAATCGTCTGTATACGTCTGTATATTCGATAAAATATAACACAATGATAATATCCGTCTGCTGCACCGCGCGTGTAATGTATCGCATTATTAGAACTAATTATTATTGTTCGAGTCGATTGGCTCGCTTAACGACGATCTCGCGACACTAAAACAAAACAAAATAAAAAACCACTGTCGTCGACTCGTCGTGTAACTAGAGCATTTTATTTTGTATGCGACTTGAAAAACACGACGTGTTAAATCGTGTTTATTGTTTACCCGTCATAGTACGAATATTATCGTGTACCTATGCCGCTCCGATGGAAAATATCGAATTTTCACCTACACTCGGTAGGGTTATTAAAGTCTAATATCAAATAATACGTTTATATAAAGATTGCGTACACTTTCACTTGCCGATAGAAAAAAAGACCGGAAAGTCGCAAACGATTTTTGTAAACGTCAAAACAATAACATTTCGTCGAACTCTGGTTTTTCTACGGATTTCTACTCAAACGATATTATTCGTTTTGTCGTCGTGTTCAGAAAATAGCAGATGCTACACAATCCATCGAGCCCAGTTGAGAGTGCACCGCAGCCTTGCAACAATATTAAGAGCCGTAATAGTAGCGACTGCCATTCAGACGGCAGATGCTCTATCACCAGCGGAAGCAGTCGCGAGGAAACGGGCCGTGGTTAATTTTTTTATTTCGTGTCTGTCGTTACGGTTTCGACTAGAAGAGTTGGTCTGGACGTCCGACTTCGCGGAGGGTTTATGGTGGAAAACGTCGGTGTGTTATTAGAGGACGTTTAAAAAATTATTTTCACAGCTTTCAAATAATAATCGCGAAAAATCGATAGCAAATCACGAAAAAAATAATACCAACGTCGATTTTATCGGTTCTCTACAAATTGGAATTTATTTTTGTCTTTTATTCTTTTGTTTCCGTTTATTTTATTTGTTCGTTTATTCAAAACATTAACATGTACACGAATATTTTATGCTATTTATCCTCTAATAAAGATGGTCTGATTTTCAATGAATTATTTTGACTTTTTTTGTGTTGTTCATAGATATTTGAAGTGTTTCGAGTAGGTATTTTCTCGTAAAATCCGTCGTTTTTAATCTGCTCCTTTTTTCGCGTTTAAAATCGAAATGTTTGACGACGACCAGTGACGTAGTCGTGGGGTGATTTTTCTGACGGCACTCTTTTAGAAATTCCCGGGGAAGTATATTATTGTGATACATGGTGGAAGAGACGTGCGGCGAGTCCGTTTCGTTTAGTATATTTATATCCGATTACTTTTTATCGAGATGTGAACTCGCGACGCGCGACGTTGCGATCGGAGCCCAAAAATCTGACGAGCATTCGCGGGCCTCGCTGTGTGACGACTGCGAAATCGTAAGTGTCCCGTACTCGTCGGTAAACAATATCGATTATGATTGAACCGACTGTGGCGATCTCATTGTATGGATCGCGTTATAAGTATAACATGTGTATGACGTGGGTGGTTTTCCCGTAAAACACATATATATATATATATATGATACGATATATATTCAATACGAATGATAATAATAAAAAAAAATAAATATATTAAAAAAAAAAATCACCGTCGGCGAGGGCACGGGAGAGGGCGAATGCCGTCTGTGAAATGTGTGCGTGTAAGTATATATATATACGAATATAATACACATATACATATAAACGAGTATATATATATATATATATATATGTGTGTATATAAATATATAATATATATATACGATTCACCGTGGTGGCTGTCCGTTCGGCATAATGCGTTTACATCATTTAAGCGGGTAATCATAATCTAATTGCTGGTTTGTCACTACATTAAAGCGGGTCAGTTTGAAAGACCGTATCATAATTGCATTAAACCCATAGAACAGGTTAACTTTGGAACACCATTAGTTTCGCTTCTTTGTGACGGTGTCGTGTACAATAATTTGTGTGTGTGTGTGTGTGTGTGTGTATAATATTATACAAGCGGCGTAATTTTCAAGTGTACGCTGCCGTGCGACTACATCACGGATTCAAACAAGTAGGTAGGTACCTAATTCAGTGTGAATATATTCTCTATCGTCGACACGAAGTTAACTGACTATAATATGTTACCGCGTGTGTACGCACACGGTACGTACGTATACCTACACAACGATATTATAATATGCACGTCGCGACGTACAAAGGCGCGCTCGAGCCACGCGGACATTGTGCTTTTATGAAAATAATAATATATAATATTGTGTGTACGCAGAGAGTGACTGGATAATAATAATATAATGTTACGATATTATGTTGTAATATACGAGCGATGATGAAAAAAAAAAAAAATAAGAAGGAAAAAAAAAGAGACTCGACGTCGTCGTACGTTTTTCTCGATAATATGGTTCCCGCGCGCGAAACGCACGCGATAAATACGCGATAATAATAATTATTATAACGTCGTTGTTGTAATAATATTTGCTCACGACAATACATATAACATTTCAGAAAATACAACGGAACCGTCGCGTCGTAGGTGGAAAAATCGAAATTTCAAACGAGGAAAATTATAGATAAAAACTGGTCGCGAAATCGACTATGGATTTCGAACGCAATCGAAATGCCGCCGACACACCGACTATCAAAGGTCTCGATATTTCACACGAGTCGAGCCGTATAACTTGGACCGAACCCCAAGTACAAAAAAGCACATCGCGACCTTTACGAAAGAAAAAAAGATAAAAAAAAAAAAACAAAATATTAACCAGTTACTATTATAATATCGAGTAAAATCGATACTATATTTATTGAAAATTAACGAAAACGAGTGGCCATTTAAATCGAAATTGATGATAAAAACAATTGAAAAAAGAAAAAGAAATATTCCACACACTATCCGTAGGGTTTGAGTTTTGATCCGAATATATTTACGCGAAAGAGTTAAACGCGCGTGTCTGACGGAGAATTTTGATCTTCGATTTTTTAAACTCTTCGAAAATTAATACTTCAACTCGATAACTGTTTGATTTCTATAGTTTTTACAATAATATCTCGCGAGTCGTTAAAATATAGATTGACTATTCGTTTTGCTCACAATCAGCCGTTGCCTGTTGCGGATTCTCGCAAAGAGCGTTCATCACAAACGAGTAATATTGATAGATTTCATTTTTTTTTAGTCGAAAAAAAAATAACGAAATTCCATCTGTTTTAGAAAAGACAAAACGTAATACTATATTGCCGATCCCCGCATCGAATGACACGATAATTCTATTATAATATAAGCTGTGAATTTGGATTTCATAAAATATCAGTGCGCCACGCAATAAGTGTCGTTTTAGAACGGCATGCACGTTTGAATACCTCCGAACCGACCGTGTCATGCGTTTGTCGTTTTTGGTTTTTTTTCTCGTGACTATATTATTATTATACGACTGTACATTAGAGAATCGTTTTGAATACGACATGTACGTGCGGCGCCGACGAGACAGCGATTCGGTTATCCGCTGTTATCTTTGCAGACCCCGAAAGCAAAGTAATACGGCCCCGGTGCCGTGTAAACGTCACGATTTGACGATTCCGTTTGCCCTCGCGCCGTTTATGAAAACAAAACAAAAAAAAAACAGCGTACTCGCGTCATAGACGCGCGTATATTCGCCATCCCCGCGGCGCGCATTCATACGATAATAATAGGCTCTGTTTAACGTCTCGTGTGCGCATCGGAACGCGCTCCAACGCCACCGCATACGTTATTATATTTAATATACAACCGCACTGGGTCAAAATACCGAAATATCGTGTAGAGTATATAAATATATTATACGACGTACGTATAATATACGATATTATTATATTGTTTGTATACGGATTACGGTTTGTATAATATTATCGTAACGTACATTAACGCCGAAAGACTAATGCGTTTGTGCGCGCGCGAGAGAGATTTTCCCCACTCGTCTGGAATGGTACACGTTATTTACCGTATAAAATATGTAAAACTATTAAACAGTGTATCTACGCGTGCAATACGCGCGTTTATATTTACGTTTTTTTTTTCATCTTGTTCTTCTTTGAAAGTATAAATCCTCTCGACGATTAAGAGGCGCGCATTATTATCATATCAACTCGCGGCGAGATCACAATCTCTTTGGGTGGTTGCGCGGACGCGCACGCCGGTGATATTAATAATAATAATAATAATAATACCGAGTTCAATTGAATAAAACGAGTGTCGTACCTAGTATAATAATAATCGTTTCTACGTCTTCGTGACGCGTAAAACGCACGATATTATACGCGCGGCGTAAAGAAATTATAGTCGCGGAGGTGGCGACGATGGTCAGCGAACCGTTACGCGCGCGCGGTGCCGTATTTTCTTCTTTTTTTTTTTTTTTATATTTGGCCACGGACGATGATTTGGTAATAATAATAATAATAATAATATATAATCGTCCTTGAGCCGCGCACAACGACGGGCAATACGCGTCGCGTACCTATCTCGTCGTCGTCGGCGGCATACCCGTGCAGATAATAATAATGTATTTCGAGTTTTTTGTCGTTGTTGTTTTTTTCTTCGACGACGTTCCGTTCGAGTTTTTTCACTCGCTTCACCGCGATGTTTTCGTCGTTCCGACGGAAACGCCGGACGCGGCAAACAAAAACGGCGTTTTGCTTCTCACGCGCCGCGGCGATCGCGTTTGTGTGTGCGTTTCGCAGCGGGATCGGCCCGAGTCCGTGCGCGGAGGGAAGACGACGGACGACGAGTGGCGGTCGCGAGAAACCGTCGAAAACCGCGGTCGTGTATACTGTGATAACGTGACGCGTCTTCACGCCCGTAAAATTCAAAACAACGCGCTCGTGAAATTGCGTTTAAATCGCGTGCGATAAAAGCAAAACGTTCGATTCGCGGGGAACGTTTTGTCGGCGACGTGCGTGTCACGAGGTGGGTACTCGTCGACTAGGTCGGACGAGCCGGAGAAAAGAAAAACCAATCACATTTTTACGACGTTCGGTAACGGACAACGAATGTCGCACGTAGTACACGGCACGGATTCGAAACGAAACAAGCACACCGGATAGGTTATATAGCTTCAACTAGAGCGTCGAGACATCGATATCGTAATTATGCGCGCGCCGAAACGATATTTTTGACTTGCCGAACATCCACGGTCGCGTTCCGAATTCAGGGCGTTTGCTGATTTGCTATTTGATATGAACGATTTGTTTAATACTCGATTGAGATTGGATATCGATGAGGTATTGATGTTCTTAAAGAATTCAAATTAAGATGCTTTTCGAAAAAAGCACTTATATGGTCTACAATTTATCACAAGTACTATTGTAATACGCATTTTCGAGGGACTACGATTTCAATGTCACCAATAGTTTTGATAAGAAAAAACGTGTTGAAAAAAAAAGGTTTTGAAGAGGTTTCAGACCAGGTTTGTCCGTCTCTCCGGGGACACGAGATGAAGAAGGCAAAACGATTTTAGAGCTCCGAAACGCTGAACGCGCCGTCGAATCGAATGTATTATATCATAAATGTCCGCGTACACGCGGTCGTGGTGTTTTTTTAATAAAGGACTGAGAATGTCGGTGCCGGGTCACGCGGTTAGGTGGTGCGCGGGTCTTATGTTCGTCGGCCTGTTTGCTTACGAGTTTTAACAAATATCAACCGTCGTAACGTCAAATGAACCGAAAAAGTGACTTCTTATATTATAGTCTGTGTGTACGTTAACAACCGCGCGCGTGTTGACGAGTTTTTGAGTATATATATATATATATTATATGCCGTGTACGACGCGCTTTGTGTAGGTACTGACCGTATCCACTCGAAAAGGTTTTAAACGAATCGGACGAGTGACGTTGTGTCTTTATTGTTTTAGGAATAGTTTTCAGACGCGAACGCGCGTCCTACGTCGTCGTCACGAATGCCTTTCGTTTTAAAAAGGTTTTTATCATTTTCACGGACACAAATAATATGATCGCTTGATCGCGATTTAAGCAATAATCGAGAAATCATAATCCAGCTATCTTTAGCGCGGCCGATTTTAACAATAGAAAAACGTATATTGATCGATTGAATATCGCGTGCGAAATAAAGAGTTTTCGAGTTTAATCTATCCCAAACCAATACGATAATGAAGTCCGTGTCCGGTTCGTCGAGGAATCACAACACAATCGCCATTGTTCCGGACGAGTTATGTCACATCGATTTCAGGCGTTCGCGCGACAACGTACGCGCGAATCGAACTACTTTTCCCATTATTTCGACAAACGCGCAGGCTCCCCTGTGAAATCGGCAGACACGTTGGAAAACGCGAGTTTGCACGAACGATCGTAATGAATGGCATACCTTTATTCTAAAAACTAGCGCGTGTATGTTTTATTGTGGCACGGTTTCGCAACATTTTTTTTTTTTTCGCTGTTTTCGACCGAGTCAGTATTATGCGCGATAATAGACGTGTCGTCGCATCACGTTTCCGCACCACACGTTCCCGATTAATTCTCATGGCGCGCGTTCCATACGTGGCTTATGCAAAAACACATATTTTTATATCATACAAATCGACCAAATCGTTCCGGCCGAAATCGTACTTTTCGCTTTTTCTAATTATTATTAAAAATAAATATTAATACGATTTAAATCGATATAATATATATTATATATAGAGAAAGAGAGAGACCATCACGTTACAAACGCATCGACGGCGGAAATTGTAAACACATATTTTATTTCACTTATTTTTTACGTACGTGATTTTCGATGGTTATTTTAAACAAAACGAGTGTTATTTGAGATTTTCGACAGCGACATCGTTGTAAAAAAAAAATAAAAATAAATTTCCGTGTGTGTTTTTGTATTGATGGATAGACAGCTGATCTCTATAAAAATAAAATACAGTTTATAAGACTGGTGACCGTTAATACGCCAACAAACAAGAGTCGTTTAAATTGTAATTTTTCCGGACCGACCGTATATGTATATATTCAACGTGAATCGACCCGAAGAAGGGAAATAATCCTCTGCCAACGACAACACTTATTTGATATTCACTTTGACGCTTTGGACAAATATTTTCAAACCACTTGTTTCTACATTAAACTCGGTTAAATGCACTCGTCGTTGTCGTCGTCGTCGTCGTCGTCATCGTCGTAATCGTCAACAGCCGCCGCCGCCGTCGCCGCCGTTGCACCAGGGACGTGGTATATATATATAATATAAATATTATACACTATACATATTATCACATTATTATATATATATACACACACACACACACACGGGCCGGTGCTCGTCGATGACGGACAGACGAGAGCACTTGTCGCGTGTTTGTTTAAATAATAACATAATATATATTCTCTGTTTTCCTTTTTGGACAGCCCAAGTGCGCGCATAGTGTTTCAAATATAACGCGCGTACCGCATTATATGCGCGCTCGCGCGCTGCACATCGACGAGCCGAGGAAATGGCTACATTAACTCTCTCAACAACGCACTACACATGACCGAGACGCACCGATATGCCCGGCGTACTCAGGGTTGGGCAAGTTTCGGTAAATAATTTGACCGCGTGCGAGTCACTTTAATTTTGGGTATATATCTAAACACGAGTCAACGGGTTTCGTTTTTCCGGTGTAGGGGTACCACCAAACTGACTGGCTTCGATTCACACAGTAAGTTGTCCACACGGCCGAGTCACGTTTAGATTATATAATATATTTTCACGAATCGTTCGTCAATCGAAAAAAAAAAAAAAAAGTCGCGACGATAAAATGCGGATATAGTGAATGATATTTTTTTCGAAAAAAATAGAATTTATATTTATAGATATGTTAACAACGGCGTATTACTACTATCGATTTTAACCCTTTCGTTGAAAAAATCCAAGTCGTGTTGTCAATTTGAGGTGTAAATACTTCGTATAAATAAATACGCTCTAGTAGACTTTCATAGACATCTGATATTTCATTGACAATCAATATTCAGAACTAATATTATGTCCTAATAAGGACTCGGTCTATACAGGACTTGAACGATAACGTATTGAAAACGTACAGAATAATCGACATCTTTCCTTGTGGCTATTATGTTATAATATTCGACATTGAATATCAATTTATCAGGTTTACCATGAGTAATGTTTACGCGTAAGACGTCGACAACAATAGAAATAATATAAGCTCGTTAATACTTACATCATCAGTTTCTAACGTGATATGAGGAATAAAAATAAAAAAATAAGCGAAGACGTACAAAAGTGTCACCGAGGCGATAAATGTATTACGGTTTAGTGAGCTTCAATAATAAGTACTCCGGCATGGTACAACGTAAGTCATTCGTCAGCCTATATGTAAAAGTTCGGGATAGCGAATCTTTTAGCACAATATGCGCGTTAGAATAAATTTTAAAATAAAACTATAGTCGAACATTTCTCGCTTTTTTGTTTTTTTTTTTTATCCATTTGGTCGTTGATTTCTCATTAAAACCGCTGGCCCTCTCAGTAACTTATTAGTATGCAAAGTGTTTTAATTGCTTCGGGTAATGTTCTATACATATATATATATATACGCAATAGTATACGTTCGACTGATATTATATTATGTAATACGCATTGAAGAAATATATGTCCAAACTGGTCGAAGAAAAACGTGTCTTGTATAGTGCGCGTGTGTCAGGGTGAACACGGTTATATTTTCGTCTATGATTAGAGAATTGAAAATTTTAAAAACAGAATGTTACGCGTCACTGCATGTTAAGTAATAATTATTATACTTATTTTAATTCATTGGAAATCGGTTTAAACGGGGTTCGTGCGAGGCGAAACGAAAAGCTCGAACGCCGCGCCGCGCCGCGCCGTTCGAAATGCCCGTTTGCGTACTGGAATTTTACGTTCAAGAATATTTGACTCCCGGTCTCGTGTTTCGAGGGCCGCTCTCTCCGGATTCTCTCCTTTCTACCGGCCTCGCGGGGTATGTGTTGCAGCTGTTGCACATGCATCGCGGCCGTACAATACGCTTCTCGCCAGTAACGTTGTTCAGACCTCCCTTCGCGTTTACGACGGTATTTTATTCGACGCGACATCGGGTACGAATGTACAGGGTGTCCCGCGCCGGAACGTGTTTCGACTCGCTGCGTTCTGTGTTGAAATTTTCTTTTCTTTTTTTTTAATAATCGTCACATTCTCGCGCCTAAAAAACATCTGGTATCCTCGAACGTATTGGGGAAAAAAAAAAAAAAAAAAAAAAAAAAAACACGGCCCTTTGGATAGCTTTCGATTACGCGTCGTGTCGGGTGTTGAACAGTTTTCAAAGTGCGTGTAATCGATGTTGTCATTACGTAATCAACGACACCGTCCAAGAGACTTGAAATGTTCGTCAAGTTCGTATATGACCCCGACGACCAACCGCGCCGACAGACGTATTCCCAACGCCCAAATCGTTATGAAAAAAACAAAACGAGCCGACAGAACCAGTGAATGATTATTTTTCGGAAAACGCGTGTGAATACAAAATTTGAATGTTTTCTAACTGGACGAGGGTCGTCGGATTGCGTTTGTCGGATATATCCGTGGGACACCCCGTATTATATGGTCCGACGTTTACGCGAGTATAAAAACATTTTTAGGCGCACACACACACACACATGTTAGGTAATACATACTAACAGGTACTGCTCGTGCCATCTATACTCGACCCGACGACGGTTGCGTGGGAAATAACATCCTACCGCGGTAGTGGTATAACATCGTCGTGTCGATATACCATTGTATTATGTCCCGCGCTGTGTACGAAACGAGAACGGCGACGCGCACCGTCGTCGTTTCGATAAATCACGCGAGTCGCCGCGCGAGTTATTGTGGCCAAATATTGTCAAGTCTACGCACCGCAGCCGTGGTGTCGTTTATGATAATAAAGATGTATAATGTATTTACTATATATATAAGTATGTCGTGTGCTGCATCAGCCGGCGCGGTAATCCTGGTAATAACCGGTACGACGAAGCGGTAGTCGTAGGCAGTCGGCCGTCGTATTATACCTGGATATTAATATTAATATGTCGCATAAACACACATGTACGAAGTGACTAGCCCCGTCTGGTGCGGCCGACGACGTTTCTATTACGACGTTATGGCCATCGTTTGTATTCCGAAAGGGGCCGCCGGGTCCGGCGAATCGGCCGGCCACGACGAGCTTTTTTTTTTCGAAAACCGACTCGGCGGTAACTGGGGGCCGGTGTTTAACATGTTTTTATATTATATATTTATACGTTGAAATTAGAAGCGCGCGCGCGCCAGGAAACAGACTTATATAATAATATATAAGGGCGAAATCGACGATCGATTATTTTCGATAATATCTATACTATTATTATATTTTCAAAAGATTCGATACAGTTATAATGATGTGCGTCATAATATTTGACGAGAAATTCGTATTTTAAATATGTTAAGGCGAAAATATCGAAGAAAAACACACATGAAAATTGTTGATCGAGGTACGTATACGTTTGTGTTATTAATTATTTATGTGGATATGACGATAAATTTTTAACCTAAATCCGATAGAACAAAGAAAATAATAAAAACGGACGTAAAAGTGTTTTCTTCAAAGACGAATTCGTTGATTTTCTATAAATGGGTTTTTTATATTTGGTCTTAATCGCGCTGGCCTCTAAACGAAATATGACGCATTCGGTTACTTGCCTATATAACCAAACTTTGTTGGTTATAACAAAGATCGTTGCATAGTTTCAAGACTTTCCGATTTAATTCCTCGAAAATTCGTTTAATGACTGGACTAATTGTGTAATCGTCGGGTGAACATTTACGGCAGCCGGCCGTTGTAATATTATGGTAGCGTTGCACGGCGAGAAGTGAGTATAAATCGTTTCGCGAGCGTCGATTTACATACGAAAATACCTGCGCGTCGTCGTCCTCGAGAGCGGCTCGGTCGCGGTGCGACGACGACGCACGTGTCCGTCTCGGATTTAAATAAATAATTAAAAAACAATTAACGTCGATTTGAATATTATATTTCAAAACGAATTAACACGGACCGAGGAGACGGACTGGTCTTGGACAATTATTGTTCTATTTTTTAAAATTCGTTTCGACTGGTTTTTTTTTTTTTCATTCTTTCTCTCTCGCTCTCTCCACAGGTATTATGCATATGATATATATATATATGCGCAGACAATTAACCAAACGGTTTATGCGTGTAAGTATAACGCACGCGTTATAATATACACGTTACGTTAGTGTATACGTGTTACGGATTTAGTCGAGATTTCACGGTTGGTGGTCCCGGACGTATATTTTCAACGAAATTTTCGAGTAAAGTTTTTCGAATTTACATCTGGATGACCTCACGGTGTTGTTCGCCGCACGCACGCCGTCGTTAAGAGAGAGAGATAGAGAGGGGGGGCAGACAAAACGGGTCTCGCGCGCGGATTAACGGCAATTTTGAAATTGCACCGTATAATTATCTCCGGTTAAACTGCAAGTGTCGAGTAATACGTTGTTGGGTTTTAATTGGACTTTCATTATATTACCGCGCGCTAATGGCCGACGATGTGAACGTTTTTTTTTTTTTTTCTTTTTTATAATTTATTTGTTTTTTTTTCTTCTTCATCGCCTGCGTTTCACGTTTTAATTTCGTCAACGATGCGCCGATATAAATTACACGCGACGCGTCGTACGCGTTGAATATTATACCGAACGGATATTTTGAATACGCGATCGGCACTATGACGTCGTCGTCGCGTTCGCATCGTACAAACGACGACGATTCGATAACACGCGCCCGCGTGCGCACAGAATTCGACCCGGAACGAGTCGAAAAATAAACCTAAATAACGAGTCAACTCTACTTATAATGGTGTTAAATACTCGATTGATTTATAATATTGATATCTATGGATTAGATAGTATCCGCTGTACTAACGTTTCGCAACAAATAATAATAATATAGATATTTCATAATCACCGCGACGCGTCGGTACGGGCGGAAAAAAAAGGATACTCTACACAGAAATCTCGTACCGAAAAAATAATATTAGAACAAACCGTAGAATCGACTTTGAATTCACTCGGTAGGCACTTGTGTACAGTGACCAAAGGGTCACATTATTAAACCAATACAAGCGTATTACTTCTCCGACTAAAGAACCAAACGGTCGACGGAAAGTACTTCGCGATGTTGTTAAATATCTGTAATTTGTAAGCTCTCAAAGTCGTGTTTTCGAATCGAACAATAACTCTGTAATATATAGATAATACGTATATTGGAAGGTAACCTATGGAGGCTTCGGAATCGTTATAAAGGTCCGCGGCGAGAGCTAGTTCGATTAATTATCGACGACTTATACGTTTAATTGCGCGCTCGATCCTGATCCCGGGGTAAAACGAAACCACGAGATGAATTAACCTTGTACGAAAAGCTTACAGGGTGGTAACGCGGTACGCCGAGCACGCCCTTTGCGCACGCCTATATGACACCCGTCATAAATCTACGACGACGGGTCTAAACAACAATAAAAGCAATCGCGCGGGTTATTATTATCGTTTTAGTCCGTTCGGTTCCGCGGCGTATACCCGTGTGACTACGTATTATTTTATTATACGTCGCCGCCGCCGCCACAGCGGGCAACGTGTTTATTTTGTAAACAATCGTCGGTTTTCTATGTGTTCAAAAACCGACGTTCCGACTAGGTTTCGTCGGGAAAAATTCCACCGCGCGAACCGTGAGATCGCGGAGTGAACGCGGTCCAAACTCTGGCAAACAGAGACGGACGCCGCGCCGTCGGACCGGACGGCGAGATGTACATCGTTTCGACGGCGACGAGAGCGTTTTTTTTGTTTCCGTTTCCTAACCTCGTGTGACGCGAAACAGCGGTCGGACTACATGTTTAATCGATAAAAGCGGAAATAATATTATTATATAATATGGGAATATTTATAAAAAAAATTAATAACTAAAGGCACCGAATTTACTATGTCATCGAATATGTCTAACTCGTCGCCGGCGCAAGAAATGCAGTAAAAGACGTAAAAGTCTGCAATAAAATTGAAAAAAATTCGATTTCAATGTCTAATGTGTTGAAAACTTATAAATACCGCCCGAGGATAATTCATTTTTCCGGAATAAAATGAAAAAAAAAAAAAATGCAAAATTACATTTCATACACAAAGTCAACGACGACAATGCGCGAAACGGGTTCGCAACACAACGCAGTGTTTAAAAACAACGCAAATTATAGTAAAACGCATCGCAATCTTGCTTTATTTACCAACATTTATGGGTTGAAATTTTAGACATTTTCAATTTTAATAAAAAAATAATCTAAACAATAAAATCATCTAATCGTACAGTTTATTGATAATAAATCAAATTAAAAATTTACGTGTTTCGATTTACGTATCAGATAGGAGAGCAATGGGAATATATACTTTTTTTTTAAATTTAGATCGGGGCCTATGTGAACAATTGTTCGCGAGCCTAGATAAACTTAGTTCTACCACCGCCACTGTAATATATTTCGTTATATAATATGTAACGATATTACACCTTTATCTAAGTCGAATTTACAGTAATTCACTTACCTCTCGTCATGATACATATTTGTTGTTGTGTTCATTTATAATTTTTTTTCGTACAAATTCCGAGGTTTTTATAGTAATTTCTCCGCGGTAATCTTTGAATCGAATTCCCCTCTGTACGTGGATAAAATGAGTCTACGACGAGTGCACACTTTATTATCCTATACGCATACATATTATTATACGTATATAAAATATTCGAACACAAACACACGCGCGCGCATTAATAAATGCAAGTGTGTCCGTGAACGGACGCACTCGCGTTTAAACAAAGGGAGACAAGAGATATTAGAAAATTAATAGGGGTTATTTTTTTTTTTCAGAGATATACAATGATCGAACGGTATCAAAAGATCTCTCGCTTCCAATGCGTCGGACCGCATTCCTATGCTGCATTTCCACTTTGGTAATACGCTTTGAATAACTCTAAGCGAACACGAAATAATAAACTACATTTATAACCGTACACGTAGCAATTAGGTCCTCGTATATTTTATACGCGCGCGCCGGACGTTTATAACGCACAAACACATTGAAATGCGCGCGCGCACACATTATTGTCGCGCGCGGGACAGAGTAGTTTTTAGAAAGTGAAATTACGTTTTCACGACGATAAACAATATCGAGATTTAAAGTTATCGGGAAATTAAGAAAGCGCCGCGAATACGAATTGTCGGATTATTTTATTATATATATGTATACACGGAGTTTCTTATAAAGTACAAACGCTATATTTCACTGTGTTTTGGGACGGAAAGAGTGCTTTAAAAGTTCCGGGTCGGAGGAAACGCGTGTACATTATTCGGAGAGTATTTTGGTCCGTTTATTCCCCATTGGCCATTATACGAGTATGCGTTTCGCTTTCTTAATTTATCCACCGAAACACCGAATGACGTTAAATAATGGCGTACTGGAAGAGCGCGCGTAGAACTATTACATTAATTATTATTACGACGACGACGACGACGACGCCACGTTTTACAAACACGTGATGACGCCGAAGGATTGTGAACATTTCGGCCGGGCAGGGGAGGTGGGGAGAAACAATATTGTCACGATAATGTATTAGACGTATTAGGCGGGCGTAAATCGGTCTTTTCGTCGCGTAAATAAACGTCACGTTGACAAAAGTTAGTGCGCCTATTAATTTTTATACGCGCGTTCGCTCGATATTTTCGGTGAGACGAGAGAGCGCCGCGCCGCGGTCGCCGCGCCCCGTCGTCTGCCGCGGCGCGCGGGTCTCGCGACGTTCGAGAACGCGCGCGCGCAGCACAATATTATTAATAACAACGTGTGCGCGCGCGCCCGCCGCCGCGCCGCCGCGCCGGTTCGGGAAGAGAAATAAAAAAAAATTAATCTCGCGCGAGAGGATATTTTTTCGCTTCGTGAAAAATCGTCCCGATCGCCGCTGCGGTTAACGGAACACGTTTCGTTAAATCACTTTTATACGTTAACCGACCCGGGACACTAAATCAACTCGGCCCGGGTTATTCGATGTCGTAAGCGCTGAATTATTTTCGCGCCGCGGCACCTAGAAATACACTGGTTTATTTTATTTATATACGCGCCGAGACGCACTCGTGCCACCCTCGCAGCGTGAGGGACAACCCTGTGATAATAATATATCATCGGGCGCCTTCGCCCGGTCCGTCGCACGTGGAATATTTAAAACGCGCTCGACTCGTTCCTCGGGTTCAGAGTGTATCGCGACGAAATAGAATGACGTCTCGTTTCGTCGTCGAGGTCGTAAATCCAAAGCGATTTCTAAAACCCTACCCCCGAGGGCGGGACAAACGAGACGTTCGTTCGAAGGGAACGCGAAAAAATGTATGTATAAGAACTCTTGTCGGAAAATTCGGTTGAGATATCGCATTTGGTATGATTTATTATTGGCCCGCGAGATTTTAACCACGCACATTAATCGTGTTATCGTAGTTTTTATTTCGTTTTTATACGCTCCAGAGAGAGAGATAAAACACTTGTTTTCCTCGAGTGTAATACCCGCGGGTTAGCGCAAAAAGAAAATCGCTACCGAGCATTTGATGTTTAGCTTTATAAGTCTTAGGCCTTATAATATGTCGGGTCGACAATGAGTGACAGTCGTAAAAAGTAGAACAGACATTATGTACAACAATATATTATATTCGTCGTGGGAAATGTGTGTGGCGGTGGTTTTTGCAAAAATCGTAAACGCCCGACCGTATACTGCCGAGTTTGAACGCCGGCGACGCGTAACGTGCGTGTCGCACGTCTGCGACCGGTTTAGCTTTAAACGACGACCGCGACGACGACGGCGACGGCGAAAACCCCGAGGCTTATCATTCGAAACGGATAGATGTACGGATTTTAGCGATCGCGAGTATCTAGGACGTAATTATAATGACTCGCGCGGAGTTTGGCGGAACACGGGAGCAATTATTATTACGCGATCGTTCTCGTGACGTAGCGCGACGCACGGTTCGAAATGGAGGAAAAACGTCGTGACAGATGACGACGACGTTCCTAGAAACGGAGAATCAGATTCCGGCTGTAAAGTGACGTGTTTTTTTCATTTTTTTTTTCCACCGCTGAAACGATCTGTGCCCCAAGACGAGCTGATATAGATCTCTATATTACATTAGTGACACGGCGTAATCGTGAGTCGGCAATAACGGCGGATATCACAAACGTATTTCACCAGATAAAGATTGTTGAAATTCGTAAGTATAATATATCATAGCCAACGGTTTTATGGCCTGAGTCGAGAAAATTCCAGTTTTCGAAAAAAAAAAAAAAAACTCGAGTCAACAGCGTTCGAAAATCCACCGCCCGCGACAATGCGGGAACGACACGACGGCGAAGGTCGCCGACATCACGTAAAAAGCACAAATAATTATATGCACTCTTTATCTTACGGAGAAACAGTGCGCGTACACGAGATACCGTTTCTATTGTACGAAAATAGAAAAATCGAGACCCTGCAGGTCGTGATATTCCTATAGAAAATATGCATACGTAGATATTACATTTTTATAAATTTAATCTGTTGTTTCAGTATAGTTTTAATGTAATAATTATATATAATTTATATTTTCGTTCCTGTAACTGTAACAGAAAAATAACTTTTGAGATTTTATTACTTCTACTTTACATGTTGTTACACATCTTTGGTACACGTTATGAATATTATATTCATATAATATTACACGACTGAAAATTTAATAATTGCGTTTCCGTCTTTAAATTTGCATTTGCGTTAATTGTGCAACGATTATTAACGATTCGATCGCTGTATTTTGAAACTTTCTCAACAACTTGTTCATAACCGACAGATATTTCCCAACCGGTATTTGGACAGGGATGGAAATGCAAATATTGTGACTGTACAACGTGTTTGACGCGACATATCGAACTGTTGAACTAAAACGAAAAATGAAAATAATTCTAATATCTACGTCGGGACATCGTCGTGGGTTACTCTGGATTACCTTACTGTGTCTAGAACTTCGACAACGGGCTATTTGATGCACTCGCGTGCGCACAACCTCTGGGCTGCGTGTCCGTACGACATCGAATTCTTTCGATACATATAACCGGTCCATTTATACGAACGCGCTCGTAATAATACTATTATAATTATTGTTATTGTATTTGTTTTGAATCTGAAACGCCGAGCGAGAAAATGACGAACCAAGGTCGACGGCTCCGGTCGAAATTCGACTAGATAAACATAGGAAGAAATCCGCGTTGTTACCAGCTCGATACGATACGGAGAGGGATGGGTGGGTGCCACACGATTCGGCGTTATGCTCGTGAAACCAGTTAGCATTGTAATTTGTTAGTCTGCGCCCGTGTGCGTGCACCGGCAAGTGGCCTTTATCATTTTCGTGAGCTAATTATGTAAACGACAATTAGTCGATAATAAAAATTTAAACCGACACCATGCGCGCGACGAGTTGAATAAAAAAAAAACAAAAACACATTCTAATTCACTTTCAGTGTAACGATTTCTTCTAATTTATTGCATCGGACCTGCCTATTGAAAACGGCGATGACAAAATTAACGTTATTTTAAAGGACCGCCAGGCGGTTCGCGGACAAAAAAAACTTTTATTTTATTATTATTATCATTATCGTTATTATTATTCTAATGTAAACGCCGATTGTGTCATTGGCCGACTGCCCTTCGGCTAACGCGTACCGGTGACCCACTAATAAAGACTCGCAAAATCGTGTGACCATATCGTTACATCGAAATTGTACGAAATAAAATAATAATATACTTATAACGGTCTATTGTGACTATCGCGGACATGCGCGCAAACCGAGGGGAAACGGAATGAGAGTGGAATGCTCCCTCGGTTTTTTTACTTTAAATAAAGAAATCGATCAATAATATCGAAAAGACAAAAGGTAATTATTTGTATTTCACTAAGGTTCGATTTAATCCATTTGAAAACTAAACGACAATTATTTAAAAAATGCAAATTCAACTCTTTTTTTTTTTGATTCTATGATATGTGAAACGAATTTCGAGAAAATAATTGTTTAATAGTTGTTATAATGAAATACTGTTTGCATTTGAATCGACTTCCGGTCGTAGTTATAACGTCTTGTTTGCCAAAACAATTATCAATTATATAAAATAATCGAACACATGCGTGTTTCACCAACAACCATTGATTATATTGATTCCGATAGTAATAATTATCCTTTTTTATATTTATCGCCGTAATTAGTTAAGTGTAATCGCTTGTTTTCTTTTTTATTTAATTCAGAGGTTTCGAAAATACTATTAATCTTTATATAATGTTTACATATTTCATCGACTCGACGTCGATGTTACACAATATTAGTTTTAAAAATACACTCTTCGCGTTAACAGTTTTAAGTTCGTAGATCGTATCGTGAGTGATTTACACTAATATCCTTAAAACCGTAGAGGACATTTACAATAGCCCGGGTGATTGTAAGGGCGTCGACGAACTTCAGGAGAGAGGAGAGTGTGGGGAGGGTCTAACAAATTCGTTGCTATTCGACCCCGAAATTAATCGAATTATCGACGTGTCTCTCTATTTTCCCACGTCCCGACATAGTCGGGTCTAACTCTTCCTGTCTTGCAACTTACAAGGACCGTAGTCTCCTTACTGTCCATAATATCCGAGTACTTATTATTCCTCATTGTGATTATGTTTTGTCTTTTTTTTGTTGTTGTCCAATCTCCAATACCCGATCTACGCTTATTTCTGTATACGTTCATTATCTATTATTATTATTTTTTTTTTTTGACGTCTCTAAAAATATATATAAAAAAAAATGTACGAAGCTAAAATTCACTATGAATTATATAAGATAAAACGTATAATTATTAATCTTTATAAAGTGTTTAAAACATAAAAAATTCTAATCAAACGACAATTAATTTATTTAAAAACTTCAAATAATCGTGATTGATGAGACAACAAACGGAAATCGATAATTAAACAATCAAAAAATATGCACATAGATTAAAATAAATAAAATTGCAATTAAAAAAAGAAAAAAACGCGTTAATTTTGCTAGTTATCCGTGAAAAAATTGCATGATTGCCATAAAATAATATCGCCCTTGACAAATACAAAAAAATTAACGTTTTTTTCTTCTTCTCATTTTATTGAAATTAAATTAAAATTCATTATTATTATTATTATTATCATTATTATTAATTCGATAAAAAAAATCTTGCGCGCGATGGTATTAGAATATTATATGCAATCCGTATCAACATGAGTTTATGTTTTTCAGTCATTTAGTTTGACTAACGTCGAAATAAAAAGAACTAATCCATCTTAATCGAACGATAATCGGTATAAGCTATAAATTAGTAGGTTGACGATCTGAATTACCATATGCGTATCTTAAGACGTGTCTGCGACGCGACGGCTACTTTGAATTCCTGACGAGGCGCTAACCAGATCTGTAACATTGATTCGAAAACGTAATTAATTAATCGGCGGGTAATTGTATATAATCACTTTCACTGTGAGTAACATTGATTTTTTGTTCGATTTTTATATTCTCACCAAACGAAAATATGTATATTGAATATCACGACGAATTCGTGGTAGTATATTACATGTCGCGTACACAACTATGTGTGTATAAAAAATGTTATTCGACATCGTACGATCTGCCGCTTTCCGTTCGATCTGTGCAAACTGTTTGGCAATCTCGTGACCTGGACACGTACCGCGTTCGGGGCGAAACGCACTAAAACATTAAATAATAAACAAATGAACAAACGAATATTCAAACAATCGTGCCTACACGAATCCGTGGCGATCCGACGACGACGACGCCGCGTTATAATAATATTATACAATGCGATGTCACGAGAAAAGTAGGTATTTGTTTGATTATCGTTGGCGATTTCGATAAATCCGGTCGATCTTGAACATTGATCGCGCGGACCGTTTCGGCGAAACGTTCGTTATATTATTCGGCCAACACGTGCGTTACACACACGACAACCTCGATACCGCTACGAAAATCGTTACGGTCACGATACACATACCGCGACTACTATATTATATTATATACGTACGCCGCCGCGTATTTTCATAAATTATAGCTATATGTCAACCGAGTAATATAGTGTGCCGTGTAAATTGAACTATAATACGAGTTTCTGTACGGGGGTAAATCGTAACGTCGGTCGGCTCCGGTAATTTAAGGTGTGTTGAAAATTAAAAAATATCATTCTTTCGGTAATAAATTATGTTTATATGAAAAAAAAAAAAAAATGGGAAAAAAAAATAGAATATCTCTCTTTTTACGGACGCGTAGAAGTGATAAATATTTAGAAACTCGAATATTCAATATATATTATTTACTGTAACGTTTTTATATTTCTACGCCTTGACGTTAATTCAACAACAGAATGTTGCCTTATGGGGGCATTACGACATTATACACGCGTGTACGTGATCGGTGGCTGGCGCCAGAGTGTTGAAACATTTAGCGGGGGCCAAAAAGAGGACGAAAAATGTAGTTTTTTATTTTTCAAAGTGGCTCCCCGCGACCGAGTGCGTTGTTGTAATTTATAACTCGTGTCACCGCGAAACCACATTTTTGAAAAAGCGGTCGGCCCGCGCGTAACATGTATTAGAAATATAAATTATAAATTTTAATTGCGACAAAAAAAAAAAAACACTTTTTTAAGTCATTTTTATAAATCTGGACCTTGGGTCAAGATGGGCCAATCTCACTATTTATCATTTCCGGAAAAAAAAAAACAATAATAAACAGTTTGGCCACTTTAGAATTAGAAATGATATTTTTGTTTGCGACATTGGCCAATCTATTTCTTGTAATTTTAGTGATCAAGATACGCCCTTCTAGCACAAGAAAATATGCATAAAATAGTATATGCCATTTATTTAATTTTCGCCAAAAACTGAGATTGGCCCTTCTTGACCCAAGGTCCAGAAATATTAATTGGGAAGTAACTTAAATGTTTGTTTATAAACATAATAACGTACTTTTTAGTCAAACGATAATATACTTTGCGCGTAATATAACGTGATACAGAAGATACAATTAAAAATTCAGCACAAAAATGTTTACAAATCGATCGGTTTTTTTTTTTTTTTTGTTTGTAATCTTTACGCTTCTATGAGACAACTGAACTCGTGGCCGACTTCGATCTTGTCCAGTGCGAAAATTATTTTGACATCCCTCGAGTGCAAATATTTTCATCGAAAAAAAAACCATCGGCCCCCGAACGCCTTGGCGATTTGAACGCCTCGTGCTCGGCGCGGCGCGGATCGTTCGACGTGTGTCTTACGGCGTCCCGGCCGCGACTGAGCACTTTTCATCGCGACCGTGTCCCTCGATAAATATTTTTCGTACCGTTTTGACGCGTTCCTCTCAAATATGTTGACCGAATCACGTGTGCGCGTACTAAATAAATACCTATTCGAATAATTGCTCGTGAATTGCAGCATTGTTCGACGTCTAAATCGTAGTGCACTGCGCGTATGTGTCAGCGCATATTATACGACACGCGCGCGTAACAGACGGACACGGTTAGGTGTATCACAGACGTACAATGTCGTCGTCGAATTTATAATATTTCGTGACTGTATATTATGTGCGCTATAATGATTAGTTTACTGCCCGACAGGTTTTACGATCTAGTAATTTTGTCAACGGTATGGGAATCTATTATACGGAAGTGTCAATTTATGCGTTTCTCATTTATTTCTATATACGTTTTTATTTACCGTAGTCATTTTTTTTTTCCTCCATAATTTATATGAGAACTAGTCGTGAACAAAGTTGTTTCTGGAGAGAGAGAGAGAATGGAAAAAAATAAAAACATATATTATCATACGAAGCTTAATACTAAAATGTACGAGCATAGTTTCAACTGTTTGTAGTGTGATGCATATATATGTATAGTTGTATACGATAGCTATATTATACATTGTACGACATATTTCTTGAACTCGACGCGGACTCCGTATCGGACCGAATAGAAGAACGCGTGTTTTCAGATAGGGCTTGTCTTAAAAAAAAAAAGAAATAAGATGAAATACAACAAACAAACAAACATAAAAAAACGGATCGAACAAAACTATAATAAAATACAATGCAGTACGGCGCGCGGCGTGTGTATAATCGTGTAAACGATATTGAACGACAATTTATTTACAACACATTATATATACATATATATATTATGTTATTCATGATTGCCTATTACATATTATGTACAAGTAGATATTTTCACGAGGAAATACATTTCATCACATCGTTTTTACTCGTATCGTGCAGTAGAAAATGCAACGCGCGCGAGCAATTAATCGAATCTTTTGAGAAAAATTTTTTTTCTTTTCCGTCGAAGCTTGTACGGAGTAGAAAGCGAATATGAAATCGAAAAGGCAGGTAAAACGAGTGAACGCGCGTATTACTCGACCCGGCGGAAGGTCATTTCGGAAAGCTTGAGAAAAATTAAACAAACGAATGATGATTATTCCGTTTGAACTTTCCGTCGAATTTTTCGCGTACACGGGCGAATCGAACGAAAACGACGGACAACAGTTTACGACTAGCCCGTCTTTGCCGTGTTTAAGTAATAAAAAATGTGTATGGCCCAAATAATAATAATAATTGACATTTCCCCGTTATCAGCTGACTTCTATTATTATTGAATAGTTTATTATGGATACACAATTTAAACGTACAAATTTATTTTTACCGACCCGACCACGTCGGTGTGTGTGTTTATTAACTAACTAACACGTAAAAACGGGAACCGAGGTATACTGCTGGCCTAAATCGATACTCACAGCTCCAGCGGTTTCGGCCAGGCGAATTTTTCTAGTTTCACCCTTTTCACCCCCATTTAACCCACTTGGGAGTTGAATTTCACAAAATAAAGTTTATAGACAATGTTTATTTGCGTTATAGTGTATGTGTATACTTAATTTCAGAAAAATCGGAACAAAAAATTGTTTACCCCTTTCAACCCCGTTAGGGGTGGAATTTTCAAAAATCCCATTGTGCGTCTACGTCATAATAACTATCTTCATGCCAAATTTCAACCCGATCCGTCCAACGGTTTGAGCTGTGTGGGAGGATTTCAAGAAGAAGCACCTTACAGTTATATCTAGAGAGAAGAGAAGATAACAACAGTTAAAATTAAAAATACGCGCGTTTACTATATTATTATACAGAGTGCGTAATTATTGACGTTTACTTTTGAACCCGCGGAGAGGTGTACACACGACAAGGCATACACGATTTTCGTTTGGTAATATTTTTAATTTCCGCTCTCTTTCTCTCGACAACGGTCGGTTCTACGAACGTCCGCGGCGCGTATCCGCCGAACTTGAACACGGTTGAGTAACCGTCCGACGGGCGCGCGATCGAATCGGATCGCGAGCGCGAAATTTAAATACAAAAACGATTATGCCATTATGTCGTCTCGGAAACGTCGGACGTCTGCCCCGCCCGGCCGTTCGTGTCTCGTTCGCAATGAGTATAGGTACGCGGCGGCGCGGCGTCCGTCTCCGCGCCACCGACGACGACGCGGTGTCATTCATTTGTCACTCGCCTTCTATACTGCCGCGGCCGGCCGTCTCCTCCTCGGCTCGATCGCGCGCTGTCAATCCCGTTCGCGCACGCACGCGCGCCCGTGACGCGTTCGCCCGACGACGCGAGTGACGTGACACGCGAAGCCAATAATAAAGTAAACATTCGAGATGAAAACGAAACGTTGACGTCGTCATTTCATTCAATCGACGCTCGTTCCCGCGCCGCGCGTCGTTCGCGTTTTCAACACCGACCACGGTAATAACAATAATAATAATACGAATAATGACGATGATGACAATAATAACCACACGGTGGGTATCGGCGAGTTCGCGCGCGACGGGATCGCTACGACGACACACGATACATCATATTGTTATTATACACACGAGATGTTTACACGTAGTATACGACGATATATTAATATGATATATTATTCGATTCCGCGCGGCCGTGTTGCAATACGTACGATATGACATATTATGCGCAACGTTTCGCGTGTCCGCGGTGCCGTAAGGAGTGACGTTGCAATACGTTTCAACGTGTAAACGTATTGTATTGTTGCCGTGTGAATAGCAGCGCGCATAACTACTCACGCTAACATAGTGGGCTGATATTTAGTCGTTTTTTTCGAGTGTGTGGGGAGGCGGCTTTAATTTGAAATAAAGCTTACGCTGAAATCGACACTAGTTTGTTAGACCCAAGTATAATATAATTTATAAGTAAACACCCAAATCACCAACATGATGTGTACTGTGAAAAGAGAATAATAGCTTTTGCGGGTTCGTCCAATACCCACATGCTTCGCGTACACGAAGCTGTGTTCGAGTGTTTCTCACAGAAAGCGAACGAGTTTATCGACGACGACGACGACGACGGCTCGGAATCAAACGAGAATATGGAAAAACACTCCGAGGCCGGAGACTTCAATATGATTATTATGTACATAATATGCATTCCGAGCGTGGAGATATAATTCAAATCTCCGAGTCACATACATACAGACACACACACACACACACACATATTATTATGTATCACATAATTCATCCGTGGGTTGGCCACTGCGCAGCACAACCGGCTACTGATTTGGGTGGGCCTCCTCTGGGGTGGGTGTGATTAAATTCGTGAGCAACGATAAATCATCGAATCGAAGCGAATCCGAGAGGACATTCATAATACAGGTAGTCGTATCTACATACGTACGAGACACTTGAGATCTTAAAATTATTATTTTCCGAATACGACCGAAACGTGTGCGCGAGCGGTTAAAAATCTATTTTTCGGTAAGAATTTGAACACTGCAGTTATGTATAGCGTAATATACAGCAGTGATCGAAGGCATTTCGTGAGAAACTTCAATTCAACACGTTTTGGTCGGATAATATGTGTGTCGACAGTCTTCGAGACAACGCAACGGGTAATAATATCGAATGTATGATGTAATAATGGAAATTCCTAATACCAATACCACATAATATGGGCAGCAGTCGATTTTTCGCAACTATAATAAGGTTTCGAGTACAAATTATTGTTGTTTCGATCGAAACGCGTCGTGTAAGCTATGTAACGTGTCCGGTTTTAATTGTTTCGACGTCGATTTCAGCGTAAAAATAACTAATTACACGCGCATCTGTTGCGGCGACGACCGACGAGAGCTGAAGTGCACATGACTGGTCGCCGTGATGGGAATTATTCGTTTTCAACGTATATTATAATGAGGCGAGTTATAAGTCGCATACGGATGACGACGACGTGTGCGCACGTGCAAATTCGCTGTAGGAGTGTAAGTACACGCACGCCGCCAACCAAAGTAATTCGATTTCAAAGTGGGTGTTTTGATCCGCTGAACTGCAGCGTGCGTTGCTGCTGCTGCGCTGCTGCGGCGAATCGGTCGGCAACAATACGGGTTTGCCCAGCCGACGCACACGACGCACACGTTTACAAAAACGCTGTTCCGTGCGGTTTACAGAATACAGAATGATGTTCTCGACCGGATCGAACGGTTGTAAATGAGTTTTGAAAGGGGCGAATTTCTAAATTTCAAATTTACGAGCGGACAAAGGTTAAAAAAGGGGGCCAAAACTCCCAATTACCCTATTGTTCATTGCGGCAAGTCTACCGTGATTACGGAAAATATGCCAGTTTTTGATGGTTTTAATATTAAAACGATATTTCTTAACCCGTACCGTTGAAACTATGTAGAGCGATCGCGTTCAGTCTCTACATATTTCGACACTTATGTATGGACAGTTTTATCAAAATCAAAATATTTATTTAAGTACTCGATATATGAATAACAACAAATTTCGGTTGATTTCAATATTTTTTTATGAGTCAATGTATATAATTAATGAACTGTAGGTTCACACTAATTTCGAGTGATTAAATATATCTCATTGGAAAAGGACGTTCTGTACTGTACACGACGTGGGCCAGGTGACGCGTAATTTCCCGTTCGTTATGTGCTATTAACCATCCTGTATTAACAGATTATTCGCGCGTCGAGTGAAGTGACCGCATGCCCGCCGATCTATTGACGGATAGCGCGCGGGGACGGAGGCTCATAAAGGACTTCTGTGGTGACATTGATACCGCAAAGTTGTTTCGGCCACGCATTTCATTTGTCACCGAGCGACGGATACCGCAGTGTATAGGGGAAAAACGACTGGTAGTATAAAAACACACACACGCGGAGCATATAACTGTCCGGGCTTGCTCGTCTCGTCTCGTCTTCGACGACCTATCTCTTCTTGACGTATGGGTACGTCATCGTGTATACGATATAGGTAAAATACGAAGACGATAATAATATTATACCGCTTCTGTTTTGCCGGTCTGACGTGATCATCAAAGCGGCCGTCAATCACTGCACACGCAAACGGACAGTCTTTCTCTTTCTCTGCACACGCGGCCGACTTACACAAGTATACATATATATATATGTATAATATATACACTTCGGTCGCTCTGCGTTTTTGTCCCCGGCGAGACGGATAGGTACACGTCGCGCGCGACGGGCCAATAAAATAAACGGACGTGGTCGCGACGACGAGTGTATATACGTTTTCAGAAAAGAAGAACGACGACGACGACCCGGATGGCGTGTATGCGTAGTGAGATAGATCCGCATATGTGCACGTATATATATATATTAGGTATATATATATGTGTGTGTATTATGTATAGAAGAGTCGCGTATCGCTATCGATGCGTCCGTCAGATAACGTCTGCGCGAGAGCGCGACGAACAATAGAGACGTATCGAATCGTAATTACTATTATAATATATTATATTATTGAATAAATACATGTCGTATATTACGTGTACGTATATATATAAATACTATTTGAATTCACGCAGCTCTTTCCGTCGTCGGGACAATGCTCTTCCGCGGTGGTCACGTGAGTATATATATATATATATATATATATATAGAATATACATACGTAAACAACACGTACGCCATAGATAATAACGTATAACTGAGTAGAATTTATGTATCGAATACCGATACGTTATTATAATGTGCGGATGCTGCGGGCGCGTCCCCCGGCCGTCGGTTCGCGGTCTTGACGTCGTGACACTGACGCGACGCGGTCGACACCACCACCGCCGCCGCCGCCGCCGATTGCAGTACCTATGTGTGTAATGTGTATATACGCGATAGAATAGCTATTATTTATATTATATATATATAGATAAATATACAATACACATATACATGCAGTGCACCGGACGTCGATATAATATGCAAATACGCGCGTCGTTAACGTATGCAGTTGATTTATAACGTGCGCGAGTTCGCGGAGGGGTTTTTTGTTTCGTTCTGTGTAAGGCCGTTCGGCGGCAAGAGACGGTTGGCAGCGCGCATTATAAATATTACGTGCAGTAGGTATACCTATCTCTATAGGCCGAGAACAAGGCGCGCGGGCGGCGACGGTAAAGAAAGGAATCGCCGGTGTCTAAAGGAAAAACAAAATACGCGTTTTTGAACGCGTACGTCAAAGACGGGTGGAGGGGGAGTGTTGATTAAAAATCGTATCGTTAAAGTCTGTCACACTAGATTGGACGATAAGAACGATCGATTAGTAGCAGAAAAACGTAGCTCTCCAAGTCAAAAGTGTAGTCGCGGAGAAAGTATTCGTCCAAACGCAGTATAGACATTGCTGTAGTGTAATAATAATAGCAATACCTAATTGCTAATCGTCCTAAACTTTCGCGTTCGACTGTACGAACTTACCCAACAAAAAGTATAAGCGTTCGAAAAACTAAAATATATTCATTACCTCATGATTTATCCGGTTTTTTTTTTTCATTATTATATTATGCAATACGTCTTGATTTTCATATTACCACTGTAATTTTGTACTATTTCGTACATTATTTAATACGAAGTAGATACTAAAAATAAAATATCAAATTTGTAAATTGAACTAAGTACATAAAATGACAATGAATTGTGAATGAAATGTAGATGTATTTTAAACACTTGGTAATTAAATACACTATACAAATGTCACTTTCACTGAGCAAATATTTCAAAACGTAATATTTTTTACCATTAACGATGAAAATTTGTCGAAAACTAACGATATATTTAGAATAGAATTGATTAAAACCGTTTTCGATGAAACGTCATGAAAAAAACCTTTTTAACGGTTTTGATATTTTGTATTGCATAATCATCACGATTGAAAACATTTTTTATACATTCAAGAAAACAAATAAAATATTACGATGCGTAAGTTATAACAGTATACTAATTACTTAGTCACGTTTCTGTTGAGCAATGTCTTGCGGAAAAAAATATTCCACCGACGACGTTATTTCATGTGTTTAATTTGTTTTTCGGTAGAAGCTTATTGTCAGGTAGATCAACAATAACATAGGCTACCTATAATCGATATATAAAAAGAAAAATATTCTCGCTAGAACAATAATAGGCAATAAAACATTAACACGTAAGAAAAAAAAAATCATAGGAACGCATATCTTCGACGACACATTATTTTATCGGCAGTTTAGGTCTCAGATATTTGACAGTTCCAGTGAGCATACTGTTCAATGCTTTATTTCGAGTGGCGCTGATAAACATTTCCATTAATAAATTATATAGAGAACAATAGTGAACACTGTCCGTATAATTTGTGGGACTTGAGAAAGTATATAAGATAATATTTTAATTATTCTAAACGTCCAACGTACTTTAGGAGAGAACGACGATAAAATCCCACCCCGTGGAAAATCGAGTTTTCAAGTTGATGTTTAAACTAGAGAAATCTAATCGCGACCAAATCATCATAAAATAAAAAATAAAAAAAAACGTTTGGTTTAATAACATAATGTTATTATGCTCCCACCCGAATCTGTTAGGTGAGGCCCATTATCTTTTCGAAAAAATAAACAAATAATAATAATAGAAAATATAATAATAATAATGTATTATGAAAGCAAAAAGCCAATAATTTCATACCTAGATTTATTCGAGTAGAATGGAAATTATTATTTATCAGTGTTCGACAAACACAAAATTGTAACAAAAAAAATACAGTAAAACGTCTCTATAACGGACTTTGTATGACCGAGAAATTTGCTGGCCCCAAGCGATTCCGTTTTAGAGAGGTTTTACTGTACTTCCTTCAGATTGTACGAGTATATACGATTAATAAAACGACTGTTAGTCATAAAATGTGATTGAATGATCAATTTCTATTCTAAAATTACTTAAAAACAGCCGTAATGTCATGGGTTTGAGCCCAAAAAGTATCAGAGATTGAAAACATCTACTTATCGGTGGATTTCGAACTTAGAAAGTCGGTTCGACAATTTAAATTCACGGGAGAATAATAAATATAACCATTGGTCGAAACGAGAGGTCGCCGTTTGAAAGAAAAAGAAAAGTTGTTTGTTTAGCGTATAATTAATTCGATTAAAAAAGTTTCATAAGCATGTTTGTCGCAAAGTACAATAATTACTAACCGAGTTACACACCATTGTCCGTTAGGATAACGAAAGATGATTCCAACTGTCGTCGACATAGACACTGTGTATTGTATTCGATATTAATTATTCTAATTCCACGGTGTAATCCTCATCCTTGCTTGACAGCCCGTCTCTAGCGCTCGTTTTTCGCGGTAGCAGCGATACGATAATATCTGCCGACCGACGACGTGAAAAACAGAGAGAAAGAAAAGGGAAAGAGAACGAGTGGGCGCCGCGCGCGCGTGTGTAAAGATATTTACGTCGAGTCAATTAATATCGTATTCTACCGTAGGACGGCCGGAGGCCTTTCTCACGAGAACTAGTCGTCGTCGTCGTCGTCAGTGCAACGTACGTATATTATCATCATATACACATTATAATACAGTGTGTTCAAAGTTAACATGAAATATTTCGCCCGGTGACCTTCTATTGAAACGAACTTTTGTGGGAACCTGCACGATGAATTGAAGTCAGAAACACGCGTTCCGTGAAGTTTTCTTTGCTGTGAAAACACTCTAAACTTAAAATTGACCGAGTCGACGGCTATTTGCGGTCTGAAAACGATTCGGCTTTTCTGGGCACAACACTCACGACGAGTGATTGTTTGAGAACTATTGTTGAGAACGAAATCCACAAGAAACCACCACTCGACGCGGGTGCGTTACGTTTTTCGAAGGATAGAAAAAACGTTCCACCGTCCGTTTTTTTCAATTTCAAACGACACATTAGGTAGCGTAACTATGTCGCTCGCGCGCACAATATTATTCGAAAAACTTCGCGAAATCCGTGGGCACGCCTCCCCCCCCCCCGGGGTCGACGCAAGAGTTCGTTTCGATAGAAATATTTCGTGTCGCAGCCCACACGTTGTCTTCGGATACACGCCGTACACGTTTTACGCGTAATAATATAATATCGTGTAAGAGGCGAGCGCGAGCGCTCGCTCATCGCGGGGACTCGTACTATACAGCGTACGTATACGACGCGATCACACCGACGCTCTTCTCGGTGGTGTTATTATTACTATTATTATCATTACACACGCGCGCGCGCGCGCGCGTATTCGACGTAATAATATAATATACGAGCGCGCGCGCGCGCGCGTGTGTGTGTAATGTTATTATTTTATACGACTTATTACACCGAAGCCGCCGCCGCCGCCCCGCGAGATGATGTGTATATTAATATTACATGTGTGTGTGCGTGTAATATACGTGTGTATACGCGTCGTGTTGGTGTAATAATAATATTATAATACGCACGTACGGTGTGTTTATAATATGAGCATACTCACGCGCTTCTATATTATATCGAATGGGTGTTATTAAAACCATTAGCGGCCGTACCCCCGCTACCTCCGCAGTCGAAGATCCCGCCGCCGGTGGTCGTATGTATTATATACACACACACACACACACACACGTCACATGTATATAATAATATATCTAATATCTATATTTAATAAATTCGTGTGTATATTATACATAGATACGTCATAATATACTATGTATATATTATTATACGTGCGACGGTCACTTCCCATTTATACACACGGATAATAATATCCTCTCGGCTCCGACGACGCGTAATTTTTTCTACCCGGCTATTGTGACGGCTAATTTCGGTCGGACGATTCGTTCGTCCGTCGACGACGATATTGTAAATTATGTTATTCGGTAGGTACACCGGTCACCCCATCCTAATAGCGCGCATGAAAATTACTGTTTAGTGAACACAGTCGGTAAGTAAATTAATAGCTTAAGCTCATGTGCGTTCGACTACCGGCGGGGATTCCTCTCGGGGGACAAATTCCGGCACTGCTCGGAGGGTAACGAGGAAATTACGAGAATCACACATGTTTTCCGATTATTTTAAAACTTACAATCTATCAAATTACAAAAAAAAACAAAAACAAAAAGAGTATGTTCGACGAGTTAAAGTTTTCATAACGACTCTGCGGATTATAGACTTGATGAGAAACGAACGAGCCCGAATTTCACATTGAAATTCCCTCTCACAAAAATATGCCTTTTTCAATCAATACTAGAATATTATATTACAACATTACGTGCGTATGAATTAATTTATAATATTTAAAAATATTCCATTTTGTTCAGAGTGTATTTTTTTAAATAAACTAATCTATTCGTCTTTTTATAATTCGACGGGGTTTTTTCACTGTAATTTTTACAATATATAATATATGAAACCAGTATACGTCATTACGAAACGAAATAAAGTTTAAATTTATTTGTAGAGGAGACGTGAGATTTTCAAAAAATCTACCTGAGAGCCGTGGTATAGAAAAGGTTGGGAAATACTATCGTTGTATATTACACAATAAATGTCACACTACTCAGTTTTAAAATTATATATGTTGTACTGCATTCTTGACATTTCGTACTGCACAAAGCCTGTTGTACACTATACACAGTCTTGGACTTTTAGTCTCTGGGGTATACGATTATCGTAGTAGTGTCCTCATCGCTTCACATAATTTCGTACGCAATCGGCCGTGTCCATCGTGTCGTTTATGGATAGCACGTTGCCCCTTTTATGCAATCGGTACACCTATCCCCCCCGTCTCCCATCGCGTGAGTATATATATAGTATATACGTATATGGATAAAATGCCGCCGAAAATAAAGAAAAGGGACGAATCGTAAATATACCTCGTGTCACAGCGGCTTTTTTGAAAATCTAATGCACATAATATTATTATACAGATATGCAGTCTCCGACATAATATGAGTCTTACAAACGGTCGTCGTTTTCCATCGAGTACGCTATATATTATATTATTATGTCATTCTATGAGATTCTATGTACCTACAGGTAATAATACGGAGAAGAAGAAAAAACGCCTCAGCCGCTTCGAATAGGTATGTGTACATAAACGAGATTGTAATCTTATCCTATCTTTAACGATATATCAGCTGCTCGAAATTGTCGTCCGTCGATATTATATATTACAATATTATATTATAAGGGTACCTCTTATCCGCATGAATATCATTTTATCCGCGCTCGCGCGGCCGTATTTATATCATTATTATTATTTTATCATGCGCGCACGAGGATATCGGAAAGAAAAAGATAAAAATCGTTTAAATCGTTGATATTGAATCCGAACGGAGCCGGCGCAATAACAATAATAATAATAATATGCCTCTTCGATTGGCACTCGGTGAACCGCCGCCGCTCCGGGCCGGCACTACGATCTCTTGGCCGCCGCCGACGACACACACACACACAGTAATAGTGCATAATTATTTGCGAGTGGTGCAAATACGTACGTCGTTGAGAGACGAGGGCAATGTAATTGGATGTTTGTATAATCGAGAGCAACACGATTATCGTTTGGCGTAAAACGTCTTATTATATGGTTAATTATTACAAAAGATTTTCACTCACACACACACACACACATTCGTTTACTACCTACCAGTTTAGAGCTGTTCGCGCGTGTCCGGATATTATTATCGATTTCGACGCAATTCTATAAAATATAATATACATTGTCGAGTTTTTAGCCGACCCGTTTACAGCTCACACTTTTAGTTTCGTGACAAATTTACAATACAATACCTACACGAGTGTAGGCTCATACGACGAGTGTGAGAACTTATTCATACCTTTTAACGTTTTTCTTCGAAAAGTTTCGAACATATGATATTAAATAAATAGCAGTGGCGGTTTTCCCGGGGAGGGGAGGGAGAAAAAGTGGTTAAAATCATAGTAATTATTATTGGTTTTATAATTTCAATTTTTAATTAATTTCATAGTAAAAATATATAGGTACACACAATTGTGAAAGTGAAATAAATAAATTTGAAGAAATTCTCAATAACGATTTATCGCCTCTATACGGTCTACACATATCTCACGGTGATGTTATATAAATTAAATTATAAATATACTATAGAGTATTATCGCAGGTTAGATATCCTTTTAAATATATAAAAGAACAGGCCTTTTTTTTATGTTCCCATTTTGTGACGACGCTATTTAACTTTTATCCAATTTTTTTTTTCACAGAGTTGTTCCAAATACTTTCCCGAGTGGTCACCACGTCGCCCGATAAAAATAATATATAAAAATGAATCCCTATTTACCAGGTATCCTCATCACTCGTGAACGGCTGGACCGATTTAGCTAATTCTTTTTTATTGTTGTGTTTGTTATTGTCGAAGGATTTAACGAAACGAAAATTAAGAAAATTAACCCTAAGGAGGTTAAAAGGGGTAAAAATGGAAAAATCCGGAACTTTGTGTTATTATAAATTTGGTCAATACTTTCGTTTTATATAGCAGAGCATTGAATCAGTATTCAGACCCGGCTATTCAGGAAAGCATTAGGGGCGATGATTTCGGGGTGAGCTTTGTTTTATTCGAAAACCTATTTCGGTAAAAACGCCGATGACGACGAGTTATCACAGCACTGCGGGCGGCGCGAATCACGGCGTACCGCGCGGCACTTGAATTTTCCGCCGCCGTGGCCGTGTGGTCGCGTGGCCGCCGCGATGGAACGACGACGACGTGGTCGCGGTCGTCCGTCCGGAGGTCATTTAAAAAAACCACCGTTAAAAAAAGAAAATTACTTTCCATGAATACGTAAATCGTCATCCAATGGGCTGTTCGTTTTTCCAACCGTTTCGGCCGACGCTGGGATTACCCTTCCGTTGCTTCAGTCTTGGTCGGTTCGCGCGTATGTCCGAACGGGTCCGTGTTACGAGAATTTTATGCCGACCGCCATTGTCTCGTTTCTCGGTTTCAAAATTTCCTCCCGCGGCGACGGTAATAGTAATTATCGACGAATAATCGCACGTCTCACGGCGGTCGCGTGGGCGCAACCAAATTATTTGTCGCTTAAATACTACCGTACCGTCGATATCCGGTGTTTAACGTGTTTTTCGTATCGTATCGCCGCCGCGTCCGGTGCGCGATACATTACGCGAGTGTAATGGCCGCGTCGCCTTCGGATATTCAACGATTCCGTCGAGGCTCGGACGACGACGTCTAATACAAGCCGGTAAAGGCTTCGAGTGTGCGTTTTTTGACGTCGTCGTCGTTTCGTATCGTATTCGCCGTCGCCCGGCCACAATGGGTGCATCACGTTCGTTCATTATTGTATTGCGGTGCCGTCACAAACAAACCTTTATTCGAGGTAAGGTTTATAATTATAGTAATAATATGATTCGTTTGTATATTATATATTATTCTGATTGTGTCGAACAGCCGACTTATTTATGTCTCGGTCGTGCCAACGAGGCAACATAGTATTATTATTATTATTATTATTTAAGTACACGATTATTGAAATATTATTATTATATTACACTGAATAATTACTATTCTATTTACCTATACGTATTTATTGAAACATTATCATCATGATATTTACCGTATTGTATTATCCGTGTGTAACGTTACATCGTAGACGAAAAAAATAGTAAAGGTTTTATTTATTTTTTTAAATTATAATAAGCGCGTATACTCAGTGTCACAACTAGGTTAAATTGGGCCCTAGTGTCATTTTGAAAGAAGGGTCCTATAATTTATGTTTTTTACAATGAAATTCAACTTGGAATAGTGTCCGTTCATAAACTATTGAGTAGCAAATCTAGTCCTTTTCAGGTGAAAAACAATATCTGGTCTATGAGGAGTCCATATGATAAAAGACATCTTTTAATATTATGCTCTTAATATTTTCTTCGAAATGTATTCTGTCGGTTGGATAATTATTATGTATATTAAAACCTAATAATAAAAAGTAAAAAATAATTAATCACCAATATAATAGGTACTTATATATTAAAAAAAATACCTTTTAATTTACTATTCAATATAACCAAATATATAATTAGTAATTACATTATACTTTTTACAGTTTATTAATAATGCTATCTAACCTATATTTATTTAATCCAGACTTGCACTTTGCACTTTAGTAAAAATTGATAGTTAGTAGGTAATATAAATATATAATCTACTATAAATAATTATTATTTTATATAGTAAAAAAAAACAAAAAAATGTTCATAAGTAAATATAAACTTATAAATGAATAAAAAATATAATAATTTAATATATTAAGTATTTAATTTAATTAAAAACAATCTAGTGTATTTAAAATTAACAATGAATGAAAAATAAATATGTAATTAAATAATAACTTGGCCTGAAGTATAAGTTTTGGTTTGTAATATACTGTAATACACAGTTTCAATTTCAATAATTATTGTTTTATTATGTATTTATTTTACATTGTTAATTGTGTATATATTAGTCAGTTGTATTTAATATATATTTTACTAAATGATTATATATCAACAATATAGAAAAATGTTTAATTTTAATTTACCTGAAGTAGAATCATGTATATCAAATAAATTATCAATTTGAATCTCAGGTTTAGGTATCAGGGGTAATCCATCAACATGACATGTTACATATGACCCATGTAACATGTTTGTAAAAGATAATATATGCTATTAAATGAAAACATTAATGTCTAATATACAATTTGCCCAAGTAACTACAAATTTAAGTAATAAGACAAAAATTCAAACATACAAACATTTTTACTTTTATGAAAAAACTTGCAAAAATTCTTCATGATAAATCTATTTAAAACTGAAAGATTATAAGAACTTATGGACATTCATGTCAAATTAACTGGTAATATATCTAATAATAGATATAATTTTTTTTTTTTATGAAAATAAAATACATTGAATTCATTCAAATTAATATAATATTTTATATGTATTGAAATAAAAGGCAATTATTACAGTCAACTATATAATTAAAAAAAAAAAACAAATTTTATATAATAACAACATATTATTAAATATATAAAATAATTAATTAAAATTATAAAATATGTTTAATAATGATAAATACAAATTAAAAATTAGGAGTGCGCTTTTTATACCAAACGATGAATTTTATTCGAAACCGGTTGTAAATTATATGCACTTTTTCACATTATTATAATACTCTAGGCAAATCCTATTTTTTATTTTTTATTCATCATTATTAAACATATTATATAGTTTTAATAAATTATTTTATATATTTAATAATATTTTGTTATTATTTTATGAGAATTAACCACTAAATACTATTTATTTTTATTTATTTTCTTTTATTTTCTTTTAAATTATTTATTACAAATAATTAAACACAAAATATTTCATGACAATAATGAATGCAAATATTTACATTTACATTTATCCATATAAGACTTAGCGGATAATTAGGAAAATACACTATAATTTATAAATTATAGCACAATCATTCAACAACCCAGTCAAAGATGAAGGTATTAAGTTAAATGCTTAAATTGTAAACATAAATAAACAATTTAAACATATAGCAAATACACAGACAAATAACAACACAATTTTAATGAGTTAAACATAAACATATATAATTACACATATTAAGTACTACCTACCTAATAATTAGATATATTATGTATCATAAATCATATTTCATTCATATACATAAATTAAAAATGTTAACAAGATGGGACATTTATAAATAATAATTTATTGAAGTGGCCAATAGGTTTATAATTATAACTAAAACCATTTATTTATCCAAATAAATAACTAACCTTTTGTTTCCCCAGCTTTTGTCCCCCTTCTGCTTTTTTAGGAAGAAGTCGCAAAGAGATTTTCTTATTTCACTCATTGTGTTTATGACGTATAGTGTGACCGCGTAGCCGAGTAAATAGTTTATTTTAATGTTTCTTTTAAAAAAAAAATTGTCAAACACATATACATATGACCGTTGTCACTTCAACATTTTTACATGTACGATGAAATCGTTGATAACTGATTATATTGTGAATAGAATATTGTAACGACAGAAAACCTTATCAATTGACGGTTCCAAGTTACCAATCATTAAAAATGTATCGATTTAATTGTTTGAGATACCAATATTAATAATTATTATCATTAGTTATCGTTTTATCAATATTATTAGTTTCATGCATGGACTAAGATAATACTATAAGATAGTATCTATAGAGTATAATATGTTCACGGTTTCACATTTAATAAAATCAAAAATCGCATTGCTTAAATCATGTAATGATATCATACGGCTATGTATATGATCTTATTAGTAGTTCACAATGTATTACGAATACAGTAAAGCTCGCAGGGAGGGCAACGGCCCACTCGGCCTCCTCCGCGCGCGCGCCAATGATATTCATAAATAATACCTATTGCATTTTTACCGGAAGGGTCATAATTATGACGTAATTTTACGTTATATTTTTTTATGTAATTTTTTAATATGTAATAATAAAAATATCGCATATTCTTCAATGAAAACCAAAATAATAATCACACGTCGCGGGCATTCATTACGAGTTATATTTATTCGCATTTGACCATCCACCCGAACGTACACATCACATGGATATACCTAATTATTATCTCTTATAGTCATTTTATAGGCTTCGGGCTAATAGCATTTGGATTCGCGTTGCGCAGTATTCTAAACCCACGAGAAATCTATCGACACACAAATTATATCCGATTTCAACTCGACTATAGGCGGTAGGTAATCTCTTTTTCGTATTACTTTTATATTCAATTCGGTTTCGAGAAAGAGAAATAAAAATCTTCGCGTTTATTGACATCCAACTCAAATGGCTAATGAAGTAATGAACGACGTATACGTACAACAACACATCGTGTGATAAAAGTTAGGTTTCAGATGAAAAAAAGTCAGACGATTTCGTATATCTTCGATAAATTGAATAAAATATATAATGATTCTACGCGTTAACATATTTTGATGATAATACGGTGGTTCGCTGAAATACCGCCAAAAGCGCTCTATGTTAACGGTTTTTCGTAAACGAGCTTTCGTCGAGAGCCGTCTTATCACGATTCGTCGGGCGACCACGTTATCTACCAGCGTGGTGCCCGGTCGTGGAATGTTTAATCGTGATTACCGGCCGACAACGGTCCAGCGCGCGCGACAGCTTTTGTCTGGCGGTCGGCGACAAGAAATCAGCTGTTTTCCGTTTTCGTTATTTTACGCGACGCCAGTCCAAACGGCCCGCCGCCGACACGGGATTCCGCGTCCATAGTCGTTCTTATAGTTCTCAGTGTTCTTACGAAATGTTCTTCGGAAATCGATAGTGCAACGCGCGGACGTGACTTTACGACGAGACGATCGCGCGAAAAAACTGTTTACCGGGCATAATGTCTTTCCCGTCGTGTCGTTAACGTTCGTCCGTCGTATTGTGTGCGCACGCACGAAGATCCGAAGAATATTCGTGTGCGGCCGCCATCCGTGAGTACCTCCTATATATATTTTACGCAGTTTTTTTTTTTTTAGTATAATATACTTTGCTCGAAACGCGGTAAATGAAAAATAAAAACAATTCAATTTCGTTTTATGTTCTGTACCGTTCGTAGGTACCTACATATTATTGTTATTATTATTATTATTATCATTATTATTATTATTATTATTACTGTCATTATTATTATTATATATCCGAAGGATATAATAATATCTCGTGTATATAGTTATAGCGCGGATATAATCCTACGCGTTTGAAACGCTATAATACATTACGGCAGTCACCTGACCGTCGGCGGCGGCGGCGGCGACGGCGGCGTTAAAATCTATTGAAATCCAATTATAAAAATAAAAAAATCAATAGCGGCCGCATCTTCTGAAACAATTACACACCGTGGCGTGCGACTCTAGACATGATACATCGCGGCGGCGGCGGCGTGTAATGTCTTAATTTTTTTTTTGTTCTTTTATTATTGTTTCTCTCTACCGCTTCCCCACCGAATTCTTCTTCTGCGGTCTCGTGTCCGTTCCCCCGGCCCCGGCCGCGTGGACCGACCGGTGTTAAAATGTCACAAAGAAAAGACCGAAATTCGCAGTTTCATGACTCATATTGTGTGCGCACGGCATAATAATATGCTATATCATATTATTATTATATGTCTGTGTACGTACAGGCGAACGAGCGCGGGCGCGCGCGCGCACTCACACGTAATAATAATAATAATAATAATAATAATAGTAATAATAATAATAATGTAATATAAAATATATACGTAATGTGTTCAGAATTACGGTTCCACGACCACTAATTGAGACACCATACCTGCGACTATTAGGCTTCCTTCCACATTGTTGCGAATACTCTTTTATACTGTACATGCTTGTGTTTACGTATTATATATTATGTTATATGAATGGGAAGATATCTATATATAATAATAATAATAATTTTTTTCCTAATATATATGTGCGATCGTGTACCTGCCTACCTACCTACATACGGTGTGTATTTTGTGTAAATGTTAAAATAGGAATTACTGCAATTTTTCATTCTAGCGGAACGTAAATATATATATATATATATATTTACGTATATATATATATATACGTATATATATTTATAATATACATGTATGTGTATATGTATATAAATTCGACTGGGGTATACCTCATCTTGTGAGGTCTTTATAATAACAGGTTGGTCGACACAGGAACCAGCATGAGGCGTTGTGGGACGCCCTAAGGCCCACTATTTGGTACCTCCCCTTGACACCTTGGCTAATTCTCTATCATTACCAACACGAAACCGGCAACTGGTCATAGCCTTGTGTGTGTGTGTGTGTATGTGTGCGCGCGAGCTCGCGCGCGCGTGTGTGTGCATGTGTGTATCATGACCTGCCGACGTTTTATGCTTTCCGGATCGAACACACGAAATAAAATTAACACATATGCCGCAGCCGACGAAGCTATATAATATGATCAAGTCGTAGCGGAGGCCGCACAAAAGACGACCTGTGTACAGGGTGTATGATGTGTTTATTATGTTATATCGCGATACAGTCACTAGTAGATATTTACTATAATACAAAAAACATACGTATTTCTTAATGTCTTAGGGAGTAGATATTCTTCTTTTTTTTGGAAATTATTAAAATATAAATAAAACCAATCTCATAACATGATACAGACACATTAACAATTTCAAAAGCGTTTTGTTTCGTCTATCGTTGTAAAGTTGACTCGACATTTACCCGATAACTTCTATCACAGTGCGTTATCCATATAACAGCTTTTATCGCAAAATATATTCGTATAGCATTGTCTTTTATGACATGATATAGTATATACGTACTTTTACCGTGTTAAATTATCGATGCTATTCAACTTACTTGTATTGAAACGTATTAAACTAATTTAAATGAAGACATTATAATTTCTTTATTATACGACGATAATAATAGAACACCCTATATTTAAGCGGCTATGACGTGCTCATCAGCCAACAACTTCTTAATATAACCCACACACGCACTCACGATTATAATTTTATGAGGCTGATCCTTTTTTTGTAAATCTTTATTATGATTATTTTTTAGTGTAAGGTCAATATGTGTTGCACACTGTTAGGGCTCAAATATTTTAGCCAGCGGCAAAGTTACTATTATTTTCCAATCATATAACTAATCGCTTGAAAATGAAATATCTTTTTAGCAATGATACAAAACAATGTTTGTGTTCGATTTTGGATTTGAATTATTTTTTATTCAATGTACATATATACATACATTTGTGAAATAGTATGTTAATTTTAATTAACCAGTTTGTCCATTAATCATTCTAAAATCTAAATAATAATAATTACATGATTATATCTAAATATACTAATAGTCACTAACTTAATTTCAATAAATGTATATTATATGGATATTAATGATACACGCGTTATGATTTTAAATCAATCGTTAAATTTTGTTATTTTTACATAATCACGGATGTTATAAATATTTTTGTAAATTTAATATTCTCTGTATGTGATATATATACCAGTCGGGAATATAATAATAATGCATAAAATATTTTCAATAAAAAAATGAACTGCTATACTTCATATCATATAAATATGGTTTATGGATATTAACTTAATCACATAAGTAGTAATATTATTTTAATACCTCGTATTAAACTTTAGGTTATTTAATTTTTTTTTTTTAATAATACCCGGTATAGTCGATGTGTTAATGCATAGCGATTGCCAGAATGTGTCAGAGATATACGCAACTTCTAGCAGTATTATAATCATTATTTATCTGATGATTATGTAGGTATAACTATGTTTATTTCAGTGGCAAGTGCACTTTTACTAAACAACTCGTACATAGTCGGATATATGCTAATGGGTATGGAATATTCAGATTGTGGTGTTAGTGTACAAAGGTGAATAGTTTGGTTTAGTCTTGCGGCATTGCAATTTAGAAAACAACATGAAAATTATATATCTAGGCCATGAACTATCTTAAAATTTAAAAAAAAAAACTTTTTATCGTCATAATTTAAACTATCATTATAATATTGTTTTTAATGTTGTAACTATCGTTTAAATAATACCTCTGACATTATTTTTTATGGTTTATTGTTATGATACAATTATTCATTGAGTGGTATTTAATGCAAATTAAAGTACAGAAAACCATATATTTCATTTCAATAATTTTAAATTACTAACAAATTACATTAATACATCATTTTTTTTTTAAATAACTCCAATAAATAAAATGTACTAGGAATTTTTATAAACCCTCGCTTCCTTCAGAATTTAAAATAACTAAATATATAATATTATATAGTTATAAATTATAATCAACCCCATTTAAACTAGACAATGTGATAATAATAATATTTAAAAAATAGGTTCCTATATCTTTCCCTTCTTAATGGCTAATGTTTTCAAGGATATCTACTACTTAAGTTTACTAAAATTTAGGTCAACCCTCGTTGAACTACACTTAACTTTTAATCTGACTTATGAAATGGGTCAGGTTTAATTTCACCTTAACTATATATGTCTCGTAAAATCAATGGGATTTTGATGGAGAAAAACAACACAATCTTTTATTACACCACTATTTAATATTCAGTAAATATTCATATTTAAAAATTTTACTTACTCAAACTAAACAATATTTTGATATTGAAATCTAATTGCACTAATTTAGTTCATAGAAAATAGTATAAGTATCATTTCTCTTACCATTTTTTATCGTTCAGCTTATTTAAGTATCTTGAAGCTAATACTTGTAACCAAATATCTATAACATATGCATATTGATATCCATTGTCTATTCTTTCAATGTTCGCCTAGAATTTAGAAACTTTCATATTTTATGTAACAACTAAATATTTTATGAAGTATTAAAATAATTATCTCATAAATACTAGATGAATCTATAGTGGATTTTTTTGTATTTGAAAAAAAGACCATGGCTCCATACTATGAAATCTACCAAAGTTAAAATACTAACAATATTTAAATTTTATCTTTAAATAACTCATAAATAGTACCTACCAAACAAAAAAATACACTTTTAATAATTATAAATAATAGAACTTTTGCAAAAATTTTAAATAATTATTTTGTTAAATGTTATCAATTAAATAAATACCTATATATGTTTAATTTTTCAAAATGAAATGAAATAAAACTCTATTAATATTTTTCCACCAGTATTAGTAAAATTGTTAGTCATTTTAGTTAGTCTATTTCTGAAAGAATTGGTCTCCACATAGATATTTTATTTGTTGGGTTCAAACTATCGGGTGTAAGACATTTACCAAAAGGTTTACCTAACTTATTAATTAATTTGCGTAAATAACCTTTACTTGAATATAAATCATCAAAATCAAACCCTAACCACTCATACGAACGATTGAATCGAGTTTATTATAAATTCATCAAAGGTCCAAAATGGTCGCGGTCGAATGGTAGCTATTACGGTAGACCGACCGCGTGAGACTGTAGCCGAAATAAATATGTGTTTGCCGAACTTGAAATTCAAAAGAGGACCCGTTTAAACGTATATTATTTGAACCACGACGGACGTACGTACGGCTTTTACATCGCGACATTGCAATGACCCCGTACAAGCACTAACCGTTCTCCTCTCGCGCTCTCTTTACATTACAACGGGTATAATAATAATAATAATAATAATAGTATGCTATACGTAACACCGCTGGCGCGCGCATGCCGATCCATTCGTTGCAGTCGTCCTGCATATTTTTCAAAAACTTGACCGGCTAATTATTGTTGTATTATTTCTTACTCGCTTGTCGTTTTCACACTACATGTGCTGTATACCTTTGTGAGATGTCCGCTCAAGCATCGTCGACTACGCGAGTTCACGTATGCTACACATTTACACGCGTATAATATATTTTAATGTACCTAGGTAATACACGTGCGCTGTGCAGCGTGAGCACACGTCGTATTTATCAGTAATGGCGTTCCCCGTGTAGGGTTAACAAACGTGGGCCATTTACACTAATATGATCTACTCGCGAGAATTTTTTCGTTCGATTTATTTTAATAATTTCCCGCGGCAATTGTAACTACTGCAAGATAAATGCGAGGGCATGCACTCGATTGGATTGGATTTTAATTGATTTGATTATTTTAGATTTAATTTTTCTTCATTTTTACACACAGTACTGCGAAATTAACGTTTATTAACCAAATATTTGGTCAACCATTACACAGAGAGATTTATTTTCGTTTGTCCGCCTTCAACGACTATCTGAAACTATTTGATTTAGCTTTCTCGAGGTCATGTTTTAGATGTTTTCGTTTTTTAATTCACGCATCACTTCATTAACGATTCAAATTGTCTGAAAATATTCAAAATAACTCTACACAATATCTACGGGTTCTAATGACTTTCTTTGTTTTACTTTATTCGTTTTCGAAAATAATTATGAACCCAACCTTATTTGGTCGATGCTTGATTATTTTATGCACCAGCTACTGCAAATAGATTTAACACAAATTTGTCATGCTTATAGTCTTTACACTTTTTTATATCTTACTTAAATGCTTTATATTCTAAAGTAATAATTTGCATTTTATATAAATAAATTTGATTATGTCATCAAAAAACCCGACGATCTTTACCAAAACGTATTGATTTTGCAATATCATATTATTACAAAACTTTTATCGAAATCGCGTGCGTGCGATGAACAATAGAACGAATACAATAGAACTTTTTTCATTGGATGGTCGCATACGATTGCAGGCAAATCTATTGCCATTGGTCGATAAGCTCGCCGTGACGTACACAATTAAAGTGAAAACCCGATGATATTTACCAAAAGCTATTGATTTTGCAACGTCATATATTATTATATAATTTTTACCGAAATTCCGTGCGTGCGCGCTCCATTCCTCTTTCAATCATAGACGCCGTCCCCACATACTTGAAATAAGTTAGTTATTTTTTAAACTTCAAAATTCACTATAAATATATGGCAAAACAACGTTTGCCGGGTCAGAGCTAGTATATTATACAAGATGCAACATTATCTTTACTATATTTAATAATTTATTTACAATTAAACTTGGTGTATGGATTTTTTAACAATGGTACCTGGTGAGCTGTCTTTAGTGTCATATTTAGTTCATATACATATCAAAATGTTTATACATTTGGTAAAATATTAATGACACATTATCAATTAACATTTACTTTATTAATGGTTGTAAATTTTAAACACCAACTTAAAATAAATAATATTACATTAATAATAACATTACACACAATTCTTTGTCGAAGAGTATAATTGTCGAGAGTAATTAATTCCAGTTTTTGTTTTATTATTACAATTCAATCAATCGAAACATTGTAAACAATATTTTTTAAATGCATATCTGAACAAAGTAGTGCTTTAGTTCCTTTTAGGACAATATGAAAATAATAAATTATTTTTTAAGGAATCAAATCGACTCACAAAAAGAAAAACTAATTAGAATTTATTTTAATAGAATCGGGTTAGTCTTTTGTATCGAATACCATGTATATATTATTATGTATTGTAACGGTTACAGAGGTCCTTAATAAACTAACATTATACCTACTGAGAGAGATATTAATTAACGTTCTTCTTGTAATACTAAGAAATATCAATTATAATAGCCACTAAACATAATTCTATGAAATTATAATTATTTGTAAAGCATATAAAAACGTATACAATATGTCTATCAAAATAGTTAATTGGACTATATTATGTGAATCACATTATTTGATAAATTCAAATGTATATGCGTAGAACAATGCTATGAGACCAGCTAAAGACGTAATAACAGTATAAGATTGTATTGTATAACTGTTATATTGTTATTTATGTGGAATCGGAGGTAAACGTTTTTTCTCGGTTTTGTTTTCACATCACTACAGACCGTATCTAGAATTTTCTAATGCTATTTGTTGTTGGCACGAAACTATCTTATGATCCGCTTAGAATATAATGATAACATTATATTATTCACTATACGATAATACCTATGTTTTTTTATGTATTTTCACACATGAAATATGTATATAGTTCAATACGGGCGATATTAGAATGAAAAGAAAATTATTATTGAGAAAGAAAAGAATAAATATCATCAAACATTAGGCCACCGACGCACTCACGGGTCCGTCAATCTCACCAATGTATTTTATACATTTTGATCAATTTTTTCTTTTTTCCTGGGCATTATATTACCATTTACAGTATACACCCACCTATATCATTAATAACCATCATTGCGAAGCACTATATTACATTATCCCGCATTGATTCACGATTACGCAGCTATTTTTCTTTTCCGTTTCTTTTGGAACAGACATCGGTTTACCTACACGGATATATTGTATTAGTAAAATATAATAATCTCAGATAACTTCCACGCTGTACCTGCTGTACGAGAAAAACCGTTTTCGCGATTATCTTATTACTCGTGTTCTTATGAATGTTTTTCTCTTTTTTGCATTGTCGTACGCGTTCGTGTGTTACACAATACACATATTGGTAAATGTTATTATCGTCTTTGTACAATTAATGATATCGAATCAGATATCTATATTTTTAAAAGCCAAAATCTACATTTGATTTCTAATCTGATCTACGAGTTCGAACCTCTCGTCTGAGTTATGTTTTTATTTACAACTTTAAGTTCGATTTGTTTATTAGATCTTCACCTCGAAAAATAATAACAATACTCGATCGTCGATTTTAAACACTGATATTTTTTTTTCTTTTTATAATCCGATACATCGTCGTGACCCAGTGTAATAAAAGCGTACCGATATATTGTAATACATACATACCTATAATATGTATATATATATCGATGGATCGATGAATAGATTGCAGCAGACGCATCGCGTTCACGCGTGTTATGTTATATACGACTTGCGCTCATATTTGTACGTGTGCTCTGTATATATATATATGAGCGTGGTGTGCGTGTATCGCTAATTTCGACACAATAACAATGGACAAAGAGAGTGGATGACGGGTGAGCAAGTGACGGGGGACGCGGAGGAGTAAAAAAAAGAGAAAAAAAGTGTGGACTAATGTCGGACAAAACGCTTGCCCGCGGGGAAACCACACAAGATGATGTTCAGCAGGAGTCTGTGTTAACACCTGTTTTTAACAGTAGGAAACCGTGTGGATCTAGATTTCTTTTCTGTACGGCCGTCGCTGCACATAATGTGTTTATCCGTCGTTTATCGTCACCTCTTTTCCGCTTTTGGACGGGCGCGCATTACACGGTCCCGCCACCGCCGCCGCCGCGGCATTACAATAACGCGGCCACCGTAATATACGGTCTCCGCGCTCATGGTGGCAAAGGCGCTGACGACACGGCCGGCGATAAATGCGAGGGCCCGCCGAGAAGGAAATTACATCGATTTTTGACAAATACGTTTTCGATACGGATGACGGTATTTTCTATAGGCACTATAACAAACACAAAACCACAATTTGTACAATGCTTGCGTTACACCTACCGTTTCTCTCTCTCTCTTCGTACGAGACAATGACGAGTACGAGCACCTTAATGCACTATTATTCGTATTGGTATGCTCGCGGTGCATAATAGGTTTCCGGTGAAGTTATCGCACAAACGCGGTTGCCACTGATGCGATACGCGCGTAGGGTCCAAACGCGAGTGTCCCGCGGCCATACAGTCATCACGGGGCCGGTGCGCCGCGAGCTTTTATCGCCCTCAAATTTTCCGTCATTTTAATTAGTGTATTGACACGAAATTTCTCACGACATATTGTTTTTACTTGTATAAAAACAGGTCGAATATCAATAATCACAATTCTTTTTTTTAAAGCGTTTGTATTTTGAATACTTAAGACTTGAAATGTTAGTTGTAGTTTAAATCAACTAACTTGTTTCACACAATTAGTAATGTATCGAGCTGAAGTGAACGTTTTATGTTCTTCTTATTCATAAGTTGAATATTATTACCACGGATTTCCATTCGTACAATACTTCAACATAACTAAAATTTATTATTTCAGTTTGATTTAGGTTTTACCGGGTTCTATAATGGGTTTAACATTTTTCATTATATGCTTCTCACTATTTCATAGTCAAATGAACGCTGATGTAATATCGAATATAGTAGCTAATAGCCATAGGTTTGATTTAATTTAAATAAATTGAAAAATATTAATAAAAAAAATATAAATTATGATGGTAGTGAAAATGGAATGCGTTTTTCAATTGGAATGCGCTTTTATATATACGCCATTGGTCTGTGTTTAAACGTATTATTGATATTGTATTGTGCACACCCTTTTTTATTTCGACTGTTATTTTATTTTTTTTGTTCGAGGTGTCGGAAAAATCGAAAACTCACGCCCCAACCGCTGCCGCGGTGCGTTCGAAAAACACAATTTATGGCCCCGGCGGCGGCGGAGGCGGCATGACCAAAAACCACTGGGAATCGGTCTAGAAATTTTTTCACACCATCCATAATTACGAGGCAATGGGTATTTTGGGTGGTCTTGAAAATAAAAAAATCCACCTGTAGTGTATATATATATATATGTATATCGATTTTAGAGTTGATTGGAGTCAAACCGTCAGACCGTAATCGTGACCCGAGCGCGCACACATACATGGTAATTGTTGGTTAAGGTTCCCTTTTTCCTTTCTTTCTAGTATACACATACACACACACACATACATACAAACATACACACATTTATATTTATACCTATATTTTTTTACCCAATTTTATTTATGTATTTATTAACACCACCGCAACAACGTTATTCGTTCACCGGAATCAAGCCTCTTTTCTTACTCATACGAGTAGACTATAATATATCATATATTATTTCGTCCGTACCCATTCTTATTCTCTATTATACACACCTCGTCGTTTTATCGTGTTGCGAGACGAATACCACCGACATTGCCGCGCGCAACGCCTTCTGATATATATACGTACGCTATTATATTATTGTACCTATATTATACGTGCGCGTACGGACAGAGTGCCGATCACGCACCCTTTTAAGTTTTACTGCTGTGGCCGTTTACGACCACGACCGCGCCAGGGTGTATATTTTTCTCATTTAAAAAATTGTAAACCTGAAAAATCAACCGTGTAACTATATCATATATATATATATATAGGTATGTATTATAATGTACGGAGAGGAACGTTTGTAATATACTACCACGACTGTGGTGGTTGAGATGAGACGCGAACAAAAAGAAATATAAAGAAAAGAAAAAAAAGGCGTCAATATACACGCCGGCGTTCTTTTTACACCTCTCTTCTTCTTTATCTTTCTCTCTCTCTCTCTTTCTCTTTCCTCGTGTATATATAATGAACACTGCACGCATACATACGTATATAAATGCATAATATACATGCGTGTATGTTTTATAATTCTATTAACGTGTGTGTTTTTTTTTTTTTTTGTATAGGCGTGAAAAGGAAGCCTCCTCGCCGCTGCCGCCCCACACGAGTTTTTCTCTCCATTCACAGGAGAACCACCTCGACGACTGCGACCCACTGCAATGACCAATGGACCGCCGCGGCTGCTTCGACGGTCATATAAGCCATTCATCCGTTTTCACCGACGAATAATGGTAATAATAATAATAATAATAATAATAATAATAATATAATCTTCACACGCCGATGACGATGAACGGCGCTAAAACGCCGCGCCGCCGCGGTATTTCGGGAAAACGAATTGTATACATAATAACACGTACATTGGTACAGTGAGTGTGGAGTTTTTGTTGTTATCGTCGCTGTATACAATGACACGTCGTATCGTGTTACTTATATAAAAAAAAAAAATTATCTATATTCTAAAGACGATATTAGAGTAAAGTCACATAACGTATTTCTTACAATCTAACACACATACACAATATCGGTGGGTCCTAAGTTTTACTATTTAATTTTACTATTTTTTCTACTATTAAACAGTCGATTTATTTTTATTATACCTAAGTATAGTTAAGCATGATAACTTGTCGTAGATCGTGTGATAAGTAACATGTGTATCGTTACAGTTTAAATTTTCTCTACAGCGTTTAAACGTCTCGTCCTCGTTGTTTATATCATATCACAGCCAAATTAATGCTCTTTGAGTTATGCATACACATGTGTGTAATATGTACAATACTAGCCTATATCAATGAAATTAAGTGTGGCAAACGATGACTTTCATCGCGCTGATTAGTTGTTTTTCAATTTTTTTTTTTTTTATCAAACGTACGAATAAAGTTTATAGTAATGGCAAGTCGGCGACACTGCCACCGCATAATTACTAAAATATTAATCGCGGTGATTGAAAACCGGTAGTGCTGTCGAGAGAATTCATATTTATTTTTATGACGTATTTATATTTTATCACGTGAACAAGAGTCCGGACGCAATAATACATGTTTTATAATATATATATATAGGAGGAGAATAAATAAGATCGAGATTAAAATTTAATATAAAATTTAATAAAATATAAAAATAAAATTTAATATAATGTATTCCTTAAACGATGACATTATTATATACTTCGGATGTATTTAATAATATTTTATGGTTGGAAATTTGGTTTCACATTATCCGGTTTGTTTGGTTTTCATGTAGAAAAAAAAAAAGTTAAAATACTTCTGTTATTTTGCATTCTTATAGTGACTCGGAGTAGTGCCGATAGGATCCGACTAGTTAAAAAAACGGCTTCTTCATTTATATAATATAAATGCATAAAACAATGGACTATAGTGTATATCTCCACAAATTATTATTATGACACATTGTGTTGTATACATTATGTATAGTGTTATGTAAATACTTGTAATTAATTTTAAAACCATTTTACATTCGGAAAAAACAAAAAAACCCCATTTGTGAAAACATAGATTTTATCAGTCTCGCTTGTTTATCACGATGAATTAATTAATATACATCAGATACGAAAGACAAAATTATAAACTAAAATTAAAACCCCTGTATTATATAGTTATTGTTATTATTATAATTTTTCACAATCTTTTACAATGAAACGATTAAATCAAATCATAGTCACTTGCAGATAATTCCATTTCACGGCACACTTCATTGATCAATTTTTGATAGAATATAATTAAAATAAAAACAAATAAAATCAATCACATGTCTAATAGAAACGAAACACATTTCATCACCTATATGAAATGTATTGTTTTTATTTCGTAAAAATTACAGTTTCAATAATATGTTCCAAATTACAATTTCTGCCTGAAATGTGTTTAATTATAAATATAATTTGGATTAGTATCTATAACTTCATAATATATATATATAAATATCCATTAATAAAACTATTTGAGGTTTACTAGTAATTGAATTACGTACAATTCAATTATAAATACATAATCCAATCTATTATATAATCTTTGTAATTGAAATCCATTCAATAATACCCTAAGTCTACCTGAATATTCTCAACGATGATAAAAATATATCAGACTAGTAACTTGTTTATATTGTATGTGTTTTCGTGTTACTAAACAAACAATAATTGATGAAAAAAATAATAACTTAAATAATATTATAAGTAATATGTACGAAGAAAATAATTTATCTTTGATGAACGAATTAAAAAGTGAATGTTAAGTTGATTTTCACTTATCAACTTAACACACTAGTTTGATTTTTTTTTCTTCTTAATTTAATTGTAACTTAATTTAATTACGTTTGCATTAATACATATAATGTAAAACTTTTTAAAGTACATAGCCTAATCACATACAATGTTTGAACTTCCATTATACAACCAAAACATTTTTATTTTTTTCATTAGTCACTCGATTTGTGTAGACTTTTTTTATAAGTTTTAATTGTGTCGTTAAAGTATATCTGTTCTATCATTTATTCTCGTATAAAGAAATCACATTCTAAGAGTTATTCAAAAATGACATAAAACTAAACCTGAGTAGATCATTTTTTTTTTTTGATTTAATTTCTCCCTGAAAGATTTAGCTTCATTGGGTTAACTCAAATGAAAAAATAAAATAAAATTAGTTTAACTTAATCGAATCAAAATATACTGTTAACCGTATCAGTCTTGTAATAATTTATCATATGCCACGAATTAAGTATCACAGTATCATGTGAATTATTAATTATTACAACCCGTCAGTTTTTAAATTATGATGAATGTATTAATTAGACGTTTAAGCTTTTAATAAATCGTTTATAAATACTACAAATACAAAGCGTGACTTCAAAATGTCTTATCGAAGCATTTTCTATAAATTTTTATTTTTATTCCAAATCTGTCAACTTCAAATATGTACACGATAGACATTTTACTACCCGTTAATATCATATCATCCTGTCGCTGCCTCGTTATAATACATATATACACGTGTATATATATATGTATAATATTTATTGACACGAGTGGCCAAGTGCGTTGATCAAATATGAAAGCAATTGAACTACGTATATTAAACTCGAGTCGTTTTTTTATATTGTATTTTTGAATGTTTTATGAGGTGCGTTCACCTCGATAATGAAGTAGTCACTTTAATTACATAATAATCGTCGACGGACCAACTCAATTAACTTAATGTTACTTTTCAATATCAGTTTTATGAACGGTTTTAATATTTTTCTCAAGTTCCGTGTGAGTTAATGGTAATACTGTCGTTTGAACTCGAATATCATTGGTCATATCGTTTGAAAGTAGAACCCGGTATAAAAACGTACTAGAAACGATGCAAAATCAATACTTTCATACTCTCCCATTAATATTAATCATATTTTATGTGATTATTGTTTATTGAAACGCATAAAACTTTATCGTTATTTTCTGGTGATGGGTAACCGTATTTCAATTTTCGTTCACTGTGTAATCAAACACCGAATAATTCATATTTATCGAACAACTCAAACACAAAATTATTAATGGAATTCTTTGCATAAAAATGAAGTCGTATATTTTAAAATATCATATCAATGCGTAATCACTATTAATTTGATCATATATTTTAATATAATGTAATATGTATATTATTATATATTTATAACAAGTGGACGATCTTGTTTACAAAACGGTTTTTTTACGGATCAAGCTTTCAGTTAATACAGTAATACGCGTAATGATTTCGAAAAAAACCTATTTGATTTTCGGATTAAAATCTAATTATAAAAACGTCACTCAAAACTATATTATGCCTTCGAAGAAGTTGAGCGTTTCAACTTGGGTGAGAAAACTGAAAAAATGTGTTTAACCGACTAACGCTCGTTCATTAGACGTCCTCCGAAATGCTTCTCTCAGACACCAAAATCGAAAACAGTAAAACCAGCTTTTAGGACTAAAAGGACATGATTAGGACGATGAATGATAAAATCATAACCATCATTGTGCCTATCCCTATTTAGATAAAATATACCGTGCTCCTCCAGTATTTTCTCGCGACCATAATATTATTATTAATGAACGAAATCGATTGATAAAACCGACATTTGATCGTATTCGTTTTTATTATTTATCGACCGTATCGCGGGAAGCTAACGACTGTGCGTTTAATATATTATTATTGAATATAATATTATTAATAGGACGCGCGGACAACAATCGTGAATGCACTACTTTACAAACAGCAGTGACGTGCGCGCGCACTGGCAAATCGCGAGGATTTACGAGTGGGTAAATAATCAAGTGTTAATACATTTGCACACCGTGTGTTTTTTATGCGCATATTATATACACCGCGGGTATACATTGTGCATACATTTAATTTAATTGATCCAACGTACGAGCACGTCAATTATTTAGTCCGAGGTCCGGTTTCGAACAATCACACAAAACACAAATAGCTGGTATATATAGGTATATACGTATAATATATACGTTCCTACCTACGGCCGAGCGTCAATAAGAACGGACGTCAAAAAAAACACATATTATATCCATATAATACAGAACATTAAATCGTATCATGTACACACACACATATATATATATTTATTGTATAAACGTAGCTCCTGTCGTGGAATACGCTTACTCTTTGTCACCGGCACATATAGGTACGTCCGCGAGTAGTTACTCTGACCGTATAGTAATCGCGTTTATCCGCATAGTAATCGCGTTTATCCGCATAGTTATACGGCTTTGATTTGTTTTTTCAGTACTGAAAATAAACGTTTCGGAACAATGCGACATCGTATACACACACACACACACACACACGATAATGATTATAATAATATGTACCACGCGTCGCGCGATCGTTTTGTTCGATCGAATTGTGGATTTTTCGAAAATATTCGCGCGTCGAAGGGCGGCATCATAATACGTAATACGTCATGTGTATTATCAACACGTTATGTAGGCAACGTTATGATCATCTCATACCGACCGAATTCGAGTCGAAAGAGTTGGACAAAAACACATTCTCTAGTAGGTACTCTTAATATATATATATATATATACGTATATTTTACAGGTGTGACATAAAATATTCTCGCGCGGTCAAGTTCGGGTTAGTGGAATCGCTTGGAGGGCATCATCATACGCTCGGCGATAATTCTGCGATCCGGTCACACGAAGTACAAAGCGTGTACGATTTGATGGCGCCCCCAGCCGAGGCGCGAACAATACTCGCCAGGTATTACGCGTTTATACGAATTGACATTACCGGGAATGCAAAGCGAGCGGGCGTCGTCGTCGTTTCGCGGGGATATCGAATCGTATTTAGGAATTCGAGATGTACCTACTATATACGCACTGTGACAGGTCCCGTGGAGTAGACCAGCGCTTGGGGTTCTCGCCGTTATTATGTAATCATATATTTTATCTTCGGAGAAAAAAAATAAAACCACAACAATTCTACGCTCAAACTCGGCGCGTTTTATTTAGTATAGTTTTCACGTGACGTACGCGCGACAGCGATTTCATTTGTTCGTCTGCGTGTTCGTTCGATAATATTTCCGTACCGCGATATTGTAATAATTATTCAACTAAAATATCTTAATAACCTTCGAACGAAGTGTTTCGAATGGTTTTTTCTAGTTTTTATTTGCGAACATTTGCGATTTACACTTCCATAAAATCAAATTCTAATCTATTCGTAAATATTGTTTTAAAGTATTTCAATAGCAGTCGATTGTTATTGTTTTCGAATCATTTCAATTGAAATCGGTTGTATTTCACAAATAATGATTTATTTATTCTTATGTGAAATACGTAATCTTGTTCTACATCGATGAGAAAAAATAATAATTTATCCCTCTCTCTCTCTCTCTACGGATCAGATGATATTTGTTGAGTGACTATTTATATAGTAATATATAATATTACATTCTCTGTGTGACCTGATATTACTTAAACAAGGAATGTCTGTGCAACATGCGAGTGCCAAACGACGACCGAAACGAACTGCATTACTCGCGATATGTACACAGGACTCTAGGAGGGGCACGATCGTGCGGTCTAACCGACTGGAATTCGAGTCCCTGTGGAATTCCACAGGTACTTACCGCGAAAATCCCAAGCTAATTTTAGATTCAGCGCTTTGATGTACTCAAATTGAAAACAAACTTCTCGTTTAAAAACACGAAGGGCTCTCGGAAATTGAACTCTAGGTGAAATAGCATTACGTACATTAAATGTAAACATTGTTAGGTAAAAGGGTAAAATTAATATGATAATATTAACGGAGTTAAAAGAAACGTTTCAATATTATGTACGCACACAAATGTGAAACCATTTAAAATTATTAATATTTCATATTATGTTTCGTTTGTTACTTTTTTTAAATTATTTTACAAAATTTGTATAAGATGTTTGACAAATTAATGATTTAATGTTATTGAATATTTTCAATCAATCAATGAATGACACAAAATAAAATTACATTATATTTAAATTATATTTTTCAGCTCTTGCCAATAATATCATGTATTATGCTGCAATCATGCTGACGCACACCCGACAATGCGATTTGGTAAACACTTTTGTGAGAAAAAAAACAATCACCCGAACGATCTGGAGAAATCGTTTCAAGTTCTATACAGCCATACAGGTTAGACAAATATTATAATAACTTATATTATATAATAGACCGTCGCGTGTTCGTATAAAACAAATGTAATATCCGAGTGCGAAAAGCGGGAGGATTATTAGGTATGTCGTATTTATGAAAATACTTTTCAACTGTATATTAAATGATATCTCGAGGTCGTTTCTTCAGACATGTAGTCGAGTTCTTCATCGATAATATCTCTAACTCGATAGCAATAATTATTCGAGTCTTGTCTGTCATCAACAGTCGAAACGCAGTAAAATTTCGCCACAAATATCGTCACCGTTTCGCTTTCGACGTATGTTCCGACGTCTTTTGTTTATAACTGCATCATACTGCGAGCTAATTTCTAGAAACGTCCGTTTTTCACAGGGACGTTTGCCGGATAGGTACGACGTCCTTTTCACGTACATTTTTTCTTTACTTTCTCAAACGGTAGCTCGTAAACATTTTCGCGAAATAGAACGTCCCGCACTATACGTATGATATTTCCGACGTTGTAGTACACACTCGCAGCGATATATATTATATACCATCGCGGTCGTCTATAATAACGCGACGAAACGCGCGTGCGCCTATTGACGATTGTCCGTATCTCCGACTGGAAAAACTATTTCATTCAAATGTTCCGATTGTACGCATAGCAAATCGTTCTTTTAATGCATACCCAACCGACGACCATGTTACGTACGCGCACAGAAATACGTGTACGCACACCGGTTACAACGGTATGCCGAACGCGCGCGTTCTATACACGATTGTATTATCCGTCCAAACACAAACATTCGCAGGACGTTCGTTTTATTTTTTCGTACATTTTTTTTTTTTCCTTCATTTTTATCTCTGGATGCATTGTGGCAACGTATATTCATGGTGTTATTATCGTACGTTTAATTTTAAACCTGAACTTACGATACTACCCGATACTACCCGTGTATAAAAAAAACATTTTGTTGACCCCGCGAGCCTCTGAAATAAACAGTCGACCACAGATTTGGGTTGTTACCGAATTTCATAACATTACACTCGTCGTTTGATATTAGTTTTACGGCATTATCGCACAACCATTCAACGGTCTGGTAAGCCCACATCATGTCCTGTGAAAAAAATAATACCAAATTCTATGTGTACATAGGTAGTGTTTCTGTACAAAAAAACGTTATTGACTTTTGGACGGAATGTCTGAGAATCATTTGTATAAATTCCCGGTCGAGGAGCCCTCTGACTTCTAAGATTTTGTAAACAAACCGTTAATTATTTTGTTTGTGTGTGGCAACGTTCGCTTTTTTTCGATGACGATAATATCACACATTATCTCAAACCGGGTAAAATATATTTACATTTTCATAATTTTTCTTCGTCAAATTTAAAATCAACGAATATTATTATTTTTCCCTATCAAATCATTTGGATAACGATTCCGGACAAAACGCTTTTGTACTTCCTAGTATATATAACGAATATAAAATATCTGCAGTCGTCCATATAGGTATGGAAAAGAAAAAAAACTACACTTCTGGATTCTCCGGATACTTTAGATACTTTAGATACAGTTAGAAATGATTCGACGACGTGATAGTAAAATAACTGTGAACTAAAATTTCAAATATCGAAACTGAACTGAACTACTTACTTTGCGGAACAAAATATACCAACTAGCTTTGAAGTAATGATTCGAAATTCTTCACATTTTTATTCGATACTTCTAGAGAAATTTTCGAAGCAATCTAAAATAACATTTTTCAAGTACCTGCCTATATATACGTATATATATATTTTGTTGAATCGTACGTTACTTATCTGATGAAATGCTTCGAACGTACTTTTAATAGCTACGTACCCCATTATAATAAAATAACACATGCCTATTAATGTAAAACCAATAGGTTCGTACGATTTCGATAAATATCTGTAAACATCGAAACATGAATTGTTATGTTGTCGAAAATAGTCATTTATTTGTGAATAGGACTAACGAAATGTTTTCAGAAACGTAACGTGATTTAAGTTTATATTTATTTACCACCGTAGCTCTTTTCGTTCGATATTACGTGCCTGGGGATACTGTTATATGGCTCGCGCGAACGTACGACACAATAAAATAACAAATATCGAATGCTTTATTTCCGATTAACCCTCTTTAAAATGTCGCGTATTCGTGTTCTCACGCACAGGTAGTGAGTGGGTGTTGAACATATAAATTATGAGTAAATGCCCATTTTCGGACAAGGGTTTATCCAGAAATAATCTCGTCTTTTAAAAATATCACGACGTGTATATGTTGCACAAAAGATTTACGATTTTATTCTCAGGTATAACGGGAAAAAACGGTCAAGTGTCATAAACTCACGGGTCGTCGTTCTAAAAATAATCATAATGTTATTATTATGTCATAAAATGTGATCGGCTATTATTATTATTATTGTTGTTGAAGAATACGAAATGAATGAGACTTCACAAGATTTAAGTGAAATGTTTTGTCCGTAGAATGTATAGTAAACACCCACCCCCGCAAGAGAAGCAGTCATGTTGTAATAAGTATTACACATTATTTATTATAGTACATTCAATATTTGGTGTTTAGTACTTTTATTTTCTTTGTGAAATCGATGGATGGGAATTTTCAATTTCTGGTAGTCTTAACTTCGATGTGTGAACGCATTTTTCAGTTTATGTGTTAGAAAAAATAAAGCGATTGACACTTTAAGTGGCGTAGAGTATATTGGAGCATAATAGAATCGTTTGACACTTACAACGCGTCATGCACTGGCCGGTGCAGCACCACTATTTAATTTATGTTCGAATGCAAACGCGGTTTGATTCGATTTCATTTCAAATATGATGTATGCATGCGTAACTATATACTACAGCTCAGAGTTAGATTTATCGACTCGGCAATGTCGTCGAAACCAAAAAAAAAAAAAGGATAATTTTTAAACGTATAGCTTTTCGTAGAAAATTACTGAATATCGTATTGACATTAGTATATTATATTATATACGGGGCACGATACAAAAATGATAAGTACTTATACATAATTCAATACTTGCGGGCAGTCGTTTGTGTGAAGTCTCGTATATTGCCGGTCGTTTAATGCGCGGGATGATTTTAGTTTTATTTCTCTCTTGTGTTGACTCATAACTCATTGAGCGGGCAGAGGGAGAGAGAGAAGAGTAAAAAAAAAAATAAATAATCGAAAACCCGGTTGTGGTGGATACACGGCCGCGTCGAGTGTGTGGAGTACAAGAGTGGACGACAAGACGGTTAGTCGTACAGATATGTGAAATAGCATGCCAAACGAAATGAAAGCCGAATACCGCCTAAGTCAACTACTGTCATCCTGTATTTGCTTAAAAGATCAGACCGAATCCGACGACAACAGTAGGTATACCGGTATGGAGAAGAAAAAAAAACAACACGACTATACAGTCGGATAATGTTACCCGCGCGGGGACCTCGTTGACAATAATATACCTTTTCAAATAATAATAATAATAATAATAATAATGCTCACCGAATTGTTTCGTCGAGCCGATATTGCGTGCGTGTAATATTGTCGTTTGAAATATTCATCTCGTCCGATTTCAAAACGAATTCGAACTCAAACCTTTCACTTTCGCTGTTGTTTCGCATACGGATATAGAGTGCGGTGTCGAGAGATCGATGTCCGTTTATTTGCGATTAATTCACGGGTGCGCGGGGCCAATGAAATGAGCTTTTTTTTTTTGTCGTCAGAAACACGAATCGCCGACGAATCCGACACGCGTTCACCGTTACCGACGTGTTTTTAAAACAAAAACCGACCGATCGATTATTATTGTTTAGCCAAATGGACGCGCGTCACCTCGAAGTGAAATTATGCCGCGTGAAATCAAACCGGTAACTTAATTTTCACACACAAGTTCGATAGTAATAATTTGTGATTCTGTAAAAACTCAAATGTAATAGACTTTCCGTCGAATGCGTTTAAGAATAAACAAAAACGTTTTAGGCGTACCGCTCATATGTTCCCGCCTATAAACGGAATTGTTTGTCGAGATTTTCAGCGATTTGCAAAAAAACAATTATTCGAATATTACGGTATTAGCCTTGTGGTGGAGTTTCAATTCTTCGAAAACTATAAAATTGAAAATCGTATTTACAAACATTACGAAAAACAATAAATATTCAAAATGTCCGACTCGTTTCTTTTCAAAGAGTATTTTAACGATTCGAAATAACCCTGACTTGTATAGTAGTTTTATTAACACTACGCCTAATAAAACCGTTCTGGGTGTTCCGATTTTCCATCAAATTCGACCTATCCGTTTATCGTCAGTCAAATAGAAAAAGAAAAAAAAGAATGAAAAAACAATAAACATACACACTTCTATTTCCCTATAAAAAAAAAAAGAAGAATAATATGATTTTTACTTTTGTGGCCATAAATAATATATAATATTAGATTTTTCCGTTGAATTGTTGTAATCGTGTCAAAAATTGTTTTTTCTTTATGTTATTACTCGTGACATTCTGTTTATAATTTATACTGTTGATTCGGTAAAACGAAAGTATTCAACTTTTCTAATTTATTTATATTATACGGTAACATAAAATAAAATAAATAATAAATATAACATGAAATAAAAAAAAATCTACGAAATTACAATTTTTACGAAAATCGATTATTTTCATTCGATTAAATACAGATTTGACCGTTAATATATTATTAATCTACGTTTACTTTAACCCAGCAGCTACGGACAGTTTGTTTATAAATCTAAGATCTATTTTTCTGAAAAACGCAAATCCAAACAGTCTGAAATCAAACTTTTGCACCGATATTTTCCCAACACCCCAGAGCGTTTCCGTCGAACGTTTTCGATTCGAGGGCGATTTATTAGCGAAACAAAGTTCAACGATATCGATTTCTAGTTAATTATATACGATTTTTTGTACATTCATTACTGGAAATATTTCTAGACCGATATATACACTATACGATATAATATATTTCTTCATATGTACTGTAATTCTTTTATTTTGCTTTGACAGGGCAAAGGACGGCGGAGTAATTCAGCTGGTAACATAATCACAGAGGCGAATGTAAAACCGATGTTTAGGCGACCGACGACGGCGACGGTGTTGTTATTTAAAACTCATAATTGAATTATGCCAACGTCGGCGGAATCGTTTGTACGGTTTCCGCACGTCGTAATCCCCGCTTTTAAGCCATTAGCTCGTCGACGGGCCCGACACGGACCTTCAGTCCGACGACAGACCCGTAAGTATTCCGAACGGGATCCTCGGCCGGCGTTGTGTCACTTCGTATAACATAAATACTGTGTCGCGATTTACCGAGCGGTCAGGTACTTCCGTCTCTGTCTGTTCCGGTCCCTCATACATATATATTTATATATATATAATAGTGTTGCAGTTAATTATATTAACTGCGGAACGAAAAACGCATTTCCTGCGGAAAACGGCGCGCGAACTCTGAACGGCACCACCCAGTCATCATGGGAGACGAGAACGAATCGAAGCTCCGCGACGAACAGCTGGACGTGAACGACTTGCCGGACGCCGACAATCGTTTCGAACTGGGAAAACTTTTGGGATCGGGAATATGCAGCAACGTGTACGAGGCCGTCGACCACGAGACCGGTAAGACCGATGTTATTTACCATTTTTACGTTTGTTCGCTTTCGTCGTCGACCCGTGTGCGCGCGCGCGCGCGCGTACTTGTATTGAAATAATATGTATTTACTGAACGTATCGTACGTTATACGCATAATTCTTTGAGCAACGAATTCGATAAAAAAAAAAAAACAACAAAATTAATTAATTACGAATATATGCGAACACGCTCGCACACGTTTCCGGGCTGAACGCGGTATCGGCTCGGGCGGCTCAGAGTGTTAAATTCAACGTAGAGCCCACTCTGAGCCCCAAAGCCAAAACGTAACGCAACGGAATTGTTATTATTGCGATTTTTTATCTTTATTGTTTAACGCAAAATGTTTACAGAATTCAAAATGCGTTTGTACTTACGTTATTAGATAATAATACAAAAACAGTACGCAAACTCACTTTTAAAATGTACAACACTAAAATATTATTCGACGTAAAAAAATATAAATATGATAATACGATTTTGATCGGATCGTCTACGCGTTTTAAAAGTCTCCAAAAATTTGAGCGCGCTCGTCTTTTCGTCGATTTTCACCTCTAAACTTTATTTTAATTCCGAGTACACACATGATTTGCCTTTCGTTTTTAAACTTTACGCGGGTTGCGTTTTTGCTTTACGTCGTCGGTCTTATCGCCAGTAGTGAATTACATTTGCGCGCAACTTTTCTGTGCGTGGTCTCGGACTCGTCTATCGCGTGCTAAACATATTGCCATTGGGTAAAACAATAGTTATCGCATTCGTTTCGTCGAAACGATACAAGATTTATATCGTCAAGACGTTCTATCCAATAAACCATAGTAAATTGCGAAAAGAAAATTACGTGCGCTCCTTAATGACCGAGACGTGTGTGATTTTGTAATTTATTTACTGACTTCAAACACGCGTCGTTCACTTTATTACATCCATTCTTTGATTCGCAACACTTTGGCTAGGTGCAATTTGCTCGACCGGTTTGGTTAAGTCTTCAACGCCTACGTTTTGAAAACGACGATATATATTTAAATCAAATTCACGAAAATTTCCACCGTCTGCGTTGAAATCTCGGTTTATTTTTATTACTTATAAATACCTAACAATGTTTTGGCTAACCCAAAAGTGGGGGGGTAAAGGATAACGTTATCACCTCCCTCACCCCATTGGAAACAAACAAATCTTTACTCGAATAGTCGTTTATAATGTTCAAAAGTATAGTACGTGTAAATAATCTCATAAAATATATGTACTTTTTTCTCTCTCAAAATGTACGTATTAAACAAATAGAAAGCGTTCGAACACGCGTATGTATTTCGATAAGACTATTTTAAACTTACGAAATCGTTTTCGATTGATATAAATAGTATAAATTGAATTCAACTCTTCGATATTCGACGGTGATAATCGCATTACCGTTCGACGAGAACGCGGTGGGAAAACGTTGGCTCGGTTATATTCGAAACGCGCACATCAGTAATATGAATAATATCGGTCATCGCGATTGTGCCATCGAGATGCGTATTTATCGCGTCGCTTTTTGTTTTATTGGAATTCGTATTATATCATATACACGCGCGTCTGAAAAAAAAAAAAAAAGAAAAAGATAAATAAATCGATTCCGTCGAAGAGCTATTTCCAGGCGGAGAGAGAGACCTCGTACAACAAACCTCTGGCCTTGCGGATTTATTTATGGTCACCGCAATACCAAGTCGAACGGATACACAATGAGATCTATTAATGTATAAATGAAACACACATATATCTCGATAGAGAGTATTGATTGTGCTTTAAACGTTTTACGTATAATATATAAGTGCGTATATTATCGTACTTATCCGCTCACAATATATAATATTACCATGCGCGTACGAATAGCATTTTTTTTTTCTTCAAACGATTCCGTGCAACCCATACCGACTTCATTCGTTCAATCAATACGATTTAATGGATAATGATGAAAAATATTTCTCGGTTTAGCGAAATATATTATTGCTACCCAATACTCGTGTCGCCGGCTCAATCGATAAAAATATCATACGCGTGACGGCCGGAGAGTCACAAAGAACTGGCGGCGGCGGGGAATACAAATTTATCGAAATAAGACGCGCGATCGATGGCTTAATAACTTTTAAATTGAGTTTTAACGCAATCGACGCGAATTATTTTAGTTTTACGATTTCGAATTTTCACTCGTGATTGTTCCTCGTGCGAATATTATTGTCTTGCAGATAAAATTACTCTTGTTCACGCTGACAGTGAAATTCTAAACTTTTGCAAAAACAATCCGACAAACTATTTTTTTTTCTCGTACTTTTCGTTTAAATTATTTGAATTTGAATTTGTGAGGAACAAGTCTGAGTTTAACTAAAAATTGAATAATACATAATCAAATCGTAAAACAAGTCGATAAAACTTAAAATAGTAAATATTATTTTTCGCACTAGAGTAATTATTACAAGCAACGCTGACAGTGACGAAAACTTACCTAATCGTAGGCTCGAAAGATACAGATTTCATTTTTTTTTCCACTTTTAAAAACAACATCAACCGTGGATTTTACAATACGTTTTTTTTTTGTTTTTGTTAATTTATTGAAAGAAAGAAAAAAAAAAGATTTTTTTCAATGAAACAATCGTAAACGTTACAAGTGACACATTCGTTTATAATTTAGGAAAAACCGTGGCGGTGAAAATTCAAAACCTCAAAGAGATTTCGACCATCGAGAAAGACATCAACGAAGAGTATCGGATATTGCGGGACCTGTCTTCGCATCCGAACATGCCGGAATTTTACGGTGCTTTTACGAAGAACAATGGCGTGGAATTGTGGTTCGTGATGGAGGTATGGCACGCATCGCGCAAAGTTTATATATCTAGTACCGCGACGAAAAAACGATTTTTTTGTCGAGTCTAGAAATTAATATAAAACGATAATTTACCCGAAATTTATAGTAGTAGTACATTTCGGTAGTAGTAAATAATACGACGATGAGAGTTAGGAACAAGGAACTATATTGTGTCGTTTTCGGTGATTAAATCAAAAGTCCTTAGTTAAAAAAGAATTAATGTGAGGAGAGAAAAAAAAATTCCACTCGCTTACATGTATATTTTGGAAAAATTGTAAATAATAATCTGTTCTTACGGAATTAATATTTCGAACGTGTGAGTACAAGAATTAATGGAAAATAAAAATTGAAAATCGCCGTTTCGTTTCCGTAAAAATTCGTATGAAAACTATGAGTTACGCCTTTCTTCGCCGCGAAAGTCGAATTTGTAACCTAACCACGAGGTGTAAACAAACCACCCATTCGTTCGATTGGGCCGGAATTCTTGAAAATCATTTGATTGTTTAGAGTTTGCTCTTTTCATATTTTAAATACTCGATAAACGTTGGTGCGTCCACGCGAATTTCTTCGTTTTTTTGATTTTAGAAAATATACAGTATAGTAATAACATGTAGGCACACGTGTTATTTGAGTTAGAAACGCTTAATGTAGGTTTTATTTCAGAGTGTAGGTCACGAAGTTTTTTTTTCAAAAATTACGACTTCAATGAAATCAATTGGTATTTGTTTTTATCACTACTATTGTATATACTTACTTACACTATCGCAATGAGCACTAATAAAATAATAATAGACGTTACGTTTTTCGGATAAAACAACGTGTAAACGAATAATATAGTTTATTTGATGATTTTATTTGCAGATGTGTGAAGGAGGAACTGTCGTGGATATTGTCAATGGCCTTTTGTTACAAAACAAAAAAATGAAGGAGGAACACATCGGATATATACTCAGAGAACTGGTCAAAGTACGTACCAATAATGTAAAATGTGTAAAACAATTGTTTTTGTTTAGAACGCTTTGAACTATTATTATTCGTACAAGTAGAATTTTTTATTTATTTCTAAGACTTTGTAGGATATATTTCAGTAGTTTTATTCTGTACTAGCTGAATCTACCCGTCTTTGTCGGGTTTAAGTATGAAAAATGTGTATGGCCCAAATAATAATAATAATAATTGACATTTTCCCGTTATCAGCTGACAGCTATTATTATTGAATAGTTTATTATGGATATACAATTTAAACGTACAAATTTATTTTTACCGACCCGACCACGTGTCGGTGTGTCGGCCTAATTTGATACTCAAAGCTCCAGCGGTTCCGGCCAGGCGAATTTTTCTAGTTCCACCTTTTTTACCCCATTAAATCCACTTGGGAGTTGAATTTCACAAAATAAAGTTTATCGACAATGTTTATTCGTTCGTGTTATAGAGTATGTATACTTAATTTCAGAAAAATCGGAACAAAAAATTGTTTACCCCTTTTACCGTTTTCAACCCCGTTAGGGGTAGAATTTTCAAAAATCCTTTCTCAGTGTGCGTCTACGTCATAATAACTATCTTCATGCCAAATTTCAACCCGATCCGTCTGACGGTTTGAGCTGTGGGAGGATTTCAAGAAAAAGCACTAAACAGTTATATATATAGAGAAGATTACGTGTTTTTATACGTACGTATTATTACAACGCTATCGAGGGAAAAATTTGTTTCGTAAAGTTTCGTTTTGAAAATGTTTCATCATACCCGTTTACGCAGACCAACAACAGCATAACTGTCGGCGCTTTTCAAATTCCATCAGCGTTTTGACGTTTCGAATCCTAAATTGATGCTTCGATTTTAATATTATTTTAAATACTAACATTTTTAACCGTTCGTTTTACAGGCCTCGTGTTTCTTACACAAAAATCACGTGATTCACAGAGACTTACGCGGCTCGAACTTGTTGTTGACGAAAAACGCCGAAGTGAAGTTGGTGGATTTCGGCCTTTCCAGGTAACGTAGTCGCTTTAATCACTAGTCTATTCGATAAGTTGTCTATCAATCTGTTTCCCATCGAATGTCAAATCCGTTGTAATATTATTGTAAAATCGGTCGTTTATAATAATATCAAATTAGTTTAAATTCTATTCGCGGCACCAAAATACACAGTCAAGTTCGAAAATAGATAATAGTCTCGTTTTTCGTTTGTTTTTTTTTCCGTTGTGTAGCGTTCGCGCATTTAGTATAATCGAACGCTAAACTTTTAGCGAAAACCTCGGGACGTCGCGAACAAAAGGACCGGGAAATCGTTTTAGGGGAGATAAATCGGTTTCGCATGAAACGTTTACTCGAGACCATACGTATCGACTGCTGTGCCATGCATCGCGATAACGTTCGAAAATAAAATACGGTCTTTCGAAAGTAATTTGCGGACAAATATCGCAAACTCCACAGCGGGTGGGTGGACGGAAATTAAGTTTAATCTGCGCTGGCTCAAACATAATATACGGTCTCGCATTTACATGTTCTAATGTAGATAGTGTCTAATCGGATGGCAAACGTTCTTTATTGATTTTACGGAGTATTTTCCGTTACTTTGCGATATTATTATATCATGTCCGAAGCGTTCGTTTCGGTATGTCGCACGAGACCGGCCTTGAGGTTTTCGAAAGGTCAAGAGTGAAAACGTTCGCAAGGCCTCGGCAACATAATCTCTGCGATATTTATTACGTCGTTAAAATGTGCGCCCGATTACCGTTCGTGTTAATTGTTCAAAAGTAAATCGACTTCTTACTATTAGACAGTCACGTGAGTTTCATGTGTTATAATACGATATTAAGAGTGTAATCGGAAACAAAAAAAGAATTTTTTCGCCTCCCCTCACCGACGACGGCCTTGATAATACGCGTATACGAAGCGTGAGCGAAAATATAAAAATCTCGTCTCGATCGACCGACCGAAAAACTGGATATTAGGTACTGCTGCTGCGCCGTAAATACTCAAATTATTGTTACGAATAATATTATTATTTCCTCGCGATCATCAGTGCCGAGAACGTCGAACGGTGCCGTCGAACAGTGATGCGTCGGCGTCGCCTGACATTATTACCATCATCTCGTGAATTACGACTTACGAGTTACGACGGGCTTTTTAACATTTTTATTTCTATTTTTTTACGCGTTAGTGTTGGGCTCGCTCCGCGGTGTTGCGCGTTACTTTTATTACGAGACTCCGGCGGTCTACGAATGTATGAATACGCTTAACTGCAGGCGTGTGTGAGTGTGTGCTTTTATCGCCGAAATACCCAACTAACGATCCGTGATTTGTCGTAATTTCTCGAAAACACAATAGAAATCGTTCGTTCGAGGCGACGACGTCATCGTCTCGGTAAAAACGACCCGCGCGTAATGGCATATTATTATATGGATATACACTTCTGGTACGACTATCCGGAGCCTGTGAGTTTTTCGACCGACCAGCGTCTATACTACGGACGTACGTTATATTACGCGATATACGCTATTCATGAGGACATAATAATATTGAACATTATAGTATTATTATTATTATTATTATTATTACAACCTCGCCGCGAGACCTGAACGTAAAAATTATTTTTATTATTATAACGGTAGCCGTTTATTAACTACACTAAAACGACGTGTCCGTATGTACGTATAGCTACTACGCGTGTTATAGCATGTGTTTGAGTATCAAATGTTTATGAAAAATCGTGTTCGCCGGCCGCGATGCCGTCACAGAGTAACTCGGCGTACGGCAAGTCCGCGGTAATAAACAGCAAGACTTTTTTAATCAATATTGCAGCTTCGTGTCCGAAATTGACGGGTGGATGGACCGAATAAAACGTAATAGTAAAAGTGGGATCTAAGTAAAACTATCTTTAATTGATACTAAATCGTATTTCATTTGTATTATCTAATAACACCTTTTATCTACCTGCCCATATTTTACATTTATACACACACACGTCAAGTCTGGGCAATTTAATTCTAACATCGTTGTAAACTATGTTTAAAGTTAATTTTTCTTCTTTTTTTTTTTTCGAAAAAAAAGTGCCTGAGCAAGAACATACTATCATACAATAATTATAAAAAAAATATCCAAGTTTAATATTATTGTAAAATATAATTATTATCGGGAATAACCGTATCGAGGCGTTTTCGCCGCAATAAAAATTAATTAAGTTTTTTTTAAAATTTGTGTGTGTTAAAAAACGTGGTAAATATGGTACATAAAAAATAATTAACTCAACACCGACCGAGTGAAATTAATTAACTCGCCAGTAACTATTTATCATTGGGAAACGTTTAGTCGATAAATTAGAAGTCGGCGAAAATAATAATTAAATAAATAAATAACTCGTCGAGCGACTTGGTTTGTAAAAGTAACTGAACTTTCTCGCTCGACTCGACATTGTCAATATTATATTGAGTTTTTCAAAAGATACGTACGCGCGTTGATTTATTAATTTCCGGTATTATTTGAGTGATCCGTCAAACGAGGCGAAATAATGTTCTCCGTTTGAAAATGACTATAAACAGATATTGTAATTATTATAATTTGTAATTGCGATGTAATCGATTTCAATGATATACATCGACGTCGACGTCGCTAAAACCGACTGTAAATTTGAATGGCACATTATTTTTTCACGCGACGATTCATTATGTTATATATTTCATACAGGGAGCTACAGGGTCCGGAGTACAAGACGAACACGGGAGTCGGATCACCAGCGTGGATGGCGCCGGAAGTAGTTTTGGCCGAGCACAGAGACAGTTCCGACCAACAACCGTACTACGATGAGAAAATCGACGTCTGGGCAGTCGGTAAGTCTATCGCTAAACGAAAGCATTAGTTTTACGAAAATGCAATGGAAATCGTAATATATTCGTGTCCGACGTTTTTTTTAGATTCTGAGCGAAATGAGAAATATTTCACTATGATATATGTGTGTTTTTAATTTTTTTTTTCCGTGTCTATCGTCGCGTTTTCGATTAGAACAAATAGTTCTATTTTCGATTTTAGGAAGAATTTATTAAATCTAAATTTCCGTTGCATCCTTCGCTCAGAATCGTTTTATTTTCTTCTAATAATGCACATTAGTCTATTGGACAGTTTAAAACATTTCCATAATTATCGATTAGGACATCACAATCGCTACCGACCGCCGCGCCGTATCAACGATTTGTTTCGGTCGCATTTTAAAATCACGTTTTCTACCGAAAACAGCATGTCCCGCGGAAACCTAACAAGTGCAATAACTTTGATTTGATTCGTATCATACACTTGAGGGTCTTCTTTCTTTCTTTTCCGTTTCGAATAATTGGTATTGTTCCGCAGCATGTGACAGACACGTTTTGAAAGTCGGTTGATAATTTGGCGAGTTAATGGACACGTTCTCGTTTTCAGGAATCACTGCCATCGAGCTGGGCGACGGTAAACCGCCGTACCTGGACATCCATCCGTCGAGGGCGTTGTTCCAAATCGTAAGAAATCCGCCCCCGGGACTATCCAAACCGTCAAACTGGTCGCAATTGTTTAATGACTTCATTGCCGAGTAAGCTAGTCGGGTTAATGTGTGTGGGTGGAGTAAGGGGAGGTAGCGGTCGTGTATAATACTCGCTCGCGCACGGCAAACGCGCGTCCGAGTTGTGTACAACAACACCAGTGGTGGCCAAACGTACCGCGGGCCATAAAATATAATAGATTTCTCGTCGGGTCGAGAATTCTAAATGTCTCCTTTGAGTTATTCGGACGCGCATAACGCTGCATATTTAATCACGTTTTTTTTTTTTTTTTTATAGTACCTCCCACGTAACGCTCGATTTAATTTATTATTATTAAATATTGTTTTACGTAATATGATGAATATATTATGTACGCGTGTGTACGTGGTCGGTTTTTCGAACGGTTACGTGAAATATTAAAAGATATTTAAATAATACGTGTCTGCTATAAAACGATGTGGATTTGGCTCGCGGGCCGCGGTTGGCCACCCCTGTATTACACGAACGAATATAATATTATGAAGAGAAAAAAAGATCGATTATTAACGTTCGCGTACAGGTGGGCCCCCCTAGAAATTAATTTCCAACGTTTTAATCGAATGTGTCCGATAATAGTGATAGGTTAGGTACAGGCGCGTCGTGTTGTTTTGGGACGCGCAATAGTGTCGGTGTAATTTTAAAAAAAAAAAACAACTCTTCATAGGTGGTAACGAACAGCACGGGCCGAGTGCGCGGTGCGGCGGCGGCGGCGTCGCTATCGGGTTCGACGAGAACATAATAATAGTAATGGAAAAAACACTTTCGTTCAAAATATGGGTTATTATTATTATTTGCCTCCCGTCCTGTAATTCTACGGCAGGACGCGCGGCGTCGGATGGCGACGCGTCTCTACAGACACGCAACTATGCGTTTTCTTTCGAATCGCCGCGCCGCCGTGTTTTCTATACGGTTCGATGTAGGTAAATCGTCACTAACGGCAGCAGCGGAGACGATAGCAGCGTGCGCCACGATACTATTTACATATTACGTTTCTTATGATTTTTTTTTCGAATCCGAGCCGAGCGAGGAATTTATTTCGACCCGACAACGTGCGTGTGTCTGTCGCCGTTTATTTATTGGTATTCATTTTTTTTCGTAGTTACGATATTTTCGGCCGTGTAAACGATACTCACGTATATATATTAGGTTTTTAGAAAACTTCAAAAGTTTCTTCTTCGTTTTTTTCTTTTTTTTTTTTTATCATTTCATTAATCCTCATCGAAACGTCGACGTTATTATATTGTTATATATATAGTTCAATGTTTTATCAAAGAAAATCACGCGAGTGAGTTTTTTTTTTTATTTCTACAAAAATCTCGGCCGTAAATCAGGTGATAAAATTTATTAATTGGTTCGTTCCACTGATAATGATCATCACGTTTTCAAACGTTTTCTTTGGTGTTTTACGAACGCTTTTACAATTCGAAAACTTGTTTTTTACCAATAGTGTTTTACATATTTTGAAAAGAAAAAAAAACATATTTTATCATTCGCATTTTTGTTGTTCATCGTTTTGATTTCTCAAGACGATATCTATGAACTCCGACGAAATATAATATTGTTATCGATTGATTTTATCGGTATCAATAACTACTGAAACTTAAAATCCGATCGGTCTCGCTTGCGCTCCGTTTACACATCGCGTGTCGTCGACTCGAATCATCGCCGCGTAAAACACTGAATAATATACTTCGTCTGACCTCCAGAACCAGTCGATTATTCTCACTATTATCGACTCGACCGATTGGCTCGTGCGCTTTTCTTTTCGCTCAAATCAAATCGAGTGTAATAATAATATGAATGTGTCACGTTTAACGATGTTTTAGCTACCCGGCGGCGCGCGTTCGTATTGCACTAAATAGGTCATGTATTATAATATAACAGTGTGGCGGCGCGGACAGTGAAAAACACCAAGCGCTCAGTACTGAGCTCGACGTATTGACTCGCGCGACGGCGACACAATGGAGGGGGGAAAAAGGGAGATTTGCGCGTGTTATTAACAAGTGGTTTTGATGTTCTTGGCGAGTGATAAATTCCAAAAGAAAGGGAATACGGATCAAGGGAATCGTCGTAAGTAATTAGTTTAGCCGGCCGATAAGTGCTATTATTTAACGCGAACAAAGGTATTTTGTGCCCGTTTGAAACGCGTTATATTGTGTGTTTGTATACGAGTAGGCACTCGTTTTTTCATTCACACATTTGTATACATACGTATATACGTGTTTGTATATATCGTTTCGACAAAAGAGATATTTCATAAATGGTACTCGTGTGATTTTTTTTTTTTTTTCGATCGTATTTTCATTTTTTCCCCCCCGACCAAAGCAAATATTCATTTATACTTCGAGTACCTATAAATATATATTAATGCCGATCGATAAGACCGTCGGACGACATTGATTCGAATCTCCGAATCCCTCCCTGACAAAAGCGTGTACTCGGTTAATTAATTTGGAATTATGTTTCGTCGTCTTTGACATCGGTTCCCAGAGACGTCCGTACGTATAAATTTCGATTTATAATTAACAATAGCTTTTCAGTCGGAAATCGAATACGAGTCGCCCGTTTCTTGAAATTCAACGCTGCGTTTTGTATAGCTTTAAACGTCGCGTTGTGGCGAACAATAATTACGATTGGATGTTATGATAGGTTTGCAACGATCAAGACCGTTTAGGTCAACGTCGATATCGGTATCTAGGTAAACGGGTTGAAATTAGAAAATATACTTTTCTCGATTTTTCAAAACAATTGAAATACCTAATTAATTAAATGCGCTCGCGTGCGCTCGTTAGTGATTGACAGTTATTGTTGGAATTTAGGTGTCTGGAAAAAAATGCAGACCACCGTCCGTACATGGAAGAACTATTGGAACATCCGTTTATCACGCAAATTTCAGATGATGTAAGTTTATACAATACACGTAATAAACAACAAACTTTTTTCTGTTATTTATTATCATCCCGTCACGATGTCCAGCAGCGATCTAGATAAGACGTTTCGAGCCGTTAAAGACCGTCGTCCGTAGTTTTTTCAAAATTTCATTAAATTTACAACAACAAATCACGTGACGTTTTTGATTTCGTAGGTATCGTGATGGGGTGACAAACAAACGAAATGTCTTTATATTTTAATATTCATTTTCACATTGTTCAAAATAATTGTTTCGCTTTTTATGGTTCGTTTAAAACACAAATTTTTCGATCGATTCACATCGTAAACACTTTACAGTCCACGCTATACGATTCATAGACGACGGTCGAATATTTTCAAAATAAAAATATGAAAATCAATCTAATCGTCAATTCTATCAAATAAATCGTATCTAAACGCTTTTTATCGTATGACATTATTTTAGAAACTTTTAACTTAATATTTTGCCACGTTAAGGCCGCACTAAGAAATCAAATCGCCGATTTTACTTGAGAATGTTGTATCGTACTTACACTGAGATACGAAATTTATCTCAATGATTTCAGGTGCAAGGCGAAGTGAGATCGGTGATGGATTCGATTGTTGACGACGTGACGTCCTTCCGAAAATCAGAAGTCAGAATTATAAAAAACGGTCACCTAAAGGCAAGTTGTGCTTGAAACATAGTACATTTTATTTTTTCGTATTTATATGATTTGAAATGTAGTTGTTTTACGTAATGTTTAATATTAGGAAATTATAGTTTAATGATTCCAACTGCAGGGGGTGATAAATATTAAAAAATCTAAATTAATTAATATAGTTTTTATTCAAAGCGAAACTATCTGATCTGTAGCACACAATATATTATTTCATTTTTTTTTTTTTTTTTTGGTTCAACTACTTTAATAAAAAAAAATAGCTCTTTTTACATAATAGTAAATAATTTTATAAATATTTTCACCCATTGTAAATTTTACAGAAACTAAAATTGAATATTTTATTTAAATTCAGATGATAGAAAAAAAAAAAACCGACGAACTTTTTATTTATTTACGTAAATGATAATTAAAATTAAAATGTAAAACAGATCACAAAAACAATATAAGTAATCATAATAAGTAGGAGGTACACGTAGGATACAAATCGATCGCTAATGATCCGTACCTCTTTATCGTCACGTTTAGTGATTATTCATCCGTTATTCAATTTTTAATGAACACGTCGTCTTGTATTGTTTCTCGACTAATAGTATCTCGAAAGATATATAATTATTATTACCGTCTTAATTATTTTCGTGATACGGTGAAATATTATTTTTTAATTTATTTCGATGCGTTTGATTATTTTTTTCCCCGCCGGATATTGAACGATAGTAATATTTACATCTTCGTATAAAATTAATATGAACAGTAATCTCGAAATCGACGAGATTATAATGATATATTGATCAATACACTTAGTACTACTTTTGAAATGTTGCGCTATTTACGTAATTACATCCGTTGCTGCGCGCTAATTAATTTTTTCGTCACATCATTCGGTTACCGTTTTTTAAAAAAAAAACAGCGTTCGGCATTAAACGTATACTTGGTATTTCGATCGACCGAAGATAAACTAAACGCGCGTAACTATCATATTTCGTCGTTTATCTTTAAGGGAGAACAGAAAAAAAAAAAAAAACGATTTAATCATACCGAAACGATTGTTAGTTTAGAATAAAAGTAAAAATCCAACTGGAACGGTTTTTTTTTTTCGCGTGTAATATTATTTATTGCGTTTTAGCGCGCGCGTTATTCGAGCGCGATAGAAAATATGAGTTTTTTTTTTTTTCATCCTTATCGTTCAAACTACTCCGGCAAATATATATACAATATATACACCTACCTATAAAGAATTGAAAATATGTGTGGTTCCGTCCGACAAAACGAGAGGAGCGAATCATTTAATGCCAACTAAAAAAACCGCACGTCTGCCGCGAAACTCACGACGTCCATTGTTTCGTGAAGTTATTATAATTATTGTCGTAATAATAAGCGCGTGTGCGGTGGTGTACGATGTATTATCGGTGTGTTAACGGCGGCGACTAGTATTATTATTATTATCATTATTAGTGTTTTTCGGTCGCGCGTGTAACGATGATAATAATAATAATAATGTATAACATCGCGTATCCGAACGGCTCATAATAATGCGCGTACGATGATGATTTATGTTGCAGGTGAATCAAAAAGAAACGGCCAAACCCATGCGTCTCGAGGACTTGGCCGCGCTGAAAGAAGTGTCCGAGGACACGGTTCTCGAAGAATTGCAGAACCGCCATTTCGACGGCCAGAGCTATACGTTTGCCGGCGACGTGCTGCTCTACGTGAACCCGAATCGAGACGAAACTCTCTACGAGAAAAAAGTAATGAATTTAACGGTTTTCGTCGCTTTCTTGTATAGGTATAGGCACGCAGGCGGGACTGGAGGTTTCTATGGGCCTTTAGCGTCCCTCTTTCAAAAATCAAAATATTAATCTTCGATTTCGTAATTTATTTTTATCGTGTCTGCTAAAAAAACGACCCTCTACTATAGTAGTGGCCTTTAGCCGTTCCGTTGTCGATGTCGTGCTACTAATAACACAGTAGCATGATTTTATAATAATATTTGTAAAATCAATAAATGGTTTCCAATAATTGACTTCATAAATACATCATCGTACATGTCTCGTCATAATATTACAATCACGAATAACCGACGAGAATATAATAAACCAAACCACACATTTACCTCTCACGAAAACGTAATAATACATAAAACGAAATTAGTTTTAAGTACAAACAGTAATCGATACGTCACTCGGAGTCGATACGTCAAATAGTTAATAATAAATGTTGTTTTTTTTAAAAGTACTACCTATTGAACCCCCCCCCCCCTCCGCCCAAGTCATATACTGACGAGATGTTTTTCTCCCGGTACGCGTGGTTATTGATTAATTATAAACCCATCAATAAGAATACGACGACGGGAGGAGTGGGTTTGGAAATGAGTAAATCATCCCGCGTGTCTCGGGTCCTCTTTTTAATTTATTATGAAAACAACAAAACCGTATTGAAATACGATCTTGTTAACTACTGTTTTATTTTTCCAATTAAAACGCTTCGTTTTATATTCCCGCAAAACTAAATAACGAATTTCCATTCACACTAGAACAATCGGATAGACCGGTGGCCAATTACAAATCGACAACGTATTGGACCCAGTTTTCGCGCGACTCGGACGATTAAAATACGACACGATTTTTGATAAATCTTTTCTCGTTTCAGCACCATTATCGTTATCAATTCAAATGCCGGTCTGACAACGCGCCACATATATTCAGCGTAGCCGATGCGGCTTATCAGGACATGCTTCACCACGAACAGCCACAGCACATACTAATGTCGGGCGAGACCAAATCCGGAAAATCGTTGAACTACGGCAGGCTAGTCGAACACTTGCTGTTCTTAGGGGAGGTGTGTATCTCTGCACTCGTTGCTGTTTATAAATAAATTTCATTTGCTTTTCAAGTACAACTTACGCGGTAATACTCACGATTCTATCAAGCGCGTAGTAATGACAATAAAAAAATAAAAAATTATAAAACGGTTAGGTTTTTGTGGGGACGCCGCGCCGGCCGTCTCGGCTAAAATTTCGCGAACAAAAAACCGTTTTTTTAATCTTTCAAACGAGTTTTTGTGTGAGTTGTGTAATTTTAAATGTTTGAGATTCGAATGTATTTGTCTCGTTCGCCCGTTTCTATTGAACGGTACACCGAAAAAGTCTAATTTGATACTCTAAACCCGTTAAAAAACCAGATTTCGCTATAGGTGTGCTTAGAGTTGAAATATAAACGATTTATGCGACGATTCAACTGTTTTAATATTCCATTTATTTGTCAATAAAAACGATAAAATGATTTTTATCAATTTCGATGTTATTGAAATTTTAAGCAAAACCACGTGAAAGAGAACGACATCGGTTTGAAAATAAAATCCGCAATAGACATAATCCAATCTTTCGGAAACGCGGCTAACAAGTATCACATGAACTCCACTCGGCACGTGAATCAGACACAAATCACATACTCGTCCACCGGCAAGCTCAGCGGTGCCATATTTTTCGTCTACCAGTTGGAAAAATGGAGAGTGACGAACCCCAAGTAAGTAATACATTCGATTTAAAACGATTTTACGCGTTATAAGTACGAGTTAAATTTTTCTAATTTTATTTTAAGTTTTATTGTTGTTAATATCTTACGACGACGAACATCTTTACAGCTCGATAAATACTCGTATTTTTTTCCTTTAAAACCGTATATTTACTTATTCTATGTGCGAACGAATCGCGTATCCGACATTATGAACACGCGATATGATAAGGTAATGTTTTTTTTTTTTTTTTTCAGGACCAGTGGCCAAAAGAATTTCCACGTGTTTTACGACTTCTTCGAGGCGGCCAGTGCCGACCACGTTCTCAAGCAATACCAATTGGAAGAGAACCACCGATACCGATACTTGACAAGCGACGGAACCGAAGAGCGAAAACAGACCAAGTCGAACGTGAAGAACTTCAATAAACTGTTGACCTGCATGAAGGACACGTTGGAGTTTACGGACGTCCATTTGAATACGGTGTGGCACGTTTTGGCGGCCATACTGAACATGGGCGAATTGAGGGTTTCCGAGGAAGAGGGCGAGACGACGATCGAAGACATGGACTGCATCACGAAAAGTGAGTGTTGATGTTACGCTTGTATTATCACGCCGAGATATTTTAACTGAGGTTCTATAGAAATAACATAATAATTCCGATCGTGCCGCCGTCGCTATTGAAAACCTCGCTGACGAGGAAAACGATCATACTCGGTTAATTCTAGTCGATTCGGTTATTCCGACGTTTTTGGTCGTTTAAAGTTCTCCACATTATAATAATACTTACTAAGCGCGTGACGTGAGCAGCGAATTACACGCAACACGTACTACGTGTCATACACATACGAGTAGACCTATCGGACCGTATAACAATGCGATATTCCCTTTAACCGGTCTCTACCGACCGAAAACATTGATTTTATTAGATAATAATGATATTAATCACCTCGACGCCCACGTTTTCGCCGCATAAACACGACGTATTATCACGCACTATACGTGTTGTGCCGGGAATACCAATGAGCGTTATAAACAATAATAGTAATTACACAATCGCTCGCGCGCGCGCGCGCGCGAGATACCGATCGTCAGATCACAAACGATTTGTCCGCACGAACTGTTTCCCAATCATAAGCCGCCGAGGGCGTACGACGCCCACGACTTTTAAAGAAGAAACTAACATTTTGATAATATTTCCGAATATCGTGATGCGATATAATATACGTGCGTATTAAGGTAAACCGGCCGTTCCCCCGATCGAAACATTCAATGTAAACGCAAACACAAACTGGTACTCACGTCAACCTGGTCTTGTATTATCCTCGTCGATATAAAGTACGAAAAATATATTATTTCTTCTACGGCGCATTAGGTCGTCTTCGTAAACTATAGTGATTTCCATATCCGTTTAGACCAGCCAAACAAATGTTTTGTACGGCCCGCACTAAAACTAGATTGTTTATCGTAAAATCTAAAATCCCGGCGAATAAATGAAATAAAATACTCGATTTGTGGTTTTATGTAACATTTTTCATTCGTCTCGTCTTTTTGTTCTTACTTTTATACGATTTTTTAAAAATGTAAATAAAAACGCAAACAAATTACTCGGAAATACGGGCCACCGTTTGAAAAACACTTTTGTTCTACATCTAGAATTTCCTAATCGGATTTCAATGATTCTTTGATGTAATAATCGAATGCCGTTAATTTGCATACGTTGTATGTTCGTTTTATTTTAATTTTAAACGCCACAGATAGGCATTATTAGATACTTCATGTCAATAACGTTACATAGATTCCGCTTAACCCCGCGGAAGACTTGCGGTCACGTGGGCGATAAGGTGTCGTTATTTAAACGTTTTTCAGTCGCGTTCTTGTTTTCATTTTTTTTTTTTTTAGTCGCCGAGCTGTTAGAAGTGGACGCGAAAAAACTCAACTGGTCGTTGCTGAACTACTGCGTGGTAGTAAACGGCACGGCGGTTCGTCGCAAGCAGACCGTGGCCGGAGTGTACGAGTCCATCCGGGTGTTCGCTCAGACATTGTACGCTAGGCTGTTCGATTGGATAGTGAACGCGATCAATCTGAAACTATCGTTCACCAGGGCCATATTGTGAGTTGGAAAATATGCCGTTTTTAACTACACTTTTGAACGACGACGGTTAATCGCAATAATATGTTTGTTCACCGCCCTTTTACAGCGGAGACGCGCACGTGGTGCACTTACTGGACTCGTTTGGTTTCGAATGTTTCCATCAAAACAATTTGGACCAGTTGTACGTCAACTGCTTGAACGAACAGCTCCAGTACCATTATAACCAACGGATGTTCGCGTGGGAAATGGTGAGTGCAGCAAAAATAATATACACTTTCGGATGTAAATGTAATTCGTAAAACACGTTCATTATTGCACTGGTATTTTTAACTATAAAATCAAACCTTTAGGGCTGTAGTGAAATACAGTAGCACTTCAGCCCAAAGTTGTTTTATCTACCGTATTCCTGCCCCATTATATTATGTATACTATATATTATATATAAATCTGAAAATCGTTAAAAATATTTATTTGTTTGACACAAAACACTTATTAAAATTTCACTAATATCGCTTTGACAGAACGATAATCGGCCCACAAAACTCTTCTCCGTGGAGTAAATTATAATAAAATACTTCTAAAAACTTAATTTTTTACAATTTATGTCTTTAATCGTTAACATCACTGTCAAATATTTCTAGAGTCACATTTGGTCTTTCTTTCACCGCTTGGTATTTAAATCAAACTTGAGTTTAATTAATTTATATTAATTTTTTTCTCGTCAATTATTCTATGCTGATAAAATTAATAAGTAGCCTAATCAAACGAATTTGTGCAGCAAGACTTGGAGGAAGAAGCCATTGATCACTATGTCATTCAGTACCGGAACAATAAACCGATAATAGACGCAGTTATGAACAACCCGGATGGACTTTTTTACATTTTCGATGATGCAACCAAAAACGGCGAAGACAACTGTTCATACGTAACAAGTTAGCACGTGCATTTATATCACATAATACGACGAAAATCGGTAGTTAAATTGTAACATTGTTTCGCTTTACTTAAATATCAAAAATTAAGAATAATATAAATTATTAAATTTCGTTGATAACTAATTGATATTGAAATTGGTTACACGAATTTCTAGTCGTTATTTTTTTTTTGTTTTTAATAGTTTAATAATTTATATGTGACAATTTAATTCGAGGACACGTTATAAAACTTTATAAATATTCATTATTTAACTGGGTGAAAAATAAATTTCTCTCGTTTACAGACGTACTAGAAAACAATCCTAAAGAGCCGTACATTAACATGCCGAGTTCGAAGACTTTCAGCGTGGCGCATTACAGCGGCACGGTTTCGTATCAGCTGAAAGACGTAATCGAGAAAAACCGCGACTTTCTAGCACCCGAAGTTGTCGAGACAATGCGCATGTCCAAGGACAGCATTATCAAGGACCTATTCACGAACCGGTTGACAAAGTCTGGAAACTTGACCGTGTGCAAGGACAAGACGTTGATGGTGAAAACCAAAAACAACAAAGTCAGTCGATGGGGCGCCGCTTTGATGGCCGAAAAAACACCGATTCGAGTGAGTATTATACATATTGAACTTAAATCAAACAATTTATTACGAATTTATTGTTGTACTTTGGCGATCGGTAAAAGCAGACGATTCGCATGCTAACCCGCGCGCAATGACGATAGATTATTTTGGAAATAAGGGCGGGAAGGAGAGAGACGGACACACAGGGTGAATAATCGGATGCCAGAGAGAAGCGTATAATATAATAATAATAATAATACAGTTAACGATGTTTAATGCGATCATCGCTGAACGGGGCAAAGTGAATAGTCGGGCCTGATGACGTACAAAACGAATACTGCTGTATTGTATTCTATTATCTGTGATTATACATAATAAGCAGATCCCGGGGTAACAGATTGGACTATGCTAATCGGGGATTAAAATCGTGTGTTATACTTATTGTGCAGTTGTACGACGAATCGATTGTATTGTGTGCAAACTAGACGCGTACACCTACTGTAACCCCGTTTAGAGGTGTTCATCAACAACGTCAGTAAATAATCATACACGATTTTTCGTTAGTTTATAATATGTTCGTATACATCGTATTATCGATACTAGACCTTAACATAATCTCGTGAAAAAAACCAAGTTTTTCTATACCTCTAACGTGTCAAAATTAAACATTTCTAGTAGAAAAAGTGAGAAGACGCGTGTCGCACTGTGTATCTCGAAACGTGAAAAAATATTTAAAAAGATATCATCTCCAAAAATGTCGACCTTAGATGAGCGGTAATAATTTTAACCCCTCCCCCCCCCCCCCCCCGTTTACAACTGAATTTTAACGCTGAAATTCGCGGGACTGTTCGCATAGTAAATAAAAATGGGAATTTTTCGTCGTTTTCATCGTCGCGGAAAAATCGAGATTTTTGTATGCGTCGCGGTTTAAAAATTTGTTCAAATGACGACAAAGTGAAACTACGTATACAGAACGGAATAAAAACCGCGAGGCCGATCATGGTTTTCGCGGATTCCGCGCACAGACGGAAAACAGAAATTTCGAAATCTATCGCTGAATATATTATTATATTATATTTATTTAACTAAATGTTGTCAATCGTCCGTCGTCTCGCAGAAATACAACACGGAATCGCGCGGAGAGTATTCGCAAACGCGGCGCATGCGCACCGCTTCCGCGGTGTACCGGTCCAGCTGCATGGAACTGCTCCGGTCGCTGGCCGACTCGTCCGAGCACAAGAACGGCGTCCATTTCGTGCGGTGCGTACGGGCCACGCTTTCCGACGAGCCGTTGGACTTCCAGCCGGACGTGGTCAGGCAGCAGCTCAAGGCGCTGTCGGTCGTCGAGACCGTGTCGGCCCGGCAGCACGGCTATTCCTGCAGGATATCCTTCGAGGAGTTCATACACAGGTAACGCCGTCGTTGCTGTTGTAATAATTATAACATTTTGTCCGCCGATCGCCTCTTTAAATACACAAACTAACGCGCGTAAAGTATATTAATATTCGACTTATTTTCAGTTTTAACGTGTTTCCATTCTCTTGATTTGATGGTTTCATATTTCGATTACTGAACAAATCTATTTCATACAATTATGACGGGCGTTTTTCAATATATTCGTTTAAACGACACACGTCATATAAAATCGAATACGTGACGTATAATCGATGTCGGTGCATAGGTTCGCTCTCGGTGCATTGACATTGCACGCGATATTATTATTATTATGGTTAAAATTTTCGAATGAACGTCACTCGTAATTCAAAATCGTATATACGAGTATATAGTAAATGTCGTCGTTGCTCTACAGGTACAAGTTTTTGGCGTTCGATTTCTACGAGAACGTGGAAGTCACCAAGGAAAATTGTCGACTGTTGCTCATTCGTTTGAAAATGGAAGGTTGGCTGATCGGAAAGAGCAAAGTTTTTCTACGCTACTACAACGAAGAATATCTTTCCAGGTACGTAACTCGTGTATTTTTATCGAACGCGTTTAACGAAATAGGTACACACAAATCACTCGGTTCGTCTGGTCGTAAATATTATATTATTTTAAACTCTCGACTTTGACGTTTTTCCCCCCCGTCAAGGTAAAAAAATCAATCGGCTAAATATTTAGTTTGATTTACTGTACAACGAATTCGAAAGTCGATAAACGTAAATTCGCACACTTCTCACAAACAGTTATTATTTACTCTTTTCGTTTTCAATATTGTTCCGATTGAAATCATAAAAATAAACGGGAGCGAATTAATAAATAACACTTGGAAAATCACTTACAGGCTTTACGAGACGCAGGTGAAAAAAGTGATTAAAGTACAGTCGATGCTCCGGGCGTTCATTACGAAGAGAAAAATGGCACCTCAACTGTTGAAACAACAATCCGGTAATGACGAAACCTTAATTGTGTCTTAATATTTTTAAACTAGTTTTTGTTGAAGTAACCACATATTTTTGTGTTTTTTTTTTTTCTATCGTTACGACTACGCTATAATATTATCGAAGATATTATAAATTATTATGATTGTTACTATATAACTGTAGTAGATTCACGACGTGTAGTGCATTGTTTAGATGGACATAATACAAATAATAACATAACGATATACTCGATATTAAACTTAATCATAATAGAATAGTAATGCGAGTGTTTGGAAAATTCTAGTTTAATGATTTGTGTGGAACTCTAATCACAACCATATATATATATAGGTGTTTTATGGTATCACTGACAGGCCACGCATAATATACGTATACACCGAAAAAATGTTTACGATATTATTGAATTTTCGTCTCACTAGCTGTTATTATTATTTTATTATTATTACATATATAATATACTATATTTTATTTTTTTTTTTTGTCAAGCTAATTTCTCTCTGATCCCCAAAAGAACGTAACGTATAATGTTGAATAAATAAATGTTTGGAACTCATACATGCGGTGTTTTCAATTCGAAACGGCCTTTAAACGAAAAAGAAAAAAAAGAACGTAATATTCAACCCTCGTCGGTTGAACTGCCCGGATACCGGCGAACGAACGAACGCGTGTTTTTACGCGAGCGCGCGCGCGCGGTGTCCGAAGAGGGTCACAAACAATAACTCGTTAAAAAATATCGAAAAATTAAATTGGCGTTTTCTTCGACGATAATGTACAATAATTATCAATAACAACGCTCGGGCTGGATTCGATGTGTGCGGTGGCGGCGAGAAATCGAAAGAGAATAAAATCACTCCGATCGTATGTCTTCGAACGGTGTACAGAAATCACACACACACACTTGTGTCGAATTTCTAGTCGACGTGGTCAATGATTATGATGATGATCAATAATCATAGTTATAGTAATAATAGTAATGATTAAGTAATGACGATAACGACCGGTGGCTATGTGAAAGGGTATTTTGAATTACACGATTCACAGAAAGAACAATACCTACTTTTCAAATGTGCATTTTTTTTTTCATAAAACTTTTGTGTGGCTTACGTTCGCGCCACGATTCGAATTATTTTATATATAATGGAAATTTTTTTGTGGTGTGCGAAAGATACGAATCGTCACGACCAAATTTAATTCAAATTACTCTCTGTCGATCAAAAATATTATTTATTGTTAAATTCGTTTTTTCTCCTACAACTGAAGGCCGCCCTATAGTATACATAAATGTATATGAATTTCGAGAAATAGACGATTTTTGTGTGAATTTGACGACAAATATTATTTTAGAATTTCGAAGCCTGTTAAACGTTTGTTTTCAACTAGAGTTTTGAAAAATTATCATTTTAATTTCGAAGCCATTACTATTGACAATAATATTGTTGACGTTAGATCAAGATGATTTACCTATGCTAATTTATGGAAATTTCCTCGAATAAATAAACCAAAGTAAAATATAATCGCGCCCGAACGACGCGACGTGGAACGCGTCGTCGTCGCGAGCTTACACAATTCGTGTTCAATTTTACAAACGTCATCGTTTCGCGCACACCCGATTCGTGAATTCACGAAGGGCATACGCGAGCCGCGGCCCGAGGATTTCGCGCGCGACCCTCGTGATGTTCGGGGTCTCCTGTCGCCGTGTCGTCCGGCGACTGAGGATCGGCCGGCGCGCGCGTTGGGGAGGCTCGCCGGCTACTCGGAATAAGTGGGCAGAGATTATTTCGCGCCCGCGGGGCACAGGGGGTGGCTTTTTAATTGCGCGTGTCCTTTGATGTCGGGCCGAACGGATCAAAGGTCGCCGCCGCTGCCGAGGGGCCGCGCGCGCACAAAGGGATTTCACCCTCCGCCGCCTCGTAGACCGCTATTCGCCGTTTTGCATACGGCATATAATACAGGGTATGCCACGTAATATAATACTTTTGTTTCGCGCGCGACGTTTTTTCGCAATTATTATTTCGGCGGGACCCCGCGTTACGGTTGTAATTTCACGTTTTCAAAGTGGAAAACCGATTCCAATACTTTATTTCGCCGAAAGCTTTCGATTATCCAGCGGTCGGCCGAAAAATGTCGTTCTCGTCGTTCGTTATCGCTTTGGACCGTGGCGTGTGAATTTTCCACGCAAACTTCAGGAACCTGTGGAAAACCGATCGAAAACTATTCGAACGTCTGGAGATTTTTCTAAAAATCCTATTTAAAATACGTTTTTTATTTCTCGCGGAATCAGTCGAGAAAAATATCTTTGTCATGGCGAAGGATGTAACCGCGAAGGAGCAAAAAGAATTCAAATCGTCAATAATATTGTCGTCGGATGTCCGCGTAGCCCACCCTGTATGTGCGACTAGCCGTGCACGGCACGGGCAAAAGGATTCTCAACTAGCAACGCCGCCGCCCCGGAAGTGTCGGGTTTAAACGTGCGATCGCGGCGAAAAACAAATGAAAAGCATGCGTGGGGAAGAGGAAAAAAAAGCGTCTCTTCTCTATTTCGTTTTCGAGTGTGCGAGCGGTGTTTTCGAGACACGCAGACACACATGGGAGAGAGAGAGGAAAAAAAGAGGGGAAAACGCGCGCCAAAGTGGTTGTTTTCCGCCTTTTTACGCGCGGAGACTATTTGCACCAGACCGTTTTTTGTTTTTTTTTTTACCTATAAAAAGGTTTTGCGCGCTTTTCGACTGTCAGTTATCGTCACGATTTTTCCGCTCGAAGAATAAGTAAATTTATTGTAATTAGAGTTGTTTTTCAAAGACAACTCTTTATCGCATTCGTTCAATAACCACATCATAACCATATCGTTAAATTTCGGTCTATATATTATGATTTGTACATCGATCGAATAATACATTTTCATTTTTAATTAATCGAACGTATTTTCAGTACGTCCTCCATGTGGTCGAATCGCGTGACGCCGACTACACGAACGGAAAATAATATTTTTCGCCTAGTTTGTTAGCCTTTGTAATCCGCATGACGATCACGTGTTACGGTTGTTTTTAACGAGTATATTTTTTAAAAGAAAACAATCAGATAGAGTCGAATCGCAGAGACCACGAGAGTCATTGCGTTTTTCAAAGTGCACGGGATGGGATCATTTTGCATATTATCATTTGTTTTAAGATTCGTTTTCGGAGAGAAGATTGACGGCCGCTCGCTCACGGTCAATACGTTTTGTCATTTTTTTTTTTTTTTTTTTTTTCGTTTACTCTGTCCGTCTCGTTTTTTATTGTTTTTTTAATTTTTTATTCGAAATCTGAGAACCACTTACACGGTTTATTTTCGACACCGTAGTTGCAATACATTATGCACGATCAAGCGAAAAAAAAAAAAAAAAAAAACGATGCCCAATCATTATTAAGTACGTATATGTACCAATAGTATTATTATCGTACACTCACACAAAATATTTTGATTTCACAAGTTCCGAAGTGGAAAATTCCGTACGGACAGCACTGCCAGGCGTCTGCTCCCATGGGTCAGTATATATAATACACGTTTTTTTTTTTTTTTTTCTTTAACTAAGTGCTATTTACTTTTTACATTTTTGAATATTATTAGTCGCACATTTGTTTTTCGTTTAGTTACATTTTATACTGCGTAATACACCCGCGTAATGTTTTTTTTTTTTTTTCTAGTTGGCTTTCTCGATCTTCGTCAATTCGTTTGTGTGTCACGTTGCGATCGTTAGACTTGTTATGTACACTATATTTACCCGCGTCGACCTTTAAAGTTATCCTCGAAAAAAGTTTTGCGACCGGCTTTGTTTTTTTTTTTTTTTTAGATTTCGTTTATCTTCTTTTTCCATAAAAGACATTCAAATGTTTACTACGTGTTCGGTTTCTCAGATTTTGATGATTTAACTGAAAACGCGTATTCGGTGTGTCCAATCGTTTTTGGCAGAACAACTATTTTTTTATTTTACCGACATTCCACGTCGTTATTTTTTGTAATCCTATGTACATCAATATCGATTATTTCCGGGGATCGAGAAAGCGTAGATTGTAAAAACCTGCGTGTGTTTCGTTAACGTTGTCAGATGTGTTATCGTTTGCTATAAACAACAGTGTCGAGTTATACCTTACTTGATATATATATTTCCCGCACTCGATCAAGTAAGATTACTACTAACAAAACTCGTATATTGAATTTTATACTTGAACCCGTTAAAAACAACAACAACAACAACAACGACGACGACGACAATAATAATAATAACAATATAATGTCGATAAATCGGCGACGAAAGTTTTCAAATTATATCATCACACGCGTCGATTATTATTATTGTTATCGCGACATCTTAATAAAACGAAACGAAACGACTATTGAGTCAGTCACAAATTTGTAATTTAACACGTCCCATTTAATCTGTAGATAATTGCAACTAGGCGAAAACTATAGAGTATATAATTATAATTGTAATAGATAATTGTGACGTTTTACCGTACGAGTAATCTAGTCGAGGTTTATATTTTCGCAATAGCGTCGTAAGGCTCGAATAATAATTTGGAAACCGTGTTTTTCAGTGGCGAAGAATAAAACGACACGCGCGACGTCCGAAGAAGAAGAAGCTGCGACCGTCATACAAAAACGTGAGTACATTTCCGTGCGATGACGTAATGTAAACAATGTAAAAACTATCGTTTATTTTTTGAAACGAGTAATTAAAATGTAAAACACAACAAAACATACAAATTCAAAAGCCAAAATAAATCAAATACTCGAGTCGACCGAGAATAAAGTGAGGAGAGGTGCGATTTTTTTAATTCGAAAGTGCACATCACTCCATATACGTATAACTACTTCAAATATTTCGGGGATTTATTTCCTAAAAAGAAATGACGTGCGCGTGATGTCAAAACAGATGTGATTTCGAACGGGGAAATAGATTTTCATTTGTCTAATACGATATTATGGTAAATAATTTGCTGTTCGATTTGTTAATAACCTTTCTGTAAACGTTTGACGAAAATCTCGCGACAGATATAATATCATGACGTGTTCTAGAAGTCGAGAAACACTTCAGTTTATATTTCAACGTTTAAATTGTTTCACGAGACATTGAGATTAATTATTTTGTTTCGATCGTTATACTTTTTTATTTGAGATTTGAAATATATGCGAAAAGTCGATTTAACTACAATCTAAATAGCTCGATAGAGTTGTTTGATATGTTACAATATTTATTTATTTTACGGTCACTTGACATTTATGATTTCATTGTAAACCAAGGCCCCACTCAAAATATAATTTTCCAGATGCGATATGGTATATTGCGTTCCAAATATGCATACGAAATTACTCGCCTCTCGATGACCCACTCAGACTATAGAACCCCTTTATTACAACTGCTTTTCTTTTTTTCCCGTCAACCGTACCAGCTGGCTACAAAAATAAAAAAAATTCGAACATTTCAACCAAGACGGCGATGATTCCTTTTTCTACGAAATAATAGAAATTTCCAGGTGTATTTTTATTTCGGATTAATTAACTCGAAGCTCGGGTTATTTTTTTTCATCTAGTATACAATGTAATAAGAGACCGAAATAATTGTTCGATTTTATGATTTTTTTTTTTTTTCAGATTACAAGGGATACCAAGTGCGAAGAGCTCAAGGCTCAGTGAAATTAGGTAAGAGTAAATATTCATTTTAACACGTTAGAAATATTCGTCGTCGTTATCGTGGACACTCGATTTTTTGTTTCTTTTTAAATCACTTTTAATGAAAATAAAAATAACGAGTCGATAGATTTTTACGTCGGATTACGATCGTTTTTACAAAACTAACAATATACTCTTACATAACTCGACGAATATTTTATGACCATGGTGACGACAGACTAAAACGTAGCGCGACGCCTAGCAGTGGCGTGCGAACGTGTCACGAATGGAGAACCCGGGTTCCACTCGAAAATCGATGGGTGGATGGTATTTTTCGGTTGGGTTTTAAGGACGTTTTGATGTCATGTAATAAATAAAACGTACAGTTTTTTCACTCTGTTTGAATCGATTTTATTAATAATTATTGCGCTTTCACAGAAACGTATAGTGGAGTTCTTTCATAACACGTACTCGTACGTCGTTTGAATTGGCGGGCGGGCGGGCGGTTTAAGAAAATTAATTTTGCCCCACGCGGAAAAAATGGTTTTGCACGCCGCCGAGTACGACGTTTCGATAGTTTAAGACGACTTTTGTTCCCAGGTAAACTCAATGCGAACAATCGAAAATTAATGAAAATGTATTGCAACAAATGGAAAGGGAAATCGATTTTCCAAGTCGTGTTGATGGACCGCGCGAACAAGCTTCAAGACTTGGTGTACTTTTCGTTACAGGTGAGCTGCAGGGCAATTCAAACGCGATATTGTCGTGTATATGGTTTTGTCGTATCGATCCGTTTGAAAAATTCTACTTATCGTCTCGACGACACAGGCGTTCGTTTTGTTTTTTTCTCGCGAACGCCATATTATTACGTGTCTTGGCAATTTAAATACATTCCCGTGATTATATAATATACTAGCTGTCCTCGTAAACGTTGTTTTGCCATTTAAAATTTTGTATTATGAAAAATTACTAACTTATTCTAAGTATGTATATGTGAAAAGTATATGAAACACTTATATATATATTTTAATTGAAAATGATTCTCAAAAAAATTTATAAACAATGATAATGGTCACTATGGTTACAGTATAGGTATACGTACATATAAATGGGCTGAATTTTTCCTATAACCAATAGCAACCATTTATAGACAAAAATTTCAAAAGTACATCACAAAATCCCCGTTTGAGCACCTCCCCTCATTTGGTTTTTCCAAAATTTTTTTTCTTAAAAACCTTCTCCTGGCAATTACGAACAATTCAAAAAAAATTTGAGCCAAATCGGCCCAGCCGTTCTCAATAATTGATGAATTGTTATACATTTTTGGCTCCATTTTTATATATTATATAGAAAATAATAACGATCGCGGTTTTCACGCGAACTGAAATTAATCTGTCCGAGCACCGCGAGTAATAGCGATTTTCGCGCGCATACTTATAGGTACACTTTTACAATCAACACGTCATCAGCAGCGTGAAAAACGCCAACAATCAACCGGTCATGTTGACGAAGTTGATGAGCACGACAAACGTAAACGAATTCATGGGTCCCAAGAAATGTCATTTGTACAAGTTACCGTTCAAGTTGAATCGCATGAACTCGATCGATCTGAAACGGATGACGGACGGAAGGTAATAGATTATAATATTATTGTTGTCGTGATCATAGGCGTGTCCGGACCTTTTTAGCGGGTCGCGCGCGAGATAAATACTATAGAAATGTGATACTGGGGTGAGACCGAAAGGGAAAATCCTCGAATTTTGAAAAAAAAAATCATTATTAATACGCTTTAGTTATAATAACGACGAATTGTAAACAAAAAGTGCTGAAAATCGTCACAGGTTAAACAAATCAAATAGATTGTGTGAAATGTTTATTGAATATTGCTTTTTACAAATAATTATTTGAGTTAAAAGACAGCACCATAGGCGCCGCCAGGAATTTTATCAGGGGGGTGCATCGCGCAAAAAGGTATACGCTGATTTCTGAATAATGCTTGTATACGTAATAATAATAATAGTAAAATTAATAATTATAATTAGTAGAATTCATCAGTACAATTCAAATTCATTGAAAATTCCATTGAAGAATTTGGAAAAAAATCTAGGCGTCTAAAATTATTGTTTAAAAAATAAGTATTATAATGCATTAATGCATAATATAAATAATATATATTGACAACTATGTAAAATAAGTATAAATAGTGTAATAATAAATATTGGAAATAATGTAGATAAATTATGCAAAATAAAATAGTTTCAATACCATTCAATTTTTTCAATTTAATTTAATTTTTTTTTTTTTTTTTGAAAAGACAAGGGGGTGCAAGTGCACCCCCTTGCACCCCCCTCGCGGCGCCCATGGACTGCACAAACAACTAATAGGCTTGATCTCCGTGATATGAAATAATATGTGGAGGATGCAATAGTTGATAAAACAAAATATTATATTTAAGTCGAATTTTGCTAGTCGTGCCTGTGCAGGAGAGACACGCCTATGGTCGAGATCATTACGCGTTTTGTAATTTATGTACATGTTTTACACACCTGTGTTATATTCGTCGCGTATCCTTACTCGCCGCGGCGTATTATTCAATGTTATTTTGTCATCCGTTTCAGCATGAAAGACAGCATGGACGATTGCAATTGGGACTCGCCTCTAAGCCGCTTACCGGAAGCTCGGACCACGTTTAAAATTTTGAAGCATTCGTTCGCTGTCCGAGGTAATGTGTTTTTCACTGTCGACCGTGACTCAACCGCGTTTAGATAACGCATTCGAATCGTTTGTTCTTAATGGACGTTCGATTATAAATATTCACAACAACTGAACGATTAATAGGAAAAATTACGTGCCCCTGCGAGTACGAGCCATTTTATAATTTTTATTTTTATTAATTAATCAATATGTTTGATAAAATTTTACTACGTTAAAAGTTACAACCGTACTAGAAAAAAAACCAACGATATTTTTGTCGAAAAATCAAAAGTTAGGAAAGTAATTTATTATAATATTCGTATTACGACCGCAATGTTAACGTTTTCACTATTAATTAATTATTCGTTGAAATCTTATTCCAATTTGAAACATTTTTTTTTTAATATAAAAATGTTTTCAATAGTGTCTTTTTATAATATACCCACTTTTTCTCCGTCGGAATCATATTTTTACACAGACAACAAATCTCTTAAGTTCAAATAAACGAAATCAAAAATTAATATACAACGTAGTTGTTTAGGACATAAAATTACATTACGCAATGATATATAGTTTGAAATCTATTGGCTTTTTTTCAACAGACCAAGGCGTACAAGCGAATATCGGCGAAGGAGTGCGATTTTCCGATACTACTTATTATGAAAAACCAAAACAAGTAAGCATCTGAGAACTTTTTCAAAAAAAAATACGAGTGTTCAAATGACATTTTCACATCAGGATTACGAACGTGAATATGAGGAATTCGAAGAACTACCGCCGAGACAGCGCGTGACCGACAACAGATATAGTGCGAAAAGTAGACCAGAACCGAAGACGGCTCCTGTGGTGAACACACCAAAACCAACAACCAAGTAAGTCGCTCTATATTATTAACCAATATTAACCGTAATATCATAATTAATCGTAATCAAATATTAAATAGTAAATCGATTGTATAAACGCGGCGAAATAATTTAACAGACTTTCGACACACATACTTCTCTTTTATAATATACAATAGTGAAATTACCCGGGAAAATGTGAAAAAATAAAATTGATAAACGGCAATCATGACGCGTTGTCGTGTGCGATTAGAAATTGATATCAATTGATATGAAATATCGTTTCAGGCCAGTAAACAAATCAAATCCCGTTCACGAACTTCAATTGAAAAGCAAACAATACCAGTCGGCCAATGCGGATGAAGACGATCCTCCTTACAACTTCCAGGTACTTATTCCGTTTTACGTCACTAAATTTCTTATAAAAGACCGATCGGGGTGTATTACGACAAACGTATTGTTCGCAGGCGTTTTTGAAAAAGACCAACTACCATCGTCCGTCGATGGATGGCCGCAGCGTGCAGTACTCGTCGGACATGTCCTACGACAGGCAAGACGTCGCGCCGAACCGGCCGAAGGATTACGGGCAGCCGGTCGCCAACAACGTGAAACGGTCGTCGAAGGATTACAAAAACGAGCTGAACCAACAGTTGTCCAAGGCCACGAGGACTGAACTTTTGCCGGGCATCATGATCGAGGGATCGTCTTACGATCTTTAAACTCGACGAACACGATAATTACACATCGCACCGCGTACACGCTTTTTTTTCGAACGTCGTTTTATAATAAAAACGTCACAGACAGACGCGACTGTCCGTTTGCGTTACCTTTGCGCAATTTATCGTTACAAATTTCCGCCAATAGCGTCGTTTTCCTTTTTTTTCGTACCCGATTTCTATTTTTATCGCGTTCAAATCGATTTAACACGTCATAATGTAATATTCAGAAGGATTTCAGTCTTCGTTTAAAACACACGGTCGTACTAATCGTTATTTGAAATCCTGTTTCAATGTCTGAAAACTTTTGCCGGTTTATTATACGTTTTATTGTTTTGACGATTGTCAAATAAATCGAAATCGATTAATTTCGTTTGCAACATAATATTACACCATATTATCACAAATATGACACACAACATGTTTTAATGTGTAGTTCGCGTAAATATAAAAACACACACCGAATTTATTATGAAAATAAATTTATTATATTCTTTATTATAGTATCGATACTCCGGTGTCGTATAGTAATTTATAACTTTTATCATAAAAGTTTTATGTTTTTTAGCGTTGCTTTATTGTTCTGTATTGTATTCGTATCAAATCTATTCGTATAAATTAAAAGTGCTCGTTGTTATTATACAAATTGTGTTCAAAACGACTTTTTATTTTACTTTTTTTTATCTTTATAGACTTACAAACGGAATGCGATGTACATCGAATCAACGGTAATGTTTTTTAACGTGTAGAACTTTATGGAAAAAGAAAATTGAATATTCTACTCCACGATGAGTAAGTCCGATAACATTTTTGTAACGCTTGAATGAACATTATTTACGCGTTCGACTCGGTTGAGCAAAAAACGCACGTAACTATTTTATCAACTGCAATATCGTAACGATTTTCGCAAAAACGAAAAATATATGTACGTGTCTACCGTATACACGTCATGTACGATTTCGAAAATTATTTTTACTCTTAACGCCATTTCACTGTCTACTTTCCCGATTGTAATCGTCACAACGGTCGACTGTTAATTATTATAAATCGTAATTAAATCAACTCGGACCGACTGCAAACCGATCGAACCCCACGGCCTATTTTACATCCCTCCTCACGAAATAAAAAGGGGGCGGGGGTCACTGCGCCACCGTCCCCCGGCATTTCGAGATTTCCTCGGCCGATTTAGCTTTGAATATTTTACCCGTCCGACGTGTAGGTAGGTAAACAGACGACATATTTCATCGAGTTATTGTATAATATACAACCTACGTACAATAACAGTGCGCATTGTATCGGGCGTCAGTGTTATGGACACTCTCGTGTGTCGCACGCCGGCTCGTGACGACAAGTCAATAATAGAAATAATAATAACGATAACAATATTAGGTACGGCTCCTAATCCGGTAATTTATTGCGCGGCGACGACGACGACGACGACGACGTGCACCACGCACCCCCTGCGACTACATTATGCGACGCCGTGGACGTCGTGTACGCCTGCGGTCGAGCCGGGCTCGTTTTCGGCGCTCTATGCGTGTGCCGGACACAACGACGGTAATAATTCATCTCGGTGCCGACGGAACGGAACGGACGGTCCCGTTATGCGTACGAGAGTGTGACACTCGTATTGTCCACCCGTATTTTATATATAGCGGGTCCGCGCCGCCGCCGGCGAAATCGTAGAGAGAGGTTGAAATTCACACACACCGTGGTCGTACGGTAAACGCGCGTGACGATATATTGTAACTTACGATAAAAGCGTTAGTTTTCGTCTCCACTGGGAGTACACCAGTACCGTTATACAGGGCGTTTCGCGCCAAGAAGTGGCTTTTCAACGATCCAGTATCGAAATCGGGTCTTCGGGAGATGAAAGGGTGAATACACGCGTGGAATGCGCGATTTCGGGAAAATTTCAAATATTTTCGTACACGTAAATTCGAATTTCGACTCTGTCGAGTGCGCGCGTAAGAGAAAGGGATAACAATTCGACATCATTTTCCCGAAACACGTATTTCGATGTGTAGCCTTTCGTCTCGCGGATTGTTCCAGTCCAACGCGGCCGAAATATCTAGCGGTGCTTTTGACGCGCGCGCGTTATTATATTATTATCGTCACTAGGCGCATACGTTTTTATTGCACAGTGATATATTATCCCTCGTCCTTACACGCGTATAACATACCTCCTCTAGTCCTGCCGCCGAAAGCCACCCGCGCGCGATGTTCCCTATAGGTATATATATATATATACCTGCGTATCAATTTTGAAAAAAAACCGTACGGGTCGGTTTTTTTTTCTCTCTTCGTGCTTCCAAAGGATCCCGCCGCAGGATCCGTGTGTGTATCCCCGTAAAGGTCAAAATATTATTATTGTGTTCGGCACTCGTGTGTGCGTGCGGTTTACCCGCCACCCATTATCGGACCGACCGGTACATTATAAAACCGAGAAAACGTGCCTTCATGATCTCGAACGGAATTTCTTTTCTCATTTTTTCAATTTCGCCCCGGCGTTTTCTCCTTTATATAGTTTTACACTTACGGGTTTTATATACCTATATATATATATACATGTGTGGTCAAACGCTTTCGGAGCCACGGCAGTTACGGACGTGGCGGCGACACCTACACCAACGCGTTATAATATATAGCGTGCGCCGCAGTCGCGATCGGAAGGCGGTCGTTTCTATAGTCTTATTGTACCTACTGCGGGTATAACACGACGACATAACAACGCGCTCGTGTATACATAACATTATACGAACCATAACACGGTGTAATTGCGGGTATTGTCGGCCCGGCGTGTGTTTTTCAACACGGCGTGTACCAAATATTATTATTATTATCGCCCTATTATGTTGTGTAGAACGAGCCGGCGGTCGAATTGAAACGTCTCAGCCGGGGCCCGTCGCGCGTCGTGTGTGTGTGTGTAATTTCACGCGCGTCACAGTGTGACATCGATCATCCGACGCGTCGGATTCGTGTGCCGCGCGGCTAAAGAAAACGTTCACGTTTCGCCGCGGAAAATGTCATACCGTCGTCGGCGCGAATAGCAGAGCTCGGGGCGAATATTTCACCGGGCTGCAGGGGGTAATGAGGGAGAGTTGACCGTCGTTTTGTTTTCTCGTTCGTCACAAGACAACGCGAATAGTAATCGATTTATGTTTCACCGAAAATGTGTAAACGGTATTTGACGCCGATTTCGACCGACGTATCCTTTTTCTCGAGTAGAAATCCTGTTTCTCTCGAAAAAGTTTAATCATTAAATACCTGTGTTTCGTATACTGTATGCGTTCTTTCGTCGATACGTATGGTAAAAAATATAAATAAAATCCTACACCCGTAGGATATTTTCGCGAGTAAAAATCAATGTCGAAAAAGTTTTTAAAAATATCGTCCACTAGGTAATTAATGCTGCACTGCATTAGTGTCGCATTTCAAATAATCACTAATCAAATTCTCCTTCAAAACTACACTCGAGTCCCCGAAATTCAATAAACTCGTCTAGTTTAACGAAACTGATTGCCTACGACATTAGCCACCCGGCTTCATCGTCTATAACTGAATTATACGTATTTTTAATCACAAAATTACAGTATTCGTGTTTGTAATTTTTTTTTTAAACCAATACTCTTTGTGAGCACTGTTGTTTATTAATTTTGTGAATCATAAGCAAATGATTTTTGTTTTTATATAAATATTAAATATTTTTCCCAAGCGATAGCCAATTTAACAACAGCTTTAAAGCTATTTAAATATACCAATTACTTAAAAATGGTTTTTTTTCTAAAATACTCAGATGGAGGGTGCTAATATGAATAATGGAAGTGCTAAGTGACCCTTAAAGTACCCCTGAATTACAGTAATTTACGCTATTTATACATGCATACACATACATAATATACTATAATATAATGTATATATTATTTACAGTGGCATTTGCATATTTGTTTTAATCGACTAAAAATATAACAAAATAAATAACAAATACGTTTTGTCTTATGACAAAGCTAGTTACGTAATTTTATTTTGCATATTAAGTATAGTTTAATTACACGCGACGGTGGTGGTAGTGGGTGGTGCGTTTTCGTGACGAGATAAATAAAATATACGCGAAATAATACGATAATATTCATTTTTGTGGGGTAAGTTTTTCAATCGTGTTGTCGACTTTTTGCAACTTTTTGACCTACTCGGATACAAAACGGTTATTCAATAAAACATACGATATGTACATTGTACAACACGCGGGTGTATATCGCATACGACACGTCTCGTTCAGTCGCTTCGGACGTATTTCTCGCCCACCCAACGGGCGCGCGAAACGTCCGGGGAAGCAGCCTGTGAATCGGTTTGGTTTACCGCAAAATTTGCACGTCTCTTAACTCTTAACACAATACCGTACGCTGCAGTATAGTTATAACGGCATTGGCGGCGATGATATGTCGTCCGCATAACTGCGCGTCCCCGGCCCGAAGGATCCGAATTCCCGGAAACGACGTGACATTTTTTCCCCTTTTTTTTTCTTCGTACGCAATGTCCTGTTAGTTTTCGCAGCGTGTGAACGTTATCCCGTACGTTCCTCTCCGGTACCGTACCGTTCGTTACGATAACAATAACGGTAATAATAATAACCGCAGCTCTGATTTATAGCGCGCCGAAAAATACCCAAACCTATAGTAATACGACCACCCGAAAATCCTTGAAAGGTACCTCGTATATCGTGTTTCACCCTTAGAAAAAAAACAAAGTCCAAAAATGACATCACTATCGATCGATCGTGTGTACAGATTGAATAGTGTCGAGCGAGAAAGTTGTTCGTGATATTATATAATACCTATTGACATGTAAATACGTCATATTATACGATAACCGATTGTTATCTGGGGCGAGGATCTAGGATTATCCTGTGGGAAGGGGTGCTACGATTGTTACTAGGTATTGATATTAAATCGTATTAAATTCGCTTTACTTTATTCTTACATAAATTGTGATTAACCTTTTTTTTCCTTTTAATTTGTATCTGCGCTTACCGAACAACAACAAAAGCCATCGCTATAGGTTTCTAGACAAACGTTTAGAATACTTTTTATCCCTGTTGGTAGAAACAGTAGCGACTGCCATCCCACATTTTCGAACAAAATCATATTTTCGTAAAAAAAATCGGGATTTTTGCACCAGAAACGTGTATATAATTATAATTATATAATATGGTTCGTCGTGAATACATAATATTATTATGTAACAATAGTAATAACAATAAACGTGTTTACGCGAAATCGGAATACGTGAAAGTTTACGTAATCATCGAATATTGCGTAGGTAACACGGCCGATAAAAACCCAAAGCTGCTCGCGCCGCCCGGACCAATGACGGCCGAGCTGCGCGCGCGATTCAACCGATCGAAAGCACAGCAGCTGACCGATGTGCCAGACGATCAGTCTAGTGTCGACAGCGCTCCGGAAAGCTCTTCTCGGTTTTTAACATCGCGGTTTTTATTTTTCTCCGTAATAGTCGTCAGTAATGTTCCGATTTTCGTTATTCGTCTCGTCGACGACCGACCGAACTTTCAATCGTGACTTTCGTATCCGTTACTCAACTCAACTTTATTTCACAAGCCAACGCGAACGCCGGACCTCGACAGCAACACATCGCGACAAGCCGTAAGTAGTACCGATTTTATTACTATTTAAGGTCTATAGATGGGTAGTGGGAGCCGATAGGGGTAGCGAAGGATAGCGAAAAAAAATTATATATATTTGCCACCCTATAAAAAAAATCGCGATTTTCGCACCGGAAACGTATAAAAATCGAACACATCAATTATACTAAATATGTAACCTCTATTTTTTTTTTTCATTTCCGTCGCAATAATTCGTAAACATTTCCATCGAGCTAATTTTTATTTTCAAAAATATCTGTTAATCAATCGAATTAAATCGAAAATACGTACCTATTAGTTTTTTTTTTAATTTCGTTTTATTATTATCAATTACTTATAAGTATAACCGATTATATTTATTTTAAGTCTATAGATAGGTAGTGGATCGTGGGCGCCGACAGGGGTAGCGAAGGATAACGAAAAAAAAATAATATTTTTGCCACTCTATAAAAAAAAAATCGCGATTTTCCCACTGGAAACTTTTAATAATCAAACAGATCGGTATAAGTACTCGTAGGTACCTACTTTAATATAATGATATAATAATATATAACATCTATTTTTGTTCATTTCCGTCGCAATAATTCGTAAACATTTCCATCGAGCTCGTTTTTATTTTCAAAAATATCTGTTAATCAATCGAAATTAAATCGAAAATACGTGCCTATTAATTTTTTTTTTTTAATTTCGTTTTATTATTATTAATTACTTACCCATTACTATATAGTACCTATAATTACCGGTTGAAACGAGTTATACGAGTTATTTGAACAGTTTTAGTCGCATCTGAAATGCAGCCGCACCACACGTCCCGCGCGCACGCCTGTATAAAAAATAATTTTCCTCGTACAATACAACAATAATCCGCAGCGTTATAATAGACCGCGCAATATTTAGATAGGTACGTTATTGTTACGATTATAAAGTCTTACGAGACCACCTGTAACGAATCCCGTGCGGGATTCTTTCGTATTGTGACGTCCGAAATACACCCGAAAACGTAATTTGTAGCAAAAAAAAAAAAAAAAAATAACAACAATAATAGTAAATATATAAATAAATATAACTGTTCCTCTAGTAAAACGTTGACGCCGCCGCCGCCACGGCGGCTGCGACGAATACGCGCGCATTGTTTGATTTATTTACACAAAAGTCCGCAGCATCGTGTCCGTAGATCACGCGCCGTGGTGACATTGTCGTCGCCGTACCCCGCCGCCGACGACGGTTGTGCGACCGTAACGTAATAAATCGGATCCCGTGGCGAGATTTCGAAACGCATCGTGTCTATAATAATAATATTTCACCGACAAACGCGCGCCGCGGGTATTATAATATGGTTTTATTATGGTTTTCGTAGAAGACCTCGGGTCCGAAACGCACAACGTGCCGCGTCTCGGGGACACGTTTTCGGGGTGGGTACCGTAATGACGACGACGACGACGACGATGATGATGATGTCGGTGACGAATCGCGGTGGCCGTGTGTCATTGTGCTATCCTCCGCAGACGGCGCCGAAAAGGACGCTCGGGGGAGGATGGGGGGGCTTCTCCTCGGACTGTCGTCGGTCGGAGCCGAAGGGGTTTTTTTTCTCTCTCTCTCTCTCTAGCTCGATCTTCAAGGGTATAATACTCTCTCGGGGTACACGACCGTTATGTCGGGCGCGCGTGTGAATGCGTTTTACTAAAAGGATCCCGAGCGAGAAGCGACGAAGGACGAATATTGATTTTGAAACGACGCGCGAACGTAGGGGCACGAATCTCGATTTTACCGGGACGCGGGGGTTTTTTTCCTAGCTTTTATTATTTATTCGTAGCGTCCGCACGGCGACGCGGCTATAGAGATTTTAATGCAAAGTGTTAGGTACCGTCAATATCGATAAACATTTTTGATATTAAAATATTGTTAAAAATTGTTATAACAATTAAAATATTGTTCGAAAACAAACGAAACGTCGTCGTATTTCAAATAATATCGATGATGAAATATTTAAAATACTCGTAAATAAAAACGAATGATCGCGTACGAATTTAATATTAAAATAAACACGAATAAAAACTCACGAGAGACGCGTTCCGTAAAAATTATTAAATTCGTTTTCGTCGCGTCCACACGGCGGCGTGGCTAGAGATTTTTGTCCCGGGTAGGCCAGATATTTTAATGCAAAGTGTTAGGTACCAAAATATTGATGAATATTTATATTGATATTAAAATATTGTTATTTAATCGAAATAATGAAAAATTCGAATCGACTAAAATAATAATATCGATTAAAATGTACTTTAAAATAGTAAAAAAACCGACTTCCAAAACTTAATTTAAAATTAATCGATTATTTATGAAAGGGGCCATGTCCAAAAAGGGAAACTTTCGTGGAATTAAAAATAACTATTTTTCTCGTTCAATTTTGTATGAAAAAAATTATAAAAATCTTTTAAATTTTCATGTAGTGGTGTGAGTTTAAATTGAACAAGTTTGACCCTTTTTATAAACATTTTAGTTACTCAACTCTTTTCATAAATAAAATTACTAAATCATAAACCGGGTTGTGTGCAATACAGTGATTGTAAATCGATATATTTTCGAGTGACTTTTAAAATATATAAATCATCGAAAGGAACTTTTCACAATTTTTATTTCGTTTTATTGCATAACGTCTTGTTCAAAATAAAACACAAACTTTTCATAAACATTTAAAATATTGCAATTTCTCAGACTTTAATTATTTTACTTAAAAACCGCTATTAACTTATTTCATAATATCTTGATAAGCATGTTAAAAATAACAACATATTTATATAACAATTAAAATCGACCAAAAACTTACCATTCAAATTTAAAACATAACAATTTCTCAGGCTTAAATTACTTTACTTTAAAATCAACTTATATCAAAATATCTTGCTTAGCATGTGAATAAAAACAACATATTTTATAACAATATATAAAATTAATCGAAAACTTACCATTACAATTTAAAATATATCAATTACTCGGACTTCAGTTACTTTACATTGAAATTATTTTCAACTTGTATCACAATATCTAAATTAATATGTGTGGATAAAAATAAAATACTTTTATAAAAATTCAATATTACAAGACGAATGCTAACGATTTAAGTGTTTTATAAATTTACTGATTTTTTTTTTTGGCCACTTCTCAAACTGTTTATAAAATTTCAAATATTTATCTGGTATGAATTTTACTGTTTTTTTGTAAAACATAAAATTTTTTCTTTCTGGATTGGACACGTTTTTTTTATACGCTTATGCCGAAGGTAAAATTTGTAAAATTTGACAAAAAAACTTACCATTAAAATTTAAAATATAAAAATTACTCAGACTTCAGTTACTTTACTTTTCAATTATTCTCAACTTGTATCACAATATCTAAATTAATATGAGTGAATAAAAATAAAATACTTTAAAAAAAAATTCAATATTACAAGGTGAATACTAACAATGTGTTATATAAATTACTGATTTTTTTTTTTTTTTGACCACTTCTCAAACTGTTTATAAAATTTCAAATGTTTATCTGGTATGAATTTTACTGTTTTTTGTAAAACATAAATTTTTTCTTTCTGGATTGGACACGGTTTTTTTATACGCTTATGCCGAAGGTAAAATTTGTAAAATTAATCGAAAACTTACCATTAAAATTTAAAATATACAAATTACTCGGACTTCAGTTACTTTACTTTTCAATTATTCTCAACTTGTATCACAATATCTAAATTAATATGAGTGAATAAAAATAAAATACTTTAAAAAAAAATTCAATATTACAAGGTGAATACTAACGATTTAAGTGTTTTATAAATTTACTGATTTTTTTTTTGACCACTCTCAAACTGTTTATAAAATTTCAAATGCTTATCTGGTATGAATTTTACTGTTTTTTGTAAAACATAAAATTTTTTCTTTCTGCATTGGACACGGTTTTTTTTTATACGCTTTGCCGAAGTCAAAATTTGTATTTATTTATGAATGGAGTCAACTGCGCGGGTACACTGTTCATAAATAATCTAAATGTTTGCATCGCAATAGTAAAATAATAGTATCATAACGAAGTTGACTCCTTTCAAAAGTAAACTGTCCGTTTATAACCATACAAAACATATTTACTAAAAAAATTTATTTCTTCGCTTACGTTCATAATACAGTCAGTTCATATAGTAAGCCAATAGAAAATCGTATTTTACGACTTACGTACTCGACGCGAGTGTTTTCGCGCGCAAAAACGCAATCGGTTATTTTGAAACTATATAAACACGGATATTTCTCAACAGTTTCGACTAGGTTTATAGTTTAGTTATCTATTTATAGTATTAAAATTGAGTAAAATATAGTTATTTGATATATAATATAATATATTTGTCATTTTGACGTTAAAAACGTGGTCGAAATTTTTATCGAGCGACCGGCAGTGGCTCGCGATTAGTCGCGCGACGTTTATATTTACATAATCGCGTCGCCCTAGTGGGACGAGGGCCCGATCGCGGACAGGTCGCTCAGGCCCTAGTGGGACGACGGCCCGATCGGACAGGTCGCGCTTCACGCTCGCTGGCCCGCGACATTAATCGCCGGCGTGTAAATTACGCTCAGTGTAATCGAGCCTTTACGGCGGCGCGACATGACGTATTATTTAGTAGGGCTCGGAAGTCGATGCGTTTTGCATTTTTTTAAATAATTGATGTAGGCGTTAATCTGTCAAGCTAAAAATCTGATTCAGATGGTATAATGGAAATTATCTATGATTTTTATTTTGCATTTTTCGGCTTCATCACTACATTTAGAATAATTTTTCTGATAATTTACGTCGTTTTTTCTAAAATCTAACGAAGTTTTCTCACACGTACATTTAACGTTATTTTTCAGTCGTATTATCGTAAACAATAAAAAATATGTTAATAAGATATTTGATATTGAACATATTGAAAATTTTGTAATTTTCAAACTTTTTTTTCTCGTGAAAAAAAATGCAAAATTTAAAAAAGTGCTCCGACCGTTGCACAGTAGAAGTGTAGTTAAGCTTTCCAAAACTGTTTTCAAAATTTCTCTAAGATTATTACAAGTACCGTTTTTTTTTGGAAGTCGTAAAGGTCTTTTTGACGAAAAATTGACGTGGCTTTCAATGCCCTTAATAAATAAGTCACTTTTTTCACATTTTTCCTCACTAAAGTTATTTTATTTCATTATTTGAGTCATTATTTTACATCATTATTTATTCATACTTTTTTAAAGACAATTTTTTCGTCATCAACTTCCGAGCCCCAGTTATTAGTAACTGATAAAACTACGTATCATTACGTTAATATTGTTGAAAATCGAAATATCGCGCCGGCCCCGTTGACGTGCAGGTGGTACTACCGATAATAATTTGTACTTTCAAATTATTGTTCGGTTATTGTTTCGCCATCTGTCGGTCAATAATAATCATGCCCGTCTGATAATGATTGATATCAATCGATGATAGCGGTAACAAAACCGAAATAATTTAATTAATTAATAGTCAATCAACGAGCAGTTTTTACATGTGTGTTTGTTATTTTTTTAATCTGCATTGAATTTAAGCGTTTGGTTAGAACCGTGAGTGCGTTTAAAATATATACTATTACAATCAAAATTATAATTTTAGTGTGTACGGGGACGGATAAAAAACATAGCGATCGGTAAATTTTAATTATTGATACTTATGTTATTTTTTGATCTGAACTTTCATTGATCCTGAACTCGGCTTAAAGGGAATGTTAAAGTAGGACATAGTTTGGCATATAACTACGACGACGGTAGGAGTGTGACATGATAAAATAATCAAAAAGATTTCATTGGCAAACTGTTATGTTGATTAAACTTAAAATTCAAAGTGTGATTTATTATGGAATAACAAGTGTAATAATATCATATAATCGACACATAATATAATCGTAATAATATCTTAAATAATATTGTTACGCAAATTTTTTTTTTCTTTAACATTTTAACCATCTAAATCAATTATGCATATAAATAATAATAATGATTATAATAATAATAATAATAATAATAATAATAATTGTAATTGTAATTGTAATTTTGGTAAACTACAATTAAAACGCAATTTCTCGGTGCATTGGTTATTCAAATATCGTTATCTAAATAGATTTTTTTAACAATACAATATTATGCAGTGGTATTAGGATAATATAGCGAAGGAATAGTATGAATATATGCAATAAATAGGTAGTTTTATCTTATATTATATATATTACACCGCAACGGTAAGGGCTAAGTATGAGTAACGCAGACAAATGCCTTTTGACCAAATCACCGTACCGCGGAGTGGGTAGCTCAAATTATTTGTCGAAACGGGTTGTCTAATTTAAAATACGATTCGTGTATGTGCAGCGATAAATCATAAAACGATTGTACGAAAGAGTCGTCGTGGTAAAAGGAAATTATATCGAAACCGATGTGAAATTACATTGACCTTTTTATATTACATGCGTGTTATTTAATATTAAACGAAAAAAAAAAACTAATGTTATGCGATCATTGTAACAAATTTTCATATAAAATTTATCCTTGTTGGAAAACAATGATTGACAATTAGAAAAATTGCATGAACCGTAAAAACACTGCGCCATAACGTTAAAAAAAATCACATTTAAAAAACTATTATAATTCTACACTATTTCGTCGACTCTCGACACATGCCACGTCGATTAAACATAGTGCGCGGAAATAACAAAAAATTCATTGCCTATTGTATAACACAAAATGAGTCATTTTTCAAGTGTTGGACACACGATCGATAACGGTTTTAATTCGACATTAGCCAAGTATATTAGAGAAAATTGATCTATTAACAAAAACAAAAAAAATTGAATAGAACATTATCCATGTTAATAGAGACATCGGTTAATTATTTTTGTCTTTTTTTTTTTCCAAAGTAAAATATCGTACGGGTTTAAAATATTTACACCTAACGTTAATCAAATAAAAACATATCGAAAAAAACAAATCGACTATGAAGCTGCCTCGGTTTCAGAATAATAATTGTGTGACACACAGTCGTACGACTGATGTTACCGAAATTTAACTTAAGCACAATGCCAATGACATTTATTGTAGAACAGTAGGCTGGGGGACATTAGGCGTCTGTTCCGCCCGTTCTCTACAATCCTACAAGTATAACACTACCTTACGCACTAACAACTAAAATTAACATAATGTTCAATGCGCTTTGAAATAATTATAAAACTAACGCAGATATAACATTCGCATAATATTTAAATATTTGTTAATAGATTAAATTCACTCTAATAATATAATATAAAAGGATTACGTACGATTGGTAAATATTGAACTTTTTAAAACAAAAACCAATGTCCACATTATCATTGTTCGGCGATTGTTATTATAAATGTTTACGTGGCCTATTCAAAGATTTTAGAACTCTGTCGAACAAAATTCACAACATTTTAAGTGGGTTTGGAGTAAACGTAATAATATTGTAGCAATTAAATTGTAAGTTATCGACAAAGATTTAAAAACTAAAAAAAAAAAAAAAATCACAAATGAGATCTATAATACAACTACTAAATATGACTAACTGTTATTTGACCAATCGAATTACATAAAAACAATAATTACAATGAATAAAACAGGAAGGTTAACATTTTTATATAAACCTAGTTTGTGGAACTAAGAACATATTATAGTTAAACATAAAATTGCTATTCAAACAGATATTGACTGTTTAAATAAAATAACATAATTATATTTCAGTATATGCTTAAAAAAAAAAAAAAAAAAATGTTGTTTTTGATTAGTAATAATAACACATAAGATAACATACAAATGTAAACACTTAAAATACTTCATTAAATCAAATACACTACAATATAATATATTATATTAGTGACAGCAATGAAACCGCAAAATATTGTTTGTGAAATGCTTTAGACCTAAAGTCGTTCTATACTTTATAAACAAAACACTTAACCTTTTTTCACATATAAATTATTATACGTAAATTTAAATCACAAATGTAGTTTCTAGACCGTCCGAGTAAAATTTAACGCTACGGTTACTTGCCCAGTGTAACTTGATTTGTCGCAGTTGGCTGGACCGTGACGCGTCTTGTATCTGAGTGCTGTACGACTTGGTGCATTTGGTTTGACTGTTGCCCAAACCAAACATGCCGGTGGACGTTTGCCAGAACGACAGTTTGTTCTCTGCGGCACTGTAGGAGACGAGGAATTTGCCATCGGGCGAAAATGCGCACGCACAAATTGCCGCTGTGTGCGCATTGATGGTCTGAAAAAACAAATACAAAAAGATTAATAACCTCCTACGCCTCCTCCTCCGATTGAGGTATTATAGCTATTCAATGAACCTGGCATTTGGACGATCTCAATTCGTATAACGCGATTGTGCCGTTTTTGGTACCCACAGCAATACGTCTGGACGTCGAACAATGAGTCACTTGACCAAACTTATTTATGGCTGGCGAAACCTCAGACAGTGGGCGAGTTTTCAACTGTGTTGGATCGACACAATGTAATATGATATCCATCACCTGAAAACAAAATGTTATCGTACAAAACCGACGACGACTTAAGGTTTGATTTTTTTTTTTTCTATTATTCCAATTCACCTCCACTAATAACTCTGTCATTTCGACGTGCATTTTCTCGATCAAATGTTCCACGATGGATAAAATTTCAGGTTTCGCTCTGTGCAAAACAGAATTACTAATGGCCATATTCATAGCTTGAGTGTTTTGTTGCATACTGTTGTACCGGGCCACCTAAACGACATGTGTTCAACACAATTTAACATATAATTCGCACATATTTTTATTAATAATATACAGTAAATTTCTATCATGTCGAACGTCGAAAGCTTTCACTGTCTCAAGTTAAATTGAAAAAAACTACTACTTCCGTTGCACGCTAGTAACTTATATGGTACTCTATATAACTCAAAATAAAATTAATAGTTTTTTTTTTCGTGTAAATTTTGTTGAGACTACTAACACTAAATTTACATATTTAATTATAGTTTATTAAAATAGTTATTGGATTCTTTAATCAAGAATGAACGATAACGCTTTTTCTTTATTATAAATATAATAAAAACCAAATTGAAAAGAGTTTTAACATTTTATCTCTCTAAGATTCGACAAACTACAATTTACCGGTATTATATTTTCATTATAATTTAATAAAATATACCTCTCTGGCTATTGTTGTTATGAACACTGCAGGGCGAACGTTTGCTATGGATATGAGCGCATGTCTAGCAGTTCTATACGAATCGGCAGCTGGCGTAAGAGGTAATCCATATGACATACTATAGCAAAAATCAAGTAATTAAAACAATGTCAATGTAAATTTTTATAGGCCATGCACATTTTACAAAAAATTACCTAGGAATCAGTTTATCGTTGTCACAGCATAGTTCCAATATACCTAACAACACTTTGCTGACATCGAAATACGGTTCCCACACGGCAAAGCCACGACCGATCAAATCCACAGCTGCTCTCCGTAATGCCATATGAGCAGGCAACCTGGTTGATGATGGGGTCAACAGTAATTGAGTCAAGGCCAAACCTATGGAAAAATATCCATGATATAATAACCAATCATAAAAAGTATGACATTTTATTTTTAAAAAAATATAACCGTACTTGTCAGCCTAGATAAATTATTATTTCCAATGCCAAAACCTTCTACTATTGAACTCTTTCTTCTTACAGACGTTCCAGACTGTGAACGACTCGATGTGCTGGCATTATCCGTTACACTCACTTCTTGACCAAACTCGGCTCCCATCACGCCCATCAAGATCACGGCGGTTGTTTGCTTACGACGCAATTCACTAATGGATGATGGTTTTCTCAAACATAAATCTAAAACATTAATTATTAAGTACTATAACATAATGTGTAAATTAAAAGAGTCAAAATTAGTTTTAACCTTCTTCGTCATCGTCGTCGTCGTCTTGAATGTTTACTGATGATTCAACATTTTCCTATAAATAAAAAAAAAATAATATTTAATTTTATCGGCTTTATGGTGATGTAATACAACTATAATCATGAACATTAACATTTAAATATATTATTATTAATAAAATGATAAAACGATAATTATTACAAAGTACAAGCTATAAAAAATGATTAGTTACAAATATATTATTTACAATATAGTTTCTTCTATAGTTTTTAGTTGGAGCCTGGACACAGGAAAAAACCATAGCTCACTTAATATAAATTTATTTTTAAACGTTTGAAGTAATCAAATATACTCCGTTGTAATAAACGTTAATAATCAATTTCAATTTCAATACGTACAACAGAGTATACTAATTTTAAAGGTGTATTTATTTGTTACAAAAAAAGCATTAGACAAATGTTACTTACATTAGTGTTTAGATTGGTTAAATTGTTAGAGCTTACAACAGTAGGTTTCATGCTACCATTAAAGTTGCTTACTGGTAAATATTGAACCCAAAATTCCACAAGAGTTTTACGTCCTTTTGGGCCAATGCGTTCCAATTCGGCTAATAGTAATTCTTGAGCTGCTGTCCGCACCTGTAATTTTAACAATACTGTTATAATAAGCAGATATTATACTTTTATATTTACACGCAAATACATTTTCTGTTTTAGGACAAATATCTACAATAGAAAAAATGTCATAGAGTTTCAACCAACTTATACAAGGTAATAAAGCAAAGTATAGAGAATAATAAAATCATTTAAGTCCTCTTTAAGGAAGGGTTCTAATAAAACATAATCATTTTTAAAAATTAAAAAAGCTATCGTTACATTTTGTTGAATTATTGTATTATTAAATTATTTAACGTTTTTTAATAGTGATGAGAAACGGCGACAAAAATAATTAACTGTATTGAACGGTGACTGAGTGTTATTGAACATTCGATTATTATATAAATCAACTACAGCGTACATATAAATACATCTATCTAGTTGGCCCGAATGTATTGAATTACATGAATAAAATGACAATATTATGTGATGAAACGACTTGACATCAAATAGGTAACAAGGGTATATTATATAATACACGAATAACTTTTAACATGGTGCAACGTTAAACGCCTGTTTTACATTTATCAGACTTAAAAATACTTTAAATACTTTTGAAATATTTTCCTTAGAAAAAAAGCTATTTCACCTCTAAGCAATGATGTTGCCAACGATGTGCCAACATTTCAATCTGAATACGTTTGTAACTCTTCGAACCATGATTAACGACTTTTTCCGGCAACGATTTGCAGTGCAATGCTTTTAATTGTGCCCAACCTTGTTTAATGAGCGTTGCTTGTGAAGTACTTTGTTCGCCGCTTCCTTCTTCCGAACGACTTTTCACGGATAGTTGTCTAAAGTAAGAGTAACACGTCGTTATTATACAATATTTAAATATACGAATGTAACCGCTTAGTGATCATAGAACAAACAGATAAGCCATGCGGTACAAAATATATCGGGGACTAGTCTGCGCTTGTTGTAAAGCGTACAATTTTGCGACCGATGATAATTCTATCTACTACTCGTACAACCCAGTGTGTGACAACCTATATAGTTTATCCGTTTGTTCTACAATCAATGGTAATGTATATATATACACCGTTCGAATACATAATATTCATACTTATTTCTTTTCAATATATTTATTATGTTACAGTACCTTGAGAATGTATTTTCGAGAAAACACGGAGCACTCATGGACATCAGTGTATTGGCGATCGCAACAATAGCGAGTAAGTGTTGACTCGTTACTGTAGTACTGACTTCCCAGTGAGTTCTTGCTGTAAAGAGTCTGGTCAGTAATTCCAATCGAACCATCTCTGGTGGTAAATCCATTAGAGGGCCTTTACTGGTTTTGACAAAGTTATCTTCAAGGTCGATATTACTTTGCCACGTAGGCAAGAGTAAGCTCATGAAACCTAAAACCATATTAATGTTGTATTAATAGCACTTGATTTTGTTCCGCACGGTGAAACTTACCTCCTTTGGAGATGACACCGAATGATACAGGAATCATTGGACGTAACAAACCCAGTTTTGATTCACAGATTTTGTCGGCTTCATAATCCAAACCCCATGCATACAACAATGACATTAATAGTTGAGCGATTTCCATCGTCAGATTTGCTCCGCAGACTTTGCGGCACACAACTCCAGTAAGATTTAGACCTAAAATAGTAAGTAATCACACACTTTGATTATGATTTTATTCAATTATTTTTAAATGAAACTAATGGGTTACAATGTAAATGAGTACACATTTATTTAACACTTTAATTAATTATCACGTGACAATTAAATATAAAATGTACAAAAATGTTGGTTTTCATAAAAATAAATTTGTTAAATGAACAATACCTTTATCGTTAGACTTGCTATCAAAACCATCTATTACAGACTGAAGTTTTGTTAGTATATTTTCTGAGCCATCTTTTCTTTTAGGTAAAATTCCTACAAAAATTATTAGATGAAAAAGATATTAAAAACAAGCCATAACACCGATAAAATATCAAGCACAAATGCTAAATTAAGTGCGTCGACTACTGTATGTACAATGTATCTAAAAAATAAAATAAAATAACAGTTAAGTAAAATAAATTATAAATAAATTAAAACAATATAAAAATGCACATTACACTGTGATTAAAAAAATATGTTAAAATAAATGTTAGTTCTAATCATTAAATAATCAAAGAAATCATTATTCTTAATTATTTTTTATATATATAAACAATGATTATTCTAGTAGTGAACTTTACTTTCAAGAATATGTATTCAATTATAAAAATGTGTTATCGTACACATTTCAAATAGAAGACAAGTGTATATTTTATAAAAAAAAGTTCATTCCATAGAGAGTACATAGTATTTTCAATGAAGGAAATAAACTTAAAATATCAGTTTTTATAGGTAAAATTAAATTTCCATCATAATAAATATGAATGTGAGTCATTCTGTGCATTAAAAACAATATAGTGAACTTTCAAACAGTTGCTCAAACCAAAATAAATTGCTATAAATAAAAAATCAAAAAATGTTTCATTTTTTTTATAGATATCTGTAAATTAAAAACATGCTTTATTCACCATGTTTATCTTTTTCTTTCAAAATTCGCTCCATATTGTCAGCTTTGTCTTTAACTTTTCCAAAAAAGTCTTATCCAAAAAGTAAGCATGCATAAAATATTTCAATATTATTAAATATTAAATACATACACATTGATAGTCACAAAAAAAATTATCGATTAAATTACAGTTTCTAAAGAGCACATATTATAAGATCATATCATATTATTGTCATATTAACGGTTAAGAAATTAATTAGTAATTCGAAAGAAATATTTTTAATACAATATTTTCTTGAAATATTAGATAAAAACAACAGTAAAATGTTATATCATTTGTTGTTGAGAATGGTACAAATTGTTCAAATGTATATGTACCTGCAATTTTTTTATGAGCGTCCGATGAAACGGACTGAGTCAATGCTGCTATTTTTTGATATTCTGTAGTGTTTATCAAACCCTGTGCTTCCATGGTTTTTGGTGACATTAACCCGTACTCTTCACTCAACAATTGCACTAAAATTAAACCATTAAATATGATTAAAAATGAACCTAAATTGTTTTTAATGAATCAATGTGTCTTGATACATTTTAGAAATTAAACATAACATCATATCATTGTTACTGACCAACAAGAGCCTCGATATCAAAACATAGTATATGACACTCTGGATCGTTAGGATTTGTCCGGAGTCCTTGTACCATCAATGGGTAAGCTCTGTTTTTATTGAGATCAATACCATCGGCATGTGATGAATGATGTAACTGTTGCAACTGGTGAATTCCTCGCTACACACAATTTGAAAAACCAATACAAGATAAGTGTTTGAACAAGTTTTTACTTATTAAATGTTTTAAAATATTTTACCTGCGTAGCATGTTTGATGGCACTAATATTACGGTGACGTAGTCCTCTGAAGAAATGCACTGCAGGATTGGCCAGACCCGAGTCAACAGAGCTAGATATAGTTGTGTTTTCATCGCATGCGTACAGAACTTCTTCTCCACTAATTCCGTGTAGCACACGATCCAAATGACCTGAACATTGTCAATATCTCAAATCAAGTTCCAATAAACATTTATAATTGAACCGTTCAAAATAAATACCAGTCTCCATTTGCCATACGTATACAGTTGCATCAGAACAGCCGACAATCATAAAGTCATCCAATGGTCGCCATTTAATCGTAACAACAGGAAACAAATGTCTGGACGCCAACACTACGCATTTGCGTTCAGACAAACTTAACAAAGTAACGGAATGATCGCTTGCTACTGAACAAATGCATTTCAATATCCTAGGCTGTAAGTGTAATCAAAATATTACGGTTAATTAAATCCATTTCAAAACATTAATGAATAGAATACCAACATTAGCACAAGTATTAGGAGGAACAAGAAGTTGTGTTATTTCTCCGGCATGAACACAGAATCGATGCAACAAATTGCCGGCATATAAGTCCCACAAACAAATAGCAAAGTCTACTCCTCCGGATAACAAATGTGATTTGTCATATCTTGAATGCATATGATGTGGATAGAGCAAACAATTTACTCGTCCATTGTGGCCGTTTAAAATCTGATGAGGTGGCCAATCTGGAGAAAAAAATAAATTATTAAACAATTGCTATTGACACTTTTAATTCCAATCAACAGTACCAAGAATTATAAATTATATAACTTTTTACAATCATTTTTAATTATATTCTATCCTATGTACATAAAGGCTTAAATTTGAACACTAAAAAATAAAACAAAACTACCTTTGTAATGTTGGTGATTTCCATGTAATAGTTGCAACATAACAGTTTGAGTAGCTGGAATGATAACGATAGATCCGTCCTGACGGCCAATGACTAGACGGCTTTGACCGGCCAGGTAAATACTAGCTGTCAATTTAATATTTGGAACATTTTCACAGTCCTGAAACATGTTATTTATGAACAATATTTACTGTGATAATATAATGAAATAAAATATTTTTCAGGGTATTCAAAATAGAATGCAACGCACCAATTGGTTCAGAATTCCGACAGGATTAGGTTTCATAGATTCCCAGGCTTTGGACAAACTTGTACATACAAATGGAGATAGACCTACTCAACAGAATTCAAAATATATTAGAACAAAATATTGGTAAAATATTTCATACATTTTAAAACCAACCGGATAATTTTTTCTGTGACTCATTTTCTTTAATAACCGACAGTTGGGCGGGAGAGAGTTCAGGAATTTTCCAAATATTTACCGCTCCTTCCGAATCACCTCTAATCAATATTTTTCCATGTTGCAGAGACTCGTAAAACCGAATAGCTGGAGAACAGTAAAGATGCTAAAACAAACCATAAAACAATATAGTATTAAGCTCTAGTTTTTACGATAGAAAAATATAACTTCAGATTATTTTAAATTAAATTTTGAAAAATCGTTACCGTATTAGAAATGACGGATAATAAACTGTACAGATATGGAATATCGCCGTCTTCGGCTTGTTTGTGGAAATTTTTATTTTCAACGATACTACTGTAAAAGATAAAAACAAATAAAATCAGGTCAGTGTTTAACAAATATTTAGTTAACAAACAATAAAGTAAATACTTACTTTGCAGGTAGTTTGTATAGATAACCTTTTCCATCATCTGTCCAAATAAGAACTCTATCTGGTGCTAAAAATTCTCCACCCAACCATCGTTCACCTCGAGGCGCATAAACGGTACACAAAGCTGAGAAATCACCAGCATCATAAATCTACGGACAACATAAGTTAAGTATAATTAATGCACTTTTAAATCTCATTATAAATGTTATTATAAATAAAAATGATATGAAAAGTAAACCCAAAGGGCCCGTGTCTATTTTCAATCGTATAAATATTAACCTGCCAACACTTTGAGCAGACAATCAACACGGTTCTTTGATGTTGAGAACAACAAGCCATGGTCAAAGCATTCAAACATCTGATTTGTTTACTTTCATTTTCGTACACTGGATTATCTGTAGGTCCATAGTCTCTTTGCTCTAAAGTCCACACTTTTACGGTTCCAGTTGTTGTCAATCCCAACACTACATCATCTATGTTGATAACAAATATAATTTAAAAAAATAGGTTTAATTTAATTTAATTTATAATAAGTCAAATTACCTTTACAAGTGTGAGGTTTTAAGACATACAAAGCACTTATCCAATCTGGATTGACGCGTGACGATAGAGAGAAGATAACTTCTAATGTAAACGGATTCATTATTATGACTTCAGCATAATATCCATTGCAAAATAAACGTACATCTTCGGTTCCGACCATGCGGTAAGCCTGTTAAAATAATGTCATAATAATAATGAAATAAAATTATTAGATATTAAAAAATATAATTGAAAAACTGATGCTCACTTGTATGTTTGTGTGGATGTATATCGACTTGGTTACTTCTCTGCACTTTCCATCAACTATATCCCATGTACTCATTTCACTAAAACAAATATGATTCAAATAGTTTGATAATTTTCATTGCTTAAAAATAAACAAAAATGATTTTGTATTTTAAAATTTAAATATTTTGCTTACCCGTTTTCCGAAGAACTCACAAAAAATGCATTGTCAGCAACAATACTGGCGTGCGCTAAACACAATACTGGGGCCGTGTGACCAACTAGCAAACATCTAGGAGTCATCTGTAAGTAAAATTGAATCATTTTTATGACATCCGTTATAAGAAAATAATTATTCAAACCTTTAAAGTTTCTGGAGATACGGCCCAAAGACATATTTGACCATCATAACATCCAGTTACGAGTGTCCGTTGATCTGGTGATAAATAAACACATGAAATGCAATGTGTTAGTGGTGTTTTGCCCCACAAGACAATTGGGACTACTAAGCTAGTTCCTCCGGCCATTTTAGTAAAGTTCTCTTATCGTATTAATTTGTTTTCTGAAATTAAACAAGAAAGAAAATTTTATCAAAATGAATGAATAACAATTAAAAGTACCTAAGTGTAAATTTGAATTAAATTATAATCAATTTCAACATAAATAATGTAATTTTAAATTCTGTAATAAAATAAATACCCAGGAAACACATGCCAACTTTTATTATTCGATTAAAGATAAAAATAAAATAAAAGGCAATATTTAATGATTTTACGATGGCTGCAATTAAATTAAATTTTAATCATTAAAATTCCTTCTTGAATTTCTTATAGTACAACATTAAGTTGCTTGTACAATCAGATTTCAATTTTCACAGAACTTATTCTGTATATGATACAAATCTGAGTCTCTAATATTCAGATCCAATTAGATTTTGAGTAACTTAATAAATTGTAATTACAAGTTGATATTATTTTTAGGAACTCAAAAAACATTTAACGTCTTTCAATCCATTTCAAAGTTATCAAATATCTTGACGGAAATTATTGGAAGAAGAAATATACTTCTAAATTAGGAAAAAAATATATCAAACATAAACATCGGGTAAATATTTAAAAGCAGTCATTATGTATATTTTTTTGAAGTAGAAGATATTGTAATTAAATCAGTAGACGTTGAGCAAATAAAAATAATGTTCGGTATTGATTTTAATTTATAAATTTGTAAAAGTAAATAGTTAATAATATTATTAAAATCAATTTATATCGGGTATAGTTTATTAAAATATAAGTTATAGTAAATCGATATAAAATATATTTTTTCCGGTTTTTTAAGGCATAATAAATTAATGACTATTAATAAATGACATAAATTAACTCTGCTAATTCATTTTTAATTGAAATTAAATCATATATTTTAAAATATATGTCTCTTAGTTTTTTTAAGACATAAAAATTAATGGTGTTATTAATGGACTAGGCTAATTCATTTTTGATAGAACTTAAAACTATATTTTTAATGCTTGTCTGAATAGATGTTACTTAATCCTTAAATAATGATATTTAAATTGATTTTGATTCATACATACGTAAAAGCAAGTTACAGTAAGTTATTTAAAAATGTATTAATCCTAATTTTTTTAAGACATTATTAACTAATGACATTATTAATGGACTCGCCAATTCATTTTCTATAGAAATAAAAGCTTTATTTTATAGCTTATCTAAATAGATGCTATTTAACTCCTTAAATAATATGAAGGTATAAACATTAGCGTAATTAAAATCATACTTTCAATAATAATTTATCTCAAGAGTCAAGATAATAAGAGTAGACATTGTAAATTACAAGGCCACAGGCTAGAGCTCTGATCAATAATTGACAAATCATAAAATACCTAATAAAAAGCAAATTACCTATTATTTAAAATATCCATTGTTAAATATAATTTTTAGATATTGCTCCATTAAAGTATTTACATACTTTTCACCAAAATTTGATTTGAACAATATCAAAACAAAAGATATTTATAAAAGTAAACTATTTTTTTTTTAACTACATTAATAATTTAGATACCTACGTATTAATTAATAAATGAAATAGCATCTATTTAGATAAGCTATAAAATAAAGCTTTTATTTCTATAGAAAATGAATTGGCAGAGTCCATTAATAACATAATTTATTTGTTAGGTCTTAGAAAAACACTGTAACGCTAAGATCGAGAGATATGAAAAGGGAAATTCAATGAAAATAAAAACTCCAAATCCAGCAAAGTAGTCATTTCACACAAACCGTGAACTCAACATAGTACGTCTAGTACCTGAGCCCGTTTGCATCTCACGCTATGCAAGACGGTTTTGGAAAAACTACTCGTCACAGGAACGCGTTGGACAACGGTCGCCAAAATGAAGGCGCAGAGAGGATATTTCTATCCGCCCGCGAAAAAAAGAGTAGGAGTCGAGAGGAAAAAAGAAACAGATCTGGTTTGACTATATTATGTTATAGTTGTAGAATCGACTAGGCGGTTCCCGATCGAGCGGACGGCGCCCGAACCGTCGAGGGACGACGTTTTCGGGCGTTCAACCTACTTGTAAAACGGCTTCGCGGGCGGCGTGTTCACTGCTAATGGCTGTCGGTCGGCCACATCGCAGGTCGGAAGAGAGACTGTGAACCGAAATCGAAAACGAACGCGACAAATTATCTCGCGCCGCGGCGGCGACGGACGGTCGTGCTACAGCGGACGGCCGCGATCCAATTGAACGTCAATTACAATTACGACGCCGTTTGGCTGGCGTGCGGACGACGGACGTGGGACGACGACGACGACGGTAATCGCGGGCGCATAATAGCTGCGAAACGATTATTCGCGACGGCGGTATTTCGCACGACGACGACGTGTCGGAGAATAAAACGACAATAACAACAACAATAGTAAGAATAATAGTAATAATTATAATAATAATAATAATAATAATACTAGTGTGACACGAAAACGATCGGAAATTTACATAGTAAAAAATATAATAATGAATTATAATGTGTATACATGTGTGTGTAATATGCGTTCGATGAGTTTTCCGTGAGATTACGGGAGAGCAGTGATAACGGGCGAATGATCGATAACGGTATCAACTAATTGTTCGTGATAACAGCCAGTGTTGACCGCCCGCCCATCGCCGCCGCCGCCGCCGCGCCGCCGCTGATGAATAAGTCCTGCAGCTGATCGACAAAAAGACGTTCCTTTTTTTTCGCTCGTTTATACACGACGAAGGACAGAATATAGTATTAAGGAGGGTGAGGTGGATTAGCAAATAGTTTACGTGCCCAAATCGCCCAACGATTTTACATTTCGACCGGTTTTTATTGGATAATATTGCAGGTTATCGTTTCGTTATAATATGCGAATGCATCGAAATAAGCTATTTGAAATCTGACGAGACTCGATCTGCCCGATCTGTTCTCGTGAAAATAACACTAATTGTATTTTGCATATTTTGCATATAATATGTATTACGGTTTTTAACCTTTTCTGCCTATTTGTAATATTGTAATTTTACGGTGCATATTCATAGCACATATTATTTATTTAATGGGTAAACGCCCATGCGGGCTCAAGTACTATTGTGTTTGTATTATCGTGTAATTTCGAGTTTTTTTTTCTACACGCAGATTTGTCAAATTATTATTCGAGTGGTCCAATTAAATCGGTCCGAAGCGTCTTTTAAGCACACGTCGAGCAACTTCCGATCGTCCGGTGCAATAAGGTAAAATATGAAATTCGATTTTTCTTCGCTTTTCGTTAATGTGGGCTAATATTTTATAATCGATTAAAGATTCAGAATGTCGTAGGTGAAGACGACGACGACCAAATATCATTTTAATACTTAATTAACACTTGATTTCTATGTAATGAGGATTTTTACGAGCATATTTTGATGGTTTTTCGTGCATATAGTTTGGCCATACTCATTAACCATATTTTACCATTACAATTTGTCGACAGTCGGCGATTGTAATTGTCACGTTTTTATGTAAGTTTTGAAAACGCACACTGCATAGCAAATTAATTACTTTTATCAATATCATAATGCGTATATGAAATATAGTACCTCCGCGTCTATAGTCGATTGATATACTGTACACAATACGGGGCCGCCTCTCGGGAGTTGGACTGACCCTCGGAACAAAAAACCTTGGTCAACTATACTGGATAGAACCCAATTCGTGACAGAAAAGAATAATAAATACTTACAAAACGCAGTATGAATAATTCATTACAACCGATAATTAATTATAACAAACACACATTGAACGCGACAAAACGGGTGCGAAAACAAAATATCACCTAAAAAAATGCAATGGGCACTAATGTTTTTAGTAATAATTACCGACAGACTGTCGATAACAATGACAGTTACGGTTTTCGCTTTTATTCGTTACGATTACACATTTTCTAGTGCCCATTAGGTTATTTACACGCCTTTTGCGAATCGCAAGAACGTCGTCGGTGCGAATGTGTGTCGTTCGCGTTACAGAAATGAGAACCCGCACGAGTGACGCGCGCGGAGCGAACACAAATTACTTCGAGCATTAGCGCGTTGCCGGCGATAAGTTAACTCTGAGGGGGGGTACCTACCTACACGAGACGTCAAACAAATCACGAGGCGCGGCAAATTTCGACTTTCATTCACAGGCTTGTTTTTCATTTCGAGAAACTATCGAGATTGATACACGCGATCGTTTAGTTTTCGTTCCATCACAATATCATATACATATATTATTATATATACGTATTATATATACGTACGTGTATACATGCGATTACGAACGATTCATATTACTATGCGCGCGCGTATTTATATTCGACGTGTAGATTTGACATTTTTTTTTTTTTTTTCTTTTTTTTTCCCCGTATACGATATATTAAATTCGATAAATCCCGAGAGAAACGCCCCCGGCGTTTTATGTTATTTTGCGTGGCGGGTATTAATAAAAAAGGGGGAAAAAAAAGGAAAACAAATTCCCGCCGATATAATATCGCGTATATGTAACGGTTTCATTGTTCTGCGATATCGTTTTCGACTTTAGGCATCATAGGTGCTGCTACACCGGCGCCCGTTATTTCCACGAGACTTTTATGCCGTTTCATTTGAATAAATGAAAAATCATCATTACCGCCCACGCCCACGGAATCTGCTCGTCGTCTGCGCGCGCGCGCGTCGTGGATCGCTGGACTATTGCTGGACGAATTTGGAGAAATGTGCCCGTGTCCGCATCGCGTTTCGGGAGTGCTGCGTATGTTCGTATAACACACTAATATTATTATCACGTTACATTATACGATTTGCGGATGTATATAGAATCCCCGAGCGTTCTACAGCCCGTCGATTCATCGCGCGCGCGCCAAATATTGTCAGCGTTTTTGACGTAAATCGTATTGCGCGTCTCTTTTCGCGGAAATAGTATGTTATTATTATTATAATCTACGGAGTGACTGGAAAATTCGTCGCGCGATGTTATTATTATCGTTACTGGTTAGGTTAATGTTATCGTGATATCTCGACGTCGCAATATTATGTTAATATATATAGGAAACGATGGCTGCCGAAGTTGTGTGGATATACGTCGATAAAATACCGTGCTGCTGGTTGTTTCGAAAAGCGAGTTGGTTTTTCAGTTACCGGGAAATTATTACACGTATACACGTGCGTGTAGTACGGCCGCCGTCGCGTCGTGTTGTCTAAAACGCGACGACCGAGATTATTTTTCTTATAAATATTTTACTGGTTACAACACGACTTTTTAATTTTAACGATTTTCCACGTTACAGCAATATCTCGAAACTCCGCGGGACAGAAATATGCACTCAGGGACAATGCACTGAATACTTTAACTAATAATATGCGTCACGGTAAAAGCACGATGCGAATACCGGAAAAGCCTAGTTTTAACCGGCGAGACCTATACATCGACCGACTACGCCGAATTTCGGCCTTTTACCTGCAGCCCCCGCGGGCGTCAAGTCGTCGTCACGGTCAGACGCCGAACGGTTATAGACCAACGAGAAATAGTGAATTTTAAAGAGGATTCTGTTATGAAGAAATCTCGAAAAAATAAATAAAAACCTCAGGTATTAGCCTAAATCTACGCGTTTTTAAAATGTACAAAACACATTTATTTTTACGAATAATATTATTGCAGGCGCCGTTAAACTATACACGCGACATTTTACAATCGGTTTTGACAACTCCAGTAAAATAAACTTTCAAGAGAATTCGTCCTAATATCTGGCACCTCGAACTTTCCGAATGTTTTCAAAACGTCCATACAAATATCGTACGCTAAATAGCACGGAAAAATGATAAATCATAATATTATGTAGGTAATATTACTATTGCGCGCGAGACCTCGTCGATTTGTCGTCCTATTCTCAAAAACTTTTCAATAATACGGCGTTTCGATGAAATATGCAAAGCGCGAATCGACGTCCGCTCGATCGAGAATAAGCCTATAGTGTTCGAGGCGTCGCCGACGACCAGATGATTTGGTCCAAAGGGGGGAAAACGACACGCGATGAATGCTTACAGTCATATTAGAAATCGTAGCCCAGGTAGATAATAATGATGATTATACAACGGACGATACGTTTATAATTCTTTTCGTATTTTATGTGTACACACTTACGAAGTATTTTAATCATTTTTCGTTTTAACAGCGCGCCTCGTTTAATATTTCATCAAAAGCGTATTCTACTCGACATTTTACGAGCAAAATTACCCAACAACTACTGTAAAACGAGTATCCTATAAAGCCATATAGGTAACTATACGGCAGTTTATAAACACCGTTCCGCTTTGTAATTATATATTATACTTTTATGTACTTACACTGTAATGGATATTTCAAACCAGTTTGACACGGCGTAGTTTCAGATACGACAGCGCGAGAGAGATGTATTATAATAATAAAGTGTTGGATATTGATTTTTCGATCGAACGGATATTACGAAAAAACTCAAATAGGACGAAGATTTTTATCGTTTGGATAAGAAAAGTTAGTGTGCGCTTTTTTAATATTTTGTACTATTTACCGTCGTATTTCCAATATGATCTTAAATATTATCTAATATTTTGAAATTGCGTCGTAAACTTTCAGGTTTTTCACGCGTGTTCTGTACAGCCGGTTTTTCAACAAACAATGTTCAGATTTGTATCGTCCCCTGTGTCGCAGGGTTTACCATGTCTCGTTTAGTCGTTCGCAATGAAGTCGAATAATATTGGACTATATCAATATATTAGGATTTACCGAACTTACGACCGATTGATGCATAAAATCCCGAAATTCGGACATTCGCCCGGAAGTATTCTCGGGTTTAACCGTAAATTCGTTTTTTTTTTTTCCGCAGTGACATATACGTCGCATTCGCGTATACGCTGTCGAGCGAAGATAAAAAAAAAAACATACTATAGCACACATATTAATTTGGTCTCGTCTCGCTGCAGTTGGAAACGGACGAAATGGAGAAAAACGAGGCACGCGGTCGACGCACGTCAAAACCGAACGGGGTTGGTATTTTAAACGCACGCGGTTTGAAAAAAGAAAAATACAATCCATTCCGCGTCACTCGGATATATAGGTAGGTAGGTAGGTACCGAATTTCCGCGTTCGCGTACAAAAGACGTGGTTTACGGAAATTAGGTTTCCGGCATTACGGACTCGCGTTTCTTCGTTTGACAGAACAAAACAAATAATAATGTCTCCCCCCCCCCCCCCCCCGTAAATATATTTATCGTTCGGCGTTTTATCGTTATCGCAATAACAGAGAGAGAGAGACGAATATTTGAAAAATATTTAAATGACAGTAGAAAAAAATTACGGTTCGTTTCGCCGATAGAGAAATAAATGTAACAGTAACCGCCGCCGCAGCGCGTACCTATTATGTATATTTTACAATTATCACTGCGGCGCGGCGCCGTTAAATAGAGAACGCGATCGACTGTTTTCGCTCGTTATTATAAATTCATTCGAAAAATCAAAGCTGTTAACGCGATAAGGTTTGATAATATTATACGAAACATGGACTCTTAAAAAAATACGACCGGGCAACGAGCGCGATGTCGACAAATCTAATTGTAATATAATTAGTGTTTATACGAAATTAAATGTGATAATGTTTATACGAGTACGCGATGGTTAATAGCAAAAGCACATAAGCTATAATAGTAGCAATAAAATATCAATTAAAAACCGAAACCACAGTTAGAAATATAATTACTTATACCAACTTATATCGTCCAGGAATTTTAAAAACCGTGTAAAAACTGTCACGTAATCCATTTCATTTATACGTGTCATATTATTATATATTGCCGTCAAATCATTCAGAATCTAAAACTAAATTTGCTTAGGTATTATTAAACATATAATTTTTGCCATCAAATAATATATTCTACAGTCGTATGAAAATATAAAATAACAACGTAAATATTAAATACTTTAAAACGAATTTTTTACAATTATTCTCAGAAAAAGAAGTACTATTTTTACCCCTCGAAAATGTTCCCGATATAACGTCGGTCTCGTCATATGTGTGTTTTTAAAACAGGATAATGGAAAACGAGGCGTTTTACCGCCAGACGATCAGACGACAAATCAATGTGTACAATGTTAATCATGGCGCAATGATTTGCTAGAGAAAAAATTTTCGGATGGCACTGACAATTATTTTCATTGGTGGAAGGGGCCAAGACGACGACGATGGGTATGAAAAGAAGTATATAAAAAACGTTATTGTGTGTAAAAAAAAAAAAAAAATGAAAAAACCAATCGGTTTGTCGTAAATATAATGAAAAACGTAATAAATCATATTGTTGTTGGTTTGCACGGATCCGCCGGCCGCGGTTCGAGCAAGTTCGCCATCTCGAGCGCTTATCGTTTTTCATTAAATCGAAATTAGAACGATAGAACAATTACCATTCGGGTTTTGCGACGTCTCCGCGCGTAGTTCGGATGCAGCGGGAAGACACGCGATATTTCGATATTAAAAAATCTTCAACGACGACAATTATTATTATTCCGTTCGTCCGTAGAAAGTCTAACCGATTCGCCGGGCGAACGCGAAGAACAAGAAAACGCGCACACACAACTGCGGTGCACTAGCTGCGAGTGGAAAACGCGCGTTATTGCTGTCGTTTTTGAAACGCTTCGAATAGCCATCCGCGCAGCCTTTTTATCCGCGTTCCACAGCCGTCGCGCCATTATGTAAAGAAGGACTAGGATTTTGCCGACGACGTTTCAAATGAAATACATTGGTACCTGCCTGCTACACACGGCGGGTAACGGACGCGAAGGCAAACACGGTACGCGTCGGCCGGGATTAAAAACATATTATTATTTCCATTAGCCGCGGAGTGGAGAGGATACTTGTGTGCAGAGAGTCACTTTGCCGGATGCCTGCGGTGTAAAACGATCGCGCGCCCGCGATATAAATAATATGTTGTTTGCGATTTCGTATTCGCGCGACGGCGGCGGCGGGCGAAAAATCCCTGGAATATTCAGAAATAAACGTACGTAGTATTTCAAACTGTTTCGGCGCTGTCGCGTGAGTTTCTTTTCGAACTCGACCGCGACACAGCACCCTGAATCAACGCCACGCCGAAAAGTAACTCTTTTATAAACTTAAATCCTAATCGTTAACTAATAAAAGCGAATCTCGGCCGACATTTCGCGTCCGATAACACGTTGCGATATCGCAGTTCACCCCGTCGTCGTCGTCGTCGTCTATGGCGTAGGCATTTCAATTGATATTTCGCGTTTCATAAACCCGTGTTCCGACGAGACGTAAAACGGATGTTTAACCGCCGTAGTGTTTAAACACATACCTGCAAACAGGAAACAATAATAATTTCAATTAAATAATGTATACATAATGTATTAATAGTAATACCATTATGATGATGAACGGTTTTTTAATTTGCTCGTTTATCTATATAATATACGCACGCGATACGCGATGATATTACTTTCCGACGTTGGTGCGATTTCCGATCAAATATAATATTGTTGACCGTTGTTGTGTGTGTGTGTTACAGATGGATAATATTATCAATGTAGGATTTCCGTGCGCAGGAATGTTAATGCTCGCGGAACTTCGCGGAAAATAGTTTACCTACTCCGAAACGCAATGCACAATATATTAGGATAATTATATTGCAACCTAATACAGCATTCGTCGTCGATGGTAATTATTTGCCTGCATACCAATAATATGATAATAACGCGCGAAAAAACGCGAGCGATTGTCGGTAAATTAAAATAAAAAATACTTATATTAGCGAAAACAAAAGGTTTTGTTTTATTTTTTAACGCTTAACGTTTTAGTTATAATCCGCCGTCTTATATAATATAATTCGATGTGGGTACAGGATTTAGAGTATTAAATAAAGAGTAAAAAAATAATCACTCTGTTAAAAATGAAAAAATAAATAAAACAACACTATTGCGGAAAAAAAAAAAAAAATTCACTCTAAAAACGCTACGAAATAATTCGCATCGCCATAATATTATGTATTTTTAATCAATAAATTGAACTAAAAATGTTTTATACGAACCGTATTGGACGAATTAAAACGTACGTATATAATATGGTGTTTTATTGAAACGGTACACTGCAGTCGACGGCGGCCGCGTACGTATAACAGTAGAAACGGAAGAGGAAATACAACGGATTCGTAATCTAATTTAGAAACGGAATTTTTTTTTTTTTTTTTCCTCGTCGACGGTTAATGATACGTTGAACTTTTGTGCAAAGACGTGTGCGCCGTTGTTGTAAATTTTCTCTTTGTGCGTAGGCGATGTGCTACGTGTCCGCCGACATATTGTTTCGCCATAAAAATATATATCATTTAATGCCCAAGACAATCATAATGCGCGCGCGACTTAAACCGTCGGGTAAACGTATACGCGCGGTGTCTGCGCGCACTATAAAAAAACCTCTATACACATTTTGCGCACAAAAAAATATTCTTATCCACACAGTGTATTATTCACGACGACGTCGTGAAACTTTTTTCAAACTCGTTTTCCAATTAGCATACAATATGGTCAATTTATATGCAAACGCATATAAATCCTAGTCCTGCGCGCAACCAACGATACGTGTTTACACCGCACGTCTTCCCGATAAGTTGTTTTTTTTTTTTTTAACAAGTAGGTCGAATAATCGTATTCATTAGCTAGATGAGTTAATATTTAATCACTGTATTCGTTATCATTATGCTTAGGGACTTGTAGCTCTAAAAAAATACCCAAATATGCACCAGAAAATGGCCAAATATGCTCTAAAATATGCACCTTAAAATAACCGATTTTATTATCGAAACTTCAACTGAAAATGATTTAATAAATTTAATTTCTAAAAGGTTTTAAAAGTTTTTTAACATTAAATAACTACTATATTATCGGTCGATATCGAGCGGGCGATACGGGTCATCGTATTTTCAAAGATAATTTATACCTACACAAAAATCATAACGAGATATTAGTGGTAGTTTGTAGATGGCATATTATTGGTACCATTAATACATTTTTTTTCGATCGGTTGAAATATGTATAGTTTTTAATTTGAAAATTTGAAAAATGTTTCAAAATAAGCACTTTCCAGCAAAATCCATCCAAATATGCAAAAATATTCAAATTTTAGATCTGATATCACGGCACCGAGATGGGAATTTATTTCGCACTCTGCTATATTAAACAATAATTAACAAAAGTATGCAAATGCTAGAAGTCCCTAAGCCTAGTTATCATTATTGTATAATCGTATAATTATAATATTATACACAGTAATGATCAGTGGAGCCGAACCCTACATCCAATAGTGTTGCGGTGCTGCGGTGGACGGCGGCGCGGCGTCTTTGTTTTTAGTTAAGTAAAGATTATAATTTACAAAGCGTTATGCGCAACGTACACAATAATAATTATTATTTACCTATCGAATACCTTTTTTTCAGTTATCATATGGTCAAGAAACTTTCAGACGCCATTATTACAAGCTGAAACGGTGTCTCTCGGCGAGGTGAGTGGTATATATTAGAATAAATAACCTTTTCGGACTTTGACCCAACTGATAATGATGATACGTACGACTACGTAGTAATATTATAGTAATTGTACGACTCATCTGCGCGCACACACATCGTACCCGTCGGTCGTTGCTTTTTTAAATATTTGATCGCGTTATCTATCCGCGTAGGAGGCGTATGCACTTGCACAGAGTATGAAATCCTAAAGCGACTCGTGTCCACTGTCGTGTCGTCGTGTTCTCGCGATGATTGATCGATTTTTTTCGCAAAAAAGAAAGACTTCGATTGGCGCGGGCCATGTCGACGTGGCGTGTCGACAGGAATAATAATTATTAAGGCTGGCGTGCGAGCGGGCGCGCGCGTGTGTGTATTATAAAAGTGGAAAGAAAGACGCCGTCGATATCTCCTCACATGTATACCGATATATTATTATTATTATTATAATGACGGGAGCCATACCGATATGCGTTCGTGCAGCAGACGAACGCTATCCGAGGCGACGACGTATGAGAAACGCGCGCAATCAATATTTTAGGTTTTTGACGGAAATTCGAATTGATCGCATCGAAACCGCCGCGGTGTGTGTACCCCCGGAGCGCCGGGTTAAGTAGACGAACACACACACTGCTGCGGCACCGAGTATAATAATAATAATCCGTGGATTTTCTGTTTCGATCGATTTCCGCGAACGCCGGGCTACGGATGATCCGTCGTTTCCGTTTTTCACCGGCGGTTTTTTCGTCGCCAACGTACGTAAATACGCATAATGTAAGACGACATAATATTATTATTATTTTATCGTTATTATCGAGACGTCGTCGACGAGTTTATAATGTTTATTACTACGATATTCGGCGCGCACGCCTTGTCGGCAAGTGGGAGGCAGAATAGTATATAAATGTTGCCCCCAGTGGCGTATTAAATAGGTTCCAATTCGCCGTCTCCGTCCTTCCTAAAATTATTCATAAAACATATTTAAATACGAAAATTTGTTATATTATAATATTATATGAAAAAGATACATTATTAATGAACGTTAAATTACACGTAATGTATTTTTTGCAATTTACAAATTAATTATACTCGAAACTTTAAATTTTGTGAAAAAAAAAATCGTTAAAATTTGCCGCCCTCCAATGTCGTCGGCTCTAGGCCCGGGCCTGTGCCCAAATACGCCTCTGGTTGCCCCGTATTAATTGTTCAATTATAATATATTAAATTGTTATAGTCGATATAATTGCATATAATTTTGGTCAGTTGGATTAATATCAGCGATAAAAGTACATTATAATCGGCCGATTTCTAAAAAAAAATTATTTAGTTTGAGACGAAAAATACAATACCTTTCCTCCGCGCGCGCGCGCGCGCTTATTTACCACATAAATTATGTCACAGCCGCAGTTTTCTTTAAAAACTCAGCCGTTTTCCTCTCGCTGTTCGTCCATATGAAACATTAACGAGGATTTCGAAACTTTTCACGTTTTCGATAGTATATACGAAAAAATAAACCGCGTTTTCCGTAATTACAAAAGTTATTTATTTTTTTTTTTTTATCAATTCGATTTTATCAATCAACGACTCGCATTCACAGCGCGTGTCACGGCAGCGGCGGCGGCGACGACGGCGGCTCACGGCGATGATGGTTCTCGCGCCGCCGTGGACAAAAAAAAAAAAACACATAATAAACGAACGGTTTATACGCGCGCATTGCGTTTAAATAAAAAAAAATAATAATAATAATAATACTCGTTTTTTCTAAAAATGTTTTGAAAAAAGGAGGAAAAAAAAAAGTTGCTCGCGAGTTATAATAAGATTTCCCCCCCCCCCCCGCGCCCCACCTCGTCCTGTCAGCGTCAATTCAAAACCTCCGCCGCGTCCTCGCGCACGGTTTGTACAGGGCCCGGGTACACATCACCCCGTACGAGCGTATGCGGCGCTCTCGCGCGACCCCGAACCCGTCAAAACCCGGAAACCGACCCGCATTGCTGCCGCGCTACGCGTCGAGTAAATTTTATTTTTTTTATTTCTGTCGACGAAATGTATTTGGATAGGACGATTTTCACACGTCAAAAACGTCCGTAATGTAAATAATAATTATGACGACGCGCGATATAGGTGCCGGCGGCGGCGTATGAAATACTGCAGTTTTCGAGTGGTTATATTGTCACGCGCGTTTGTCATTCGCATCGGCGCCGCCGCCGAGGGCAGGGCAGACGGGAAACTTGCCCGGGGCCTCGCGTTTATAAAAAAAAATGCTCGTAGAATTTATACCAGAGAATTCGGACGACATACGGTTGCCAGGCGATCGACGTGTATAGAGGTGGTGGTGGTACCCATTATGTCGGCGAATTGTTCCGATCGATTTGAAAGCAACAACGATAGAGCCGTTTTCTAAAAGATTCTCGTTATATTTGTTTTAGTTAATAAGCGTATTTTGCATCCGAATTATTCCAGAACGGATCATTTATTTAACAGAATAGTTCTAGTAAATATTGTAATAATAATACAATGCTCGATAAACGATAATTTTCAAGAGCATTATCAGCGCTTTTTTTTCACGGGGGCGTGTCGAGGGCGCAGTGGACAAGGATACGCGCAGGATAACTGCTCGTCGCGTTACTTTAGCCCGTCACGGCAAGCTCTTGCCGAAATAGTTTACAAAAATAAAAACATTACAGCAATTATTCCGTGTTCGAAGAACTTGCCCGGTCTGCCGGTCCCGTACATAAGGTTTTCACCAGTCGGGGGCACCCGCGATCAGCCATCACCACTTTCGATGCATTCCAACAGATCGTTTCAAAATGTTATGAATTCCAGGAGCCTCCCATCCGAATCTTGTCCCGGACCTCGCGAAATATGGGAACAATTATATCATTATCGTCATCGAGCCGCCGAACCACGAGGTCAAATTCAAACACACTTTTTTTTCTTTTTTTTTTTCATAATAATCAGTAAAACAAATTCAATAACGAATATGATATTATAATTTGAACGGAACAACGCTCGTTTTACACCGGATCACGAATTTCGTGCCCAAAACGTGTCGAAAGGAAAGATAGCGCCACTTTGCAGTGATATCGCCGGCGTGCTGCACACATTGCTGACCATAATAAATAACCATTATCTACATATAATCGCGATCCGTGATAACGAGCGATCCAAGTCACCGATCGATGGCGATTCCCGTGATGGTTGGATTATTCGCATTGGTTTTTCGCGATCGTCGTTTTCCAGGCTGCTGCGGGGCCGATCGAATGGTTTTCTTTGTCATTCGATTACTGTTTTCCACCGTCGTTGTTTTTTCATCGTGTCAATACCCCGTCGACCGTGTATGTGTGAATCGTGCATTCCGTTCTCGGCGATACCGTTCGCGTTTCAGATCGAAACGTTCTCCAACACCCGAAAACAACAGAACAACGATATCGCACATTAGCAATAGTTTGTTTTTGAAATTCTGGAGACGTATAGTATGTGAACTCGAGACGGTGGCGTTTTTTTAGAAACCTAGTGGCCGAAAGTATGTTGAAACGTCCGTTCGCCAAACGCTATTGAATAACAGCGTGAGAAATTTCTTCATGTTTGTTGTTGCTCGATTTTTCGATTATGTATTTTATCAATGACATGGCATTGCCACAATTACCAGTAAAATTCTATCCAAACAAAATACGAGTATACATTTAAATAGTAACAGTTATTGAAATGGGACTAGACATTTAATGATTCTAAAACAACAAGATATAGATCAGTCTAAATTCTAAAAGCGTACGGTCATCCTCTTTATACTTATGACTGTGAATCTCTCGAAATCCGCTTATGAATTCGGAGTGCGAGGGCATTCTTGAACTATATTATGTTTAATTGGTTGTGGTCTGCTGCTTCACAGCTACAAGATGGTGTTTGTGAAAATTTTCATTTGAAACACAAATAGCGACTACATGTGCTTTGGTCAGTTCTGATTCTGTTCAGTGTTTCCAATAGTTATGAACAAATATTGAGAACTTTGATAGTGGTTTCAGATTCTAGTTTTTTTCAACGCCGGATTCAAACCAGACGTTCTTTTTAGATTTTTCCATGGTTTTAAGTGGTCAACTGGACCTGTGACAATCTCCTAAATTGGGAAAACAAATCTATTTGATTTCCATTCCATTGATCAAATCCATTTGAAAAACAAATAGTGACTACATGTGCTTTGGTCAGTTCTGATTCTGTTCAGTGTTTCCAATAGTTATGAACAAATATTGAGAACTTTGATAGTGGTTTCAGATTCTAGTTTTTTTCAACGCCGGATTCAAACCAGACGTTCTTTTTAGATTTTTCCATGGTTTTAAGTGGTCTACTGGACCTGTGACAATCTCCTAAATTAGGTATCTGCATTTGAACTTCTTATTTGGGCAATGGAGAAAGTTGTATGTTAGTTGATTTGTCTTGGCAACAGTATTATTTAAAGATAGAATCGTAACGGAGGAGTATTGAAGAATTATTATTGATTGTTGTATACTAAACAATATTGGGAATAGAACATTAATTTCCATGTTCCAATTCTTACTTGAATTTTTAAACTATAAATTATCAGAAATTATTTACTTTTTTTGATAAAAATTGAAAAATACCTTTTTTCGTTCGACCGATATTACAATAATTATTGTTCAGCTATATTCATACAGTAAATAATATACAACCATAAATTAGTAAACAAGGAAAAATGTCTGTACAAAATATTTATTAAAGATCAACAATAATTATGCTTAACACAAACTATTATATTTATTATAACACATGTAGTGTTATCACATTTCAAAGTCTTAATTAATAAAACATTGTAATCATCGATAAAATGTTTTATTGATTGTAACAATTGTTTTAGCTAATGTATAAAAAAAAAATAAATCAAAAACATGAAAGATTACATACATCTTTCCAAAATATTTTTAATATTATTACTTAATTAAATATTACTTAACAAGCTTTTTTAATAATATTTATTTTATATTTAGTTCAAACCAGCTAAGAAAATTGTAGTTAATTAAGTAATCATTATTATTTAACTGCTACATAGAAAGAAATATAACTGGAATCAAAGATAAACTTAATAGACTTGGAATTGAAACAAAGTGGATGGTATATTGACTACCCTGTGTTGGGTAGTAACCTAACGGAAAGTAATGCGTTACACTGTTACTTTAATTGTAATGCGTTATGTAATTTCATTACAATTTTTACCGTGAAAAAAAAAATGTTTTATATAAGAATAAAAACATTTGTATGAAGTGTAGCTTCATATTACAAATGAAGCGGTAAAGGGGGTCTCTTGTAGCTTTTGAGGAGGTAATGACCCAAGTTAGAGAAACAAAATCCATAGTGAATGTCATGAAACAACGATGGGATATGATGGGCTAGACCACAATGAAGAATTGCACCACATTATTATAGAAGGACATGAACCATAATAAGGCAATCGAAGGACATAAACCACCAAGAAGTCCAAGGAACTCATACATTTTTAAATTGAAAAAATATACAGGTACATAATCATGTAAAAATCCAATTATGTTTTCATTTTAATCTTTTATTGGAAGATGGAATGCTCTTAAAACGGCACTTAAGTCCAAGATTACTTAAAAATTTAGCTTGTTTTGAAATATCATAGAGTTCAACAACAAATGTTTTAAATGTGACATTAGGAAATCGAACGCGTAATTTTTGATTCTCTTGTTCTTTTTTATATTTTCTTCCTCTTGAACGTGTCATTGGTTTATCAGTATTTTGATTAGTAGTTGAATTATGCTTTTTAGTTTTTTTATTTTGAACGGTTGATATCACAGTTTGGATTAGTCTAGGTTTGTTTTGACATTTTTCATCATAATTGTTATTGTATTGATCATCACTCAAAGAATCTCGACTACGGAGTGAACAATCATGACTGGTACTGGGCACCATCATTTCTATTGAGTTTATTCGATTACTTAAAAGATCTTTGATGATCAATTTACTTTGGTTACTTGGACTTGTTTTATCAAAAGATATTTGGTCATTATCATTTTTCTCAATTAGTGCAGCTTTCTTATTCTTTTTCTTCATTGCTTTCTCTTTTATACTTTTGAAATCTATGCGCATAACAATCTTACCATTTCTTAATTCTTGGAATGACATTTTAAATATGTTTATTTGTGCGATCAATGTAATTGAAAATCAATAAATCTCTTTCTCCACACAAAATCAGAAAAAAAATCTTCAAGGTCCCAAACTACTCAGGCACTCTTCCTCTATTCTTTTTATAATCCATCCTAAAATTATAAATAATTTAATTAATTAATTTTAATAATTTATTAAGGTTTATGGTACAAATTAAAATATTATGATGAATTATCGTAGTTTCCTGTTATTAAGTATTTGTAGAATTAATTCAAGTACCTAGACTTAATTGTAAAATTAATTTTAAAGCCTAATGAAGAAGTTTATACACACTGAATACATTTAGCATTATATTTTGTATCGGTATACTGAAAATTATTTTCAAATATAATGATAAAAGCTAAAAATGAATTAAATTTTTCATGATTATTCTCCATCTCTAACATCAATTATTAAAACTTAAAATTGACAATAGATTATATATCAAGTTTCTAAGAATAATATTTATTTATTTTTTTTGGTTACAACAAAATTATTGAAATTATTTTATTATAATTTTACTATTTTATTTTTCCTCAAAAATACAGTGAGTCTTAAGTAAAATTCAAATCTAACATTAATAATTTTTCAAAATAAATTTTACACCAGTAACATCAGTTATTTAAAATTAATAATTGATAATAAATAATATAAAGTATAACCAAAATGAATATATATTGTACCACAACAAAATAGTAATGTGTCGTTCACAAATGACAAGATTATAATATATTATTATCACATGCTTTTGTGAACCCATGATAGAGTAATTACTCTATGGTCGAACCGCCAAAACAAAATGACAACACCTGATTCGACTATAGATAACAAAAATATTTTAAAATCTAGGGACTATAAGGATTGATCATGTTATCATGTTATCAATTATCATATTATTGACTTCGTGAAAAAAAATCAAAATTATGCATATAATTATACGACCCACGGGGTGGGGGCGAATGCCCCCTTCACCCCCCCCCCCCCCCACAGGTACGCCACTGGCCGTAACAGGACGTAGCGAACGCTATGAAATCCTAATCCTGTCGATAACAAACAATATCTTATAATACCTTTGTACTCCTAGCCGTGGTGGCGAATAATCCGTCGATTTTGATGGTGTCCGGATCGCGGCGGACACGCGGTCTGGGCCACTGCTGCTTGATGTTTTAAACACACGACAAGACGATCAACCGGAACGCGCGTTATCAGCGGTTGTCGGAAAATGAATAAAATATACCTTGTCGACGACAGCCCGGAACCGTGTGACGGACGGATAAACCGAATGCGACCGACGACGTCCAATCCGACCAATCGAGTGTTGTTCGTCGACACGAGGGGTGAAAGGACGGCGACGACGACAGCTGCACGGCACGGGCAAGGGGCCGCAAGGAGCGTTTAGGTATACGTCCAATACGACAATAGAATCGTCGGCTCACGCTCGTTCCGTCGAAGGTGTTACCACCAAGACACGCGTCGCATTACGCGCCACAGTGTTGTAAACCACGTTCTCGGCCCGATCAAAGTATCTCACGTCCCGTCTGTCGACCGCCGCCGCCGCCGCCGCCGCCGCCGCCGTAGATCTGTGCAGGACAAGACCGCGGATCTGATTTCACAACCCACGACGACGAAACAAATTCTCGTTACCTCATCCGCCGGCGTCTAATAATTGACAGAGGGGAAACAAAAAACGAACATTACGACGCAAAAAGTATCTCGCTATCAGTAAACTGTATTAATACTCACAAAATATTATGTAACGTGTCATCATTAAATAACGAATAATGATTATTATGAACAGATGGCACGGCGGCGGCGGCGGCGGCGCTGTCCGATAAGTGTAGCCCAAACCAGTCGCGGCGTGTTTCCAGTCGTTTTCCGTGAACGTACATCAGTGACCTTGGTCACGACGCCGATTGTTTTGTCGATCCGTTTGGTCGAACGTCCGAATGCGGAGAACCCCTGGTTTTTCCGCCGCCGCTGTGCCCAATATATCTGACGACGATCGTGAAACTCGTAGGATGTTCTACGTGACACTTAAAATCAGTGGCGGAGACGAGGGGCCGTGCTAAGGAGAACGCTCAAATGTACACGAGCGCGAGTCACACGAAAACCTTTAAATGTTCTGTTCAAACACGTGAAATTGTATACAAAAAAAAAACCACGTGAAATTAAATACAATTTTTTTTTTCACCGAATTATTACCAAAAATAGCGGGCAAGCGGAATTACAAGACACTCGGACGAGATACAGATGAAGAGTGAATTTGGACGTTTTAATTTTGATTAAAAAAACGATTCTGAGGTGAGACGACGACGGACGGGTCTCGGTCGGCCGCAAAAAGTCGGCAGATTTTCGTATTTTCAATGACATTTCGGCGAAGTCGTATCGTTCGAAAATGATCGTGAAAGAAAATTGTGTCGATGTATTTCCGAAATTTGTTTGCGTCGAAGAAAGATCAACTTGTAATTTTTTATACGATTCTCGAGGTTTTTTTACGAGCCGAAAAAATGTCATCGACGTTTTACGAAAAAAATATTTAAAAAACCCAAAATCGTTTACATCACATGACTAGAGAACAGCCATATGAGTATTCGGTGAAAATTTCAAGTCCTTGCGATCAATACTTTTTGAATTTCGATGAAAATAAAATTTCGATTTGGTCGAAAACCGCGGCGGTGTTCAGTAAATGTTGCCGTTTTTCGTCAGTTTTTCACGTACAACTTTTTTACTGTTGGGAAATTAGAAAAATTACCTCTTTAAAGTATCAACTAGATACGGTTTTCTATCAAATATCAATACTGAAGTTGAAGATCGGACCGTTTTTTCGAGTACTCATCGTGTACGTATACGAAAAAAAATAAATACCCATTGTTTCACTCAGAATCTAAATTTAAAATACGATTTAATTTTAATCATATCATCGCGCTTTGTTTCGGCAGACCAAATGGAACTATTTTGAAATTAAGCGGTGCGATCGCACATCCTTATCCTTCCCTCTGAAATGACGCTCCTGGTTAAGTCGAGTCGGGTCGAGATTACTTGCCGCGTCGCCCCACACGGCGCGTCGCACCCGCGAACCCCAGATGTCAATAAAACCTAATGACCTGACCCAGCGTTTCTGAAACTTTTTGCGCCGTTTCGGGGACGCGTTCGAATGCGAATAACAGTTCCCGCGGAAAAAAGTACATTATATAATGATTTTACCGTTTCGCATTCTCGACTAAACGTGGGGTACACCGTACACCTATACTGCGCGTTTTTATTTAAATTTCAAATCCCAACGGAACCGAATCGATAAGAAAAATAAATGTAATTTTTATGAATCGCATTTCGATATTCTCACAGTGTGACGAGTGAGAAGCTCGGGTTAGCAGCTATACGTCTATAGAGCTGTACGCTCTGTTGGGATTGATACGTTCGAGAGTCGGCGGCGGACGACGTGATTGACGACTTTCGCATAAAAGTGTATTTTCCAGCGGCGCATGACACGAATATCATCTCGCGGCGGGTATTAACGTTACATTCGAATTAATATTATTATTTCGACGCATCGTAGAAAATTGTTCGCGGATCTACTCGTGTGCGCACAAAGGCGTTTGGGAAACGTCGACTGCACGAGGAGAACGTGACCATAAGCAGCGAGGTGTCCGGGCTTTTGCTTTTCGCGCACAGTAGGCGCGTCGTCTTAGAATCCGCAAAAAATGACGCGTCGAACACAACGTGTTATTTATCTACCCAACAACTCATACGGCAAACGTATGATTTCGACGTGAAAACGAATTTTCAATTGAAAATTGAAAACGAAACAATGTAAATATTTACCGAAATTTCCACGACTGACACCAGTCATAGTATACATAATATGACTGATTATCACAAATCAATTAATTAAAATATAGGTAATCGATGACAAATGCCTTATAATGGGGCCCAATGGTAAAAAAAAAAAAATGAAAATAATACGTATTATGAAAGGAAATTAAATTATTTTATATTTTTCAGGTGGCGTTTTGAAAATACTCTGTGCGCCGTTGTGTCTACATCATGTTCGTTCAATATTCAAATAGAGGTACCTATTTAAAAGAATTTATTAATATGATAATATTAAGAATATGTCATTTATACGATTTATGAAATCGTCAATATCTATTATTTATAACTTACAAATTTTGCCTGAGAATCTTATGGAAATTAAAAAAAAAAAAATTCATTCTGACGATTTTTACGAAGAAAACAAAATTTCATCTATAGACGACTTATTATTTACAAAGACAAGTAAAATATAAGTATCTGAGATAATTATTGTTTGAATAAGTTGTGACTATTTCTTCCAAGTCCGAACACCGCAGGTCATATATTGTCATGATATTATCGTAACGAGTGAAATGATAAAACCGTTAGAGTATATTTGAAACGACGGCGGCGGAAACAAAACGAAAAACTCACGTAATCGCAGTGCATTCGTTATAATCTCATAATGTGGAGCGTTCGGGCGTTTTGTGAATTTTCAATACACCCAATCGGGCCAATCGTTTATCGATAGGTACCCGTATAACGTGGTCCGTGAGTTTAATTTACGTTTTACCCCACTCGATACGAGGATAGAGGTATATACCACTCGCGACGACGAAACAATATTAAAATAATACGCGAAGCGAAAAAAAAGCATAAAAAAGAAAGAAAAAAAAAGCCAACGAATTTCGGTCGATGAGAGACGCAACGCGCAACACACTCCACGCCGACTTGACCTAACCCCATAGAGCTCTTCTTGCGGGCGTCCCGAAAGAGAGAAAAAACACGGTCGACGTGATATTCGCGAGCGGACGTGTGTCGTCGATTTTGGTTGCACGTCAGTCGCTAGCGCTTTTAAATTATTTATCGTTCGTATTGCGAAATTCGAGACGATCGATATTATTCGACGATGACGGTACGCGCGTCGTTCGGTGCGCGAAACTACGACGGCGAATTAATTCTTATTTTTTTTGAAAACGAATACGTTTTTCACTCGCCGAATTATTATAATCAATAATTTTCAAAGTTTTTATACACGCCGTATTGTGTTTTATTAATACGTATTTTTATCGATTTCAGATGAATCGTTTTCCTACCGTTACCTCCTGGTGCCGATCGGCGCGCGTCACACGAGCCGGCGAAACGATTACCAATATTGTGTTTGTCGTGCGGAAGTTTACGGACGCGGTTGCCGCGAACGTGTTTACGACGACGACGTCGGCGGCGCAAAGTCACTCTGCAATTGTTGTGTGTGTGTGGCGCGTACAACCGCGATAGGTACCTACGCGGAATCTCGACGGCCGGCTCGGGGGGCCGTGCAACAAACTGTTTACGGCGAAAAACTTTTAGCGTTTTATTGTCGTTTCTTTTTTTCTTCTTCTTCTTCTTCTTCTTCTTCTTCCCCCTAATCAAACCGAACTCGGTCGAACATTGTTACAGAATAATACGCGCGCGAGAGGCCATTCTCCGAACGGAAATCGATATGTGCACACGCGGAGAAGGGCCGGGGAAAAACGACGAGAGAAAATCGTACGGGAAATAAATGGGAGAAAAAAAGAAGCGCGGTCCGTTTCGCCTTGCCCTCCGTGTCCCTCCGTCCGCGCACCGGTGACGTCGACGAACGTGACGACGATCGCGAAAAGCGGTCGCTATACTCGGACTTTTGTTTTTGTTTTTTGCGGGCGCAGAGTCCAAAATAATATGACATCGAAGTAACAATAATAATAATTAATTCCGAGTACTTACCGTACAACGACACGCACGTTCATTAATGTTCCCCAAACGTAAAAGACAGTTAAAATAAAATAATCGATTGGTTCGTCATTTTATATCGACGCACAACCGACCGCCATAGATAGGTATTTTATCAACTACCCACGCGAAAATCAACAATAAACTAATACGTTTGTGTTACTTCTCTCGCAGTAGGTGGTGGTTCGGCGTAAAAACGTACAGCCCGTTAACGTCGTTAAACCGTGCAAAATGTTCACCGAAGGTACGAAAAACACACATCTCATCACACACTGGTCGAGTGGAGTTTCTATAAAAACAATAAATACATCAACGGAAGCTCGCGATTAGACGATCATTCGGTTGATTTCAATGAACAAATTGTAATTTCATCACGAGATACGCGCACGAATATGGTATGTATTTTCTCGATAAAAATATAATAATAATATATTGATGAACCGTATACAATCTGTGTGTTTTTTCGATTTACAGTTATAACTACCAGATTTCGTATCGTCGGAACGCGACGACGCGAAAACCAATAATTGTCACACAATTAAAATAAACCGTTGGCGAGCGGCGAGCGGGTCGTGTTGTTACGACGTCAATTTTCTTTACACCCGTAGGCAGGTATCGAACGTTTGTCGTTTGAGATTCGATTACGATTGCCTTATTAACGTCACGTGTTCTAGGATACCTCCTATACTCGCGCGCAATAAGCTCGCGAAGTCTGCGCCTCATCGTCGGTTTCCTCGTCCGGACGCGCGTCATCGAGTAAAAATACGATACCTAGCTAGGTAGTATACATCTATTTATTTATATACGATATATATATGGTTTCATTCGTCATACATAATCCTGTAGGAAAAAAAATCCTTTCGCGTGACATTTCTGTTTCGTATCGCCCCGCGGCGTCGTCGTTTACATTTCGCGTGGGCGTATCGACATAGTGTGTGCGCGTGTGTGTAACGTCTCGTTCGTTTATTTATGCGCAGGTGATAACTCGAGCACAACGTTAATTGCGCAGCACGGTATATAGGTATATAATGCAATTAATAACATCATAATACGATTAATCTGTATACGACGGCGGCTGTGCGAATAAACGTCTGGCGAAACGTATAGTATAGAAAATACGCGCGTGGGCGGCGCGTATACGACGAAACCGTGTCAAAGGGTTTAGGGGTTTATTTTTTTTTTCATTTTATTTTTTCGCCGGTACTCGCGCAACATCTCGTTACGGACGCCACCCCCTCTCACCCCCTGCGCGGCAAACCCTCGGCGCGCCTTTCGATTCTCCTGTAAATCAATTATTTATCGCGCATTCCGCGCGCCAATTGAACGGTCGAAAATAAAATTATAAAATTGAACGGAAAAAAAAACGCCGCGTTTAAAAAGATTCCGGACGGACGGGGACCGACCCCGAGCGCCGGCTAGAAGCGCGCGCGCGTACGCGATTCCGGCTGCCGTTCGGCACTAATAATAGAGATAATTTGCACGAGAAACCCTCGTCGTAATTGGTTTACGCGCGGCAGTATAAGCTAATAATATAATAATATATAGATATATATATATTTATCTGCTATACGTAGGTCGTATATTATATATGTTCGTGTATATAGCGGCGCGCAAAAGTGTATAAAAACGAATGATTATTGCCGTGTCCGATCCGTCCATGTGATAGGTTCAATACGCGTGTAATTAACGATAATATGCCTGTTCTGCGTTTAATCGAGTTGATCGTTTTCAAAAATATTTTTCGCCCCGAAGTAGAGAAAACAATAAAAAATAAAAAAATGTCGATACGAAAAAAATCTAACTCGATAACACTCGACCGACCGGTAACATCTCTAGTATTTATTTTTGTTCGACACAAGTAGTGAACTCTGTTTTCCACACGTACAATACATATATTAGTACACGTCCCATCGATGTGAAATAATGTCATCGGCGGCCGTTTTGGAGACGATGCAAAAGAATCAGTGAAAAAACGTATAAGAAAAGTTATTTACGGCCTTTTTCTTTCCAGGCGTCTCGACTGCAGTAGTCCCGTAGTAAATAACACACGACAAGTACCTACTACTTCTCGACTCTTGGTCAGCTCAAACTCATTCGCGGTTTGTCTATTCGTATTTTTCACTTTGTCCGCTTTCACAAAGTCAATCTTTGTCGTTTCAGTTTTGATCGAATCGTTGTCCCGAAATTTTTTCTAGATTTCTTGTTTTACCGTCCGTCGTGTGCCGCGATTTTTCACACCAATCGATCGGTTTTGTTTGTTTGTAGGACGTTTTTAATGTCTAAATGAAATTGTCATTATTATGATTTAAAAAGTTGATATTATTTTTTCTTTTTCATAAAAAAAAAATAAAAATAAATAACACCGTTATGCTTGCGCATAACCAACCGACGAGTGACCTCGTAAGTTTCGCCAGCCGCACGACGACGACGCGCGACGTTATAATATTATAATATACGGTCTCCGTGTTTAGAACTTTGAGGCGATTTAAATGAAACTTGTCAATAATGCACGCGAGCTATCACTCGATCCGAAGCGTACGTTAAATCTCGGAAAATGCACTCTGGCGAACACGTGGAAATAAAAAAAATCATCGAGCAAAGATCGCTTTGTATACGCGCTATTATATTGATAATAGTAATAATAATAATACGTTGTTTGTCGCGGCGATTGGGTATTAAGTAGAGTGCGATGACGAACTAAATGTGCAACACAATATTATTACACGACGACAACGCAGTACACCGTTATGCTAGGTAGGCACCACGTACATCTTAAAGTACACACAGATTAGCTGGATCGCACTCGACGAACGACGACGTTATTCAGTATAGTTGTTGTTTGCCCGGTAGTTTTATTTCGCTCGAAAACTACGTTGAATGATTTTATAATACATTGTCACAGAGCGTGTTGTCGTTTTACAGTCGTACGTTTTTTTTCCCCTCCGACACGTCGGAACCGTGTTCCGAACGCACGTCGCGATCGAATTTCCATCGTCCTCCGCACACCGTCAACCGTATAGGCGCATAAAATAAAACCAACGCAAACAACGAAATACTGTACTGCGGGGCAAAACGTATATATTATATACGAGTATACGTACAACACGAGTATACGGTATATAGACACGGAGAACGGTTACTGTAATACTCGTGTTGTTTGCTCGCAGTTATTTTTAATGGCATATCAAATCCCACTCGTCTTCGGTAACTAATTCCTAATCGGTCTGCCGTGTTTACACCGCACATAACGCAGCAGTGTGTACACTCCGCGTTTCCCGTACGCCTCGTCGCATTCGATTTGCATACAGAAGACCGTGTTCGGGGAAAACACGTATAGTGGGGCGGCGTACGTCTGGAAAACGAGCCGAGTTCATCGCTCAGCGGCTAACGACTGGACGCTCTGCGCCGACCACCAGGATTTCGAAAAACGAATCGGACACAACGTTATGGTCCCGCCGAACGGTCGAGAGCTGAGATTTTTTCGACCGTGTGAATTTCGAAGTTACATCGCGACCTGACACACGATCGGACGGTTTTTTTTTACAACGGAGTGTCGCGCGGGTTCTGTAACAATCGATTTTAATATTTGCAGCGTTCGCCTATTACAACTATTGTCATACCTCTACCTACTATTATGCGCGACGAACATTTAAATAGTTATACGTTTCCGTCGTCGTAATAATAGTCGTCATCATAACTATACGTCATAAATGATTTGTAGGGCTTGCGAGTATTATCGTATGAATCGATCTAATAATGCGCGATAATTACAATACGCATCGATCGTACTGTTCAAGAATAAAACATTTCCATTAGAAAAGTCAAACGTTTTCGAGAAAGGAGAAAAAAACCCTTTTATCACGGGCTTCGCGCGAGTAACGATAAAATTAATAATACGTATTATTATACAATTTTTACGGCGGCGCGGAGAAATCGGCGCGCTTCACAGTCGAGCGTGTAAAATCGAATATACGTTTTTTACACGGTCGACTTGTGCACAACACGATTACGATTATATAAACGATAACGTTTTCGTCTGTAATGTTTCAAAACGGATCGCGTGTCAGTCGACGACACGCGCGTAGTATGTGCGGTTCGATCATTATGTTGTCGTCGGTCGATCGGTGCCGAAATTTCGCGACCGTGTTTTCGATGAGACGCGTGTTTAAAATTCAAAAAAATGAAATAAAACGAACGCCGTTTCATCGCGACGAGTCTCGTCGTTAGAGAGGCGAGAAAATAAAAAATATTATATTATTTTCGCATTACTATGAAATATTATCATTCGCCGACTGCTGCAGAAAGTGCCGGGGTGTCGACGCGTGCGCCGTTTGAACGCAGTCGTCGGAAATCCCGAGAATCGCGGATCGGCGGCGTGTAGGATTTTTTAATATCGCGCGAGCCGAACCGAAACAATTATGTCGCGATATTAACTACGCGCGTAGGTATGTTTTTGCGCAACGTTTCGTCGTCACTCGTCGCGGCGGCGGCGAAGCCGTCGGCGTCGTTCGGCAAACAACAATCTCGTCTGCGCGTCAAACGAGAATCGCCGGGTAGATTCTTTAACGCCGCCGCCGCCTCCACCGCCGTTCAAAGGAACGCAACGAGCCCGGGACTCCCGCTGCGGAAACATAATATTATAAAGATGAAAATGAAAAAATCCAATCGGCGGCGTCGTCAAATCAACAGACGACATCAAAGTCGAGACTCGGCGGGGGCGCGCGTCGATTATCAACGAGATTTTCACAGAAATACTATACAACATCGCCTCGTAGGTCGCGGTTCCGGTATGTCCGGCGTATCGCGGGGCACGGCGACCATGTACAATAAATTATAGTGCCCACAGGACAACGCAAGCGGGCGCGAACGCCGGCGATCCACCTTATGACGTTGTGATTGGTTTTTTTCACCCCGGAAATCGGTGTCGCGCGCAGCTTCCGTTTTGAGCGCGCGTTCGCGAGACGATAATAACCACGTCGTCGCCGCCGCGTATACAGCCAATATAAGAGATTAAAGTCGATTTCTAGAACTATAAACGCTTCCGCGCCACCGCGAGAATTTCATATTATCATCAAATACTTTGAGAAAAAATATCTCGCCTAAAAGTCTATCGCGTAGGGTAATCGAGTGCCGCGCGAATACGTGAATTACGAACGCGTGGATTTTTGTTTTCATGAAATACGTGCGAGAGTTGTTTAATACGTATGTAATAATAATTCTGAAAACAATAAGTGACGGGTGGCAGGAAAGGCGATTCGTTTTCCGCGTAAATAAGGCTGCCCGAAGAATGTTCTTTTCGTCGACGTTCCAAATTTTTTTATTTATTCGTAATTTTTTTTTCATATAATTCGACTGCCTATTTAGCGTATCATCCGAACAAAACGATAATGAGGAAATAATTATATCGCGAAAATCGTCGTCTGTAACGTAACGAAATGGACGCAGCGGCCGTGTTCAAAGTTCAAAGCTACAAACGAAATTAATCCGATCGCCATTATGTAGATACGACAGGCTAGGGTTCAAAGTTCAAGCGCACAAACACAATACATCCGGTTGTTGTTACGTCACGCCGCCCACTACCTGGCAAGACCCGGAAATAGGGATAATTAGGTGAAATCGATTCACTAACGACTTTCTCCGTTCGGTTTTATCGCCGTTTCAGTCGTGTTCGAATCGTCGTCGGATTTCGTCGTCCGAAACATTTTGTCGATTCCGTTGTACGCGTGTGCTCGAATCTTTTTCACTCTGCTTAACCGATTGATTTCGTTTGTTTTTAGAACGTCAAACGTCTTAATTGAAATTTCGCCGCGGTCGTATTGTCGTTGCTCTAATGCCGTTTCTACTTTAGAAGTCCAGTGACAGAAACTAATTATCTCTCAAATTAGGTAAACCTGTTACCCGTTTCGTCGTTTCGTCATGTTAAAACAGCGGAGTTAATCCAAATTAAAGTCACTGGTAATAATAACAAACGTTTTAGTCGCATAGACTAGTCATTATCTTTTTTAACTCTATTATGTTATTTTCACGGGTAATTGTTGTCTTGCAACATCGTCTAAAAATCACAGCTAAAACCACTACTGTTTAAAATATATGAATTATCCGATTAAATTCTAGATTAAATAATCAATTTTTTAACAATTCTTTTCGACGTTCATTTAATTTATTATAAAACTATGAAAAATACATTTTCGTATTTTTTTGAATAATTTCTCGTTTGTACTCGTATATCAATTTTAATCTATAAAATTGTGTACGGATTGTAGATTTCTTAAATAAAAAATTATATATAAAATTATATATATATATAAAATCCTTTCTCTAGATATATACGAGTGTAAAATTATATTTCGCTGAATAAAATCAAACTATCGTACTCCAACGAAACACAAACACAATTATTGCTTTTTCGCGTTTTCGATAATTTGTTTCTTAATTTAAACAAAAATCAAGGAGCATTGTTCTCTCTCTCTCTCTCTCTATCTCTCGTCTCTCCTCCCCTAACAGCACACCTACGCATAGGTAGATCTATTTCCGGTGGATACTAAATTATCATTGACAGTTTTCATTTCGTGCACAATATACCTGATTTCATGAAACTCGATTAAAATACAATGGCCAATTGAAAAGCGAGTGTAATTGCGAACGCGCGTACACCGTTCGATACCGGCAGATAAGGATTAAAATCTACCCGTGTAATAAATTATCGCGTATTTATTTTTTTCCTGTAAAATTGTGTATTTTTTTTCGTCTACAAGATTCGGGAAAATTGAATTTTCCAACGCGGCGGTGGCGGCGGCGGCGGACCGGTAAAAAACTGTAAGCCGGCTCGATGCGATTCCATCCCTCGTGTATATCATAATTTATGTACACATCTCTCTTTCCGCGGAGTGCACCGATTTATTATTCGCAAATCGTTGTAATTGTTTATTTCGATTTCTCGTCGTCGTCGTCGTCGTCGCCGCCGCCGCGCTGCTGCGGGAAACGAGCGAGAGAGAGAGAGAGAGAGTGGCGAGGACGTATCCCGCGAGAGTCCGTCCGTATTCCATTTGCACCTCGTCGTTTTAAACGAGTTAATTTATATGAATTATAGGGGGACGAGCACGACGACACTCGGCGTATTGTTATACATTTATCGAATTACGCATTAATCCTCGTTCGCGCGAATCGTTTCCAGCAGCGGTGTCGCAGACGGGCGAACGCGGGTATGTGTTGGACATAAAATATCACGGCCGCCCGCAACGGCGCTAACGGTAACCTTTAGCGCCGGATTTCCAATAACAACACCGCTTCGTTTTGTCGTCCCGCGGGAACGACGTTTATTTTTCATTAATAATCGCGGCCGTGCGTTGGAAAAAAAAAAAACACTTGTCGCGCGGCGATAAACTCCCTGCCCCCGCCACATTTGTTGCTACATACCGGCGCAATTGAAAAATCATACTTTTCAAACGATTTCCCCCCTCAAAAGTAATTAAAATACCGCCGCAATACTTGGTTTTTACAAAGTATTTCGAGCGTACCAGCAGCACAGCTCGAGTACTCCGAGAGAGTATTTTAAATAATTTTCCAGTGTGTATTAATTTTTTTCCCTAGTTCTTGCGTTCGGAAAAAAAATAAAAATAGCGCGAAAACGAATAAAAAAAAAAAAAACAACCAGCCGCGCCAGTAAACGAGACGAATGCGGACGAGTTCGATTATCTAAACGATAATAATACGTAATTATTGCGGTTTGTATTACACTTTGAGAGTGGATAGTGTTTTCGAAAAGCTCGCAGCAGCTCGTCCGCCGCCGTCACTCGAAATCTATCCATCCCCGCGAAATATAATAATACGGTTACTAAATACTTTTTGTCTTCGGCAGTACACACGAAAGCATCAAAAGCATTCGGAATCCCATCGTCGAAAAACACTCGACGACGTCGAAAGTATTAAAAAAGTTATTCAATACTCGAAAAAAAAAAAAAGAAGAAAGTATTGGAATACTTTTTAACTCGAATACGTCACGCGCGTTTGATCGCTACGTTACCGGCACACAGCGCGCGCGCGCGGCAGCAGTTGCGCGCGTCGTCGCGTATCGCCGTGATAAAATTTGTTTTTCGATTTCCTCCGATATGACAATATTTTTTATTTTTTCCTCTCTCTCTCTCTGCGCGTCTCTGCTCGCGGTACGCCGCGTAATAGGTTTAATTTAAAAAATACCACTTTGACTCGTGTATATTCTGCGGATTTGTCCGTTTCCTCGAAAAGTCGCGTTCTCTTTATTATTATTATTATTGTGTCAACAGCGCGACGATATACACGCGCGTATAATATTACGTTACATTATGTATGTATAAATTCGCGGAAGAATTGGCACGACCGTTGGCCCCGCGAGCGTACACCTGTACGACGACGACGTGACATTTACAATGCGGCGTGATCCGATTTAACGGTGGCCGACGACGTCGGTATTATTTGTTCGCGCGCGCGGGTTCGATTTAAGTCACAGGACACTGCGCCGCGTTCAAAGGAACGGCTCCGGCCATCCGCGAGACGAGCGCGGCCAACCGACGCGTTATTTAACAATGTCGCGGGCGCGCGATCCCCGAGTACCCGGTTCCTTTTCCTGCGCCCTCGGCGCACCGAACGGACGAGACGGTTCACTTTTACACATTTTCCCGCGGACCGCTGCGGTTTTCCGACGAAAACTAATTAGGCTTACGTCTTGTTCCTTTCAATTTATATACACACACACACATATATATATATATATACACGAGACGTCGTCCGTTCGTGTTCCGGTTATCATTATCATTATTATTAATAATATGCGGACGACAAAAGATGGCTCCAAGACCATGTCTTTGTATTTTTATAATATAATAATAATAAAAGTACTGCCGTCGACTGTAGGCGCTCTCGCCCGGGAGAGGGGGGAATAAATTGTGCCGTGTTTTTTATTTTCCCCCCCCCCCGAGTAAAGTGTATGAGATATAGAGGGGTCCGGTCCGTTAACCAGTCATTTCCGCGAGCATCGAATTGTTTTACGTCCAACGGTGGCGAAAAGAATTTTTCTTATACGAATTTCGATTCGTCATCCATTATATAAGTATACAAAATAGAAGCCCTGTTTTTTTTGTTTTGTATGTACGCGCATAACTCGAAAAGTACTCGATGGATTTTAGTACGGTTTTCACTAATGGATTGACCGAGTCTCGGGGAACGTTTGAAGTTATAGAACGTCTCGAAAATTCAACCCCTAAGGGGGTACACAGGGTTAAAAGGGGTAAAAGAATTAAAAACCCATTCGAAAACTTAAAGCAGCTTTTTTTGAAATTCAGTGTTTTTCGAGTGTTTAATATAATTATACGACTTGATTAACGTCCGGAGTTGTTGGGTTCTCGCGCCGATTATCGTTTACCCGACGACAACTCCATTCGTAATGTATTTTATGTCATCAGCCTATTTATAGTGAACGCAGTCGCCTGGCTATTGCACAGAAACGTCGACGACAATCGGTTGCTTTTTTCGGAAATCGATAAACACACGATTGCCGAAGAAAACGCGTGTGCCGCAGTTCGCGCACGTCGGCGGTCAACGATACAAAGGCCGTAAATAATCGAGGGAAATAAATGCACACTTCTTCGCGGTAAATATCGACGATATTAGATGTATAAATAAAAAAAAAAATCATCTAATCGTCCGTTCGCGGTCTCCGGTAGTAGTGTCTGAGGGGAATAATATAATTGTGTGAACGCCGTGTAATTTATCTATTTATTTATTCGACAGCTATTATTTTATACGTTTAACGTCCGAACAGCCGAACGATGTAATGAATTATTAATTCGTCTGTGTTCTGTTCTGGCATTAATGTGTATTGGCATACGAAATGATTTATTTCTGCGAGCATAATTCTTTGGGTTATTTTATATTTTCTTACGACGCGCTATTTTTCCAGCACGAGAAACGAATGCATAGTACAACGATGAGATTACACTACTTTTAGCATATTTGGAATCGTATTGAAATTATAAGAGAATTAAACTCTAAGACAGTCGGTAGACGGCGGCGGCGGCGGGGGGTATTAAAGATGCATCGGAAATGTCGTCGGAAAAGTAGAGACGGTTGAATTAACATTTTTCAGCAGAGTTATTTTTGAAAAAAAAAAAAAACATCAAACTATTCGTCGTCCTTTCGTGGACTTTGGGTAGATATAGGTTAGGTGCTCTTATTGCGACCATTGACTTAGTGAACAAGAGAAAAAAACCGCGACAACACGATTACTACTACATCCGCGCAGATATTACGATTTATAGAAATGTATTTACAAATGAAATTCAAAACACTATATTGGAACGGAAATTTTGTACGTTTCGTTTCAAGTCGTATTTTTTTCTCCGTATCGTTACGATAAACAACAATCTGCAAGTGTCTCGCGTCGTCAACAATAAACACTGCACGGCGGCGGTAATAATCTTTATATACAAAAAATATTAAATTGCATTTTACTGTGTCGTATATAAGTTTATAAATATCATCGTATAAACTCGTGAATAATTTAAATACGCGCGCAAAAACGAATGTAAATTTTCCGTTTCTAAGAATAGAGTTATTTTCCAGATCCCTAAACAGAGTTAAATCGCACACATTTAAAGAGTAACGGATGAATTAAATGTCAGTAAGTCGTTTCATTAAAAAAAAATAATAATAATAATAATAACACGAATAACAACTATAAAGTATACACAATATTAAGTGTTTCGCTCGAAGAAAAATGTAAAAGTGTACCTACGAAGAAATATATTATGTTATTCACTCTGTTGACGTTACGAGTCGTTACGTTCAAACGACTGTCGGTTATCAATAATTCTACGCGTATTATTCGAAAACGAAAAAAAAGAACAATCGAATAGAACGGCAAATTTTAATAAGACTTTTCCTAGACACTCGGTGGTCGATGTAAATATTCTCACGAGTATACTCACCGCAATAATTATTATCGAACGACAGTATTATATTATTAGAAACGCACAACAAATAACATAATTATTTGTGTTTTTACCGCGAGAATCGACTGCGAGTAAAATTAAATTTAGATAAAATTATATTGTTTTTTTTTTTTTTTAAATAAAATTACGACACGACCGTAGTAAAGTCGCTCGCGCCGCGCGGATCTTCTCCCCGTTATCCTCCGCGAAAAGGTCGGTCGACGGTTTTCAAGCTGAGGAAAAAATCCTCTTAATTTTTTATCTAAACGAAATGGATTTATTTTTATTTCATACCGTGTAGATAACTGTTTTATTACAGAACGGTAACATAGAATATTAAGTTATATGCGCGACAAAGTTTCTAACGTCTCGTGATATTCGCCATGTTTTGCGCGACGCAGGATGCAGATTTTATCTATTCTCGTGCACATTAACGAACTATTAGTTTTATCTAAATGTATTCGCAAAACGAACTCGCTGTTTTCAGGTGCTTAGAAATGGTTCGAACGCGCGCGCGCGCACGCGTATATATACAATATATAAAAATTATATATATATACAAGCGCGCTACAGCGGATGAAAGCTTTTACTCGGTAAAAAAACTTTTCGAGGTAATAGGTACGAAATAATATATTCCAGAAGTCGAACGCAGTTTATTATTCGATTAGAACAACGTTCCACTCGACTGTGTAGCATGTTTAACTGAAAAATAACTCGGTTTATTCACTGTAGAGTTATTGTGAACACAATATCATAGTAATGCCGTTCAAAGACTTAACAATTCGCCGTCGAATATTCACGCGAACTTTTAGACAGACGCGTATGATTTGAAAACGAAAACTCTTTCTCGCCACTGCTCGGTTTTCGTTCCTATTAATGGGACGAGTGATTTATAATGTTTGTTCGAAGAAGTATATATTATATACGTATATAAACTGTTGGTGACAATACTTAAAGTTTCGCGCTGAACTTTTATCGATTGAAAATCAGGTGTAAATTGTTCTTCGGCGCAGAATATATTTTTAGTTCTCAGACATTACCGAGGAAATCGCGAAGAAAAAATACTCGGAACGAGACGATTGACCTCTATTATCCATTTTCTATTTGTAAACTTAAAAAAAAAGACGGTTAAATAACGACGATTAAACATTTGACTCCCTCGTCGTAAACTTGTATTTTTCATTTTTTTTATTTTTTTATTTTACTTACCTTTGGACAAACGTGAAAATCAATTTGGTATTTTTGTACAATCGTGTTTTAAAAGTCCATAGAAAATATCGATTGAGTTCATTTCCGATTTCGCCTCTTATTATAATATTACTTATGTATTTATAAAACGTAATACACGCTGAGCGCAAAATCCAACGTCGTTTTTAATTGATTAGTTTTCCGTCGATATGGGAATAATACCAGAGGAAAGTTTTTTTTTCCGAACGAAACGTCGTCGTCGTGTAACATTCGAACGTCCGGTTTATAGACGCTCGGTCGTGTGACTTTCGATGCAGATTTAATATCCAATAAAGAAATAAACGTCGACACAGAAGAAAGCCCGCGATTCTTCGTAAAATCAATATCGGAATTAAATAAAGAATCGCGAGCCAGAGTTCGGAGAAACGCGCCAGCTACGGGTATACCTACTCGAAATGTTTTCTAAACTCGCTCCGATATGGGTAGTTTTTATTTTAAAATTTAAATTATATTTCCCGTACTCGCGCGCCGTTAAGGCGACGGATTTTCGTGCGCGCGCGATACACAAACACGATTTCAAATCATAATTTCCAGAGAAAATTTCCATTGTATATTCATGTCTTACGCGCAGAGGAGGAGGAGGAGGAGGAGGAGGAGGAGGAGGTCTATTTTTCATTTCGAGTCATGTCGCATTGAGATTATTTCATATTGAATATTGTGCACCGGCCTGTACAATGCGCGGAACAAAATAAAATTATTAATTACTTTTCCACGCGCAGGTGTACACATTACGACACGCGACGTGACAGACAAACCGAGGCCGACGAAAACCCATCGCTGATCATTATCGTCGGATATTGTTCGCGGGGAACGATAAATTTCTGTGCAATTAACATCACGTGTACTCGCGTTTATTTTAACACATCCGAACACGCGTCAGTTGTATTATCTCCGGCGCAAATAAGGAAACGTTCGCATAAGATTTGACGGGCAGAGTGTCGATCGACAAAATAAAAACAATCCGCGTCGAGCTTTTACGATACGAACCGATCGGAGCAAAAAAAAAAAACGTCGAATTTTTGCTTTTTCACCATTTTTTTAATCGTCGCGCGCGAAAGTCGTTCCAACTCGACTTCATTGCACGAAACGAGAGAACATTCGGAGCAAAACTGTTTCAAAAGTAAAAACAAAGACCGTCAAACCGTAACGAAATATTATACCCCGCAATAACGAGAAATGGTATAATAACGCTTTTACTAGGCCGCTTTACGCGAGTGCGCGATTATTATTCCGCGACGAAACGTTAAAAAACATGGAAAAAAATAAAACGAGACGTAGACCCGCGTCGTAATGGTTATAAGATTTAAACTCCAACAAGTGGTTTCGTATATCGGTTCCGTTGGCGCGTGCGAGTGATGCAACGTCGCCGGTTCGTAAATATTTGCTCGTATAAATATAATAATAATATAAGCACTCGATTAAAATTAAAAACGATAGTTTGACTTTGTTCGCGCCGATACGACTTGTTCGACGAGTTTGTGTACAGAAGCACGAAAGCGCGTCGGTTTCCAACGATCTGACGCGTTCCCCGATTAACACTATTAGTATTTTATTCGCGATAAAAACCGATCGGTAATTTATACGTTATTTTATCCTTCGCCAGTACTACGACGTGGTCTTACGGAACATCGGCTATTTGCTTACGCGATTGTTTTCACACCGGCGGCGGCGGCGCGTCTGTTGTGTCTACACCGCCGAAGACGACCGTATACGATAACAATATTATATCAGACAACGACCTTTATATTGTAGTACGCATAGTGTATATTATAGTGTGTGTCGTCGTCGTAGTTTTACATTTACAAACAGTCGTTACGATCGATTCTAATGACGTGTACGACAATCGTCGCATTATACTCTACTTGTTAGATAACGATAATATAAACTATTATGTAATACGTAAAATCGTTTCGAAACGAGACCGAAACGTGCGGGCAGCTGAAACGTAATCATTCGAAAACGAAACTTTCGGACGACATTTGCGTGTCGTCTTCCTCGGGCGGACACGGCGATTTTTTCCAAGAGATTCGCTCAACGCGAGACCGCTCGCGGAAAAATGCATTTAGTCGCCCTCGTGTTTTTCATATTCAGAACGTTTTCGTATGTAGTTGGCGGTGTTTCGCGAGCGGTGTGCGCGTTTTTCGCTCGAAAATCTCGAGGAATTATTATCGTCCGGAATCGCGTTTCCGGGAAAGCGTTTCGAGGATCGGCGCAGCCATAAACAACGCGCGCGCGACGGACTATTCATCCGCACTAAATCAATCGATTCCGTTGCGCGGCGCGCGTAATTCACTCGCCGCGCGATAACCGCGATCAAACACAAAACCCCGGGCACTCGACACACACACACGCGGGTGGTGGTCGGTCTCGCCGGCCGATTTCATCGCGGGGAAAGCGCGCGCGCGCCGGCCTATTATAGCCACGCGCGCATTGGTCAGCGCGTTCGCTCTCTGTTCGCATCAAACAAATAATAATTATGATAATAACATATTATTGTGCGGTCGACGGGGACGATTGTGTGTATCCCGCGGGCTTTTGATGTGCACAATACTTGATTTTCCGGGTATATGTCCGCGCGCGTGTCCTGTCGCGTGGAAATATTATATACGTAGGTATTCCTTCTTATCCTCGTTGAAACGATGCAGCCGCATCAAACCGATTGAAACGCACGGACATTATAATACGGTGTATGACGTCACATTTTCTACCTTTATCGCGGCGGACCCGCCGTGTTTAACAAATCGTCGCGCATTTTCTTGTTTTCATTACTTTTTTTCGCGTCTCGCCGCGAATAAAAATTATAATGTGTTTTCCGCGAACTTGTGGTCACGCGCACGCGACATGCATAATAACAATGATGGTAAAACTATACGTGCCGGCGATTATGGGAAAATTATTTTTCTCTATTTTTCGCTTTGTAGTACCGACGACGTGGGATTTTTGTTTTTTTATTTTCTCGAGAAACGTCGCTTTGAGAAAATAATACGTATCGCGCTGTGCGCAGGTATTCTTCTCCGATAAACATTTTAATTTAATTTTTAATTTTTTTTAAAGACGGACTTAAAATGTATCATAACATAAACCGTACGGTCTTTTGTGGCGTTTTCTTTGTGACGACATAGTTGTGCGTTTATATTTTAATGATATCCAAGCGTTACCTATACCTCCTCACTGTCCTGTCCGTCGCGGAAAACGTAATAAGTGCCTCCCTACGTTGGCGCGCGGAAATTATTAACAATCGAAATGAACTAAGAGAAGAAAAAAGAGAAACCCTAAAAACCCCCGTACTAACTAGTAATGTAAAACGCGTACGAAAACTAAACACACATTATATAGTAGTATCTGAGGCGTTGCCGACGGACGTGAAATATTATTGTTGTCGACACCCTTTTCGTAAATATTTATGCGTTCTCGCACAAAGAACGCGCTTTTACGCGAATTCAACAGCCGTCTCGAACGAGATAAATAATACAAAATGTACGTATTATATTGTGTTTTCACGGTCGGAGCGCGCGACCAATTTATTAAAATCGCTCGAGGCGGCCGAATAGACTTCGAATTCGACGTGTCGTGCACATCGGAAACGACAATGCGTATTTTACACGCCCGAGGACGCACGACGGCGACCGTATTATATCGTCGTCTACTCGTCCGCGCGATGTCACTTATTACGCGAGACTTGGGCCTGTTCGTTTTACAGGCGTGTTTCGTCATTATCGCAGCGTCATTATTATAGTACAATCGTGCGAATCGTAAAGTTCGTACTTGAAAAATGATATTATTATTTGCGTTTATCGCGCGGCGAGCGTCGATAAATAACGACATTAATTCGTCGCCGCCTGGTCACCTCGAAATCGCGTTGTTGTTTACGTTTTGATTAGCGGTAACCCGCGCGTGGTCGCGGCGACACGATAGAGGAGATAAAAAAAAGTTAAAAAAAAAAAAAAACAACCGTCGACGACACGGAGCACTTTTCCGCGAGTGTGCACTTTATTTATACTCACGGTGTCACGACGACGGCGGCGGCGGCGTAGGCACTCAAGGCCGCGCGCGAAATTTTTTTCATTATTATTATTATTCTTAAAAAAAAAATAAAAAAACAAAGGACGAATTGAGAACGACTAACTCCTCGGTCCCTTTTAATGACTACGCCGGCGTACACGATATTATAATATATACTCGTATACTCGCAGCGCCCCGTCGTCGTCCTCGCAGGCTTGTGATGCACCAGAGCTTATTTTAAGGTGTTTTTTTTTTTTTTTTTTTTCAGAAGTGCGCTTGTGACCTGGATATCCACTAACCTCTAGACGAAAGCTCCGACCACGTCGGCGGTAGCCTTTCGGGCCAAGACTTCTGAAACGTGTAACTATTCTAAATGTCTACATGAGAAAACAAACGTGGTTCGACGGGTATTATGTATAAAATGCCGAGTCGTGTAAAAAAATACATTTCTCGATTAAAACCGGGATTTTTTTTTCAATTCAGGCATTTCAGCAACGCGCTTGGAAATTTCAGAAACGTGTTTTCACGATCGTGGCGATCAATTCAAAAACGATTCGAGATCGCGCCGTAGACCGGACAAGACAACCTGGGTTTTCGACCAGGTTAGTATATATCCTGTATTATTATTAATACGTATACGTTATGTATCGTACGAGCGATCAAACTGCGCGTGCTTTTAAATCAAAACTATATATATTTTAGTAGTTTACGACGGGCGAGAAGCAAGCGAAACATGTCCGAACGCACGTTAAAATGTCGTTAAAAATGTTACGCACGTGCCGTTCGCGCTCGCCGTTTGGCCGATAAACTGTTCGAGACCGATATTTAAATATTTTCACGATAAATTATCGGTATATAGTCGCGACGCGCGTTAAAATGTGTAAATTATGATTTCTACTTTTTTAGTATATTAAATCACCGAGAAGGGCCGTAATTCAGAAGACCACCGTGCCGCGTGCCGGTCATTCGCTCGGGGTGGCGAAAATAGTTTGTTTTTTTTTTTTATTACTATTTTCATGCGCTATTGCGCGGCGCTATAATGTTATTCGTCGGAGAGACCGCGTTGGCTAAATTTCAAAATTTAAACCGTTCGCGGTTTTCACGAATCGTAATAACCCGCGTCCATAATATACATATACGTATATATATATATGTATTATCGATCTCACTCGAATTCAAATGTATTTAAAAAGTCGACCTGATGAAAATAAAAATATTTAAATTATCCTCGCTGCGCATCGTGAAATCGCGCCGTGTCCTTTGGCGTTAAAACGTGCGAGACGGTTATTAATTTTTATTTACGTCCAACACATCCGAAAGCAATTCGACCGTATGTACGTATATCGCAAAACCTTTATGTGTACTCGTATATACGAGTAATCTTTTCGTATTTTTATTTTTTTTTGCTGCGCGCCGAAGGCAGGGGGAGTATCCTTTTAAACGCTCGGGGGATACACCGGGTACGGGCCGACGATTATTATGAAAAACGCGTAACGAAACCGGGGGGGGAGTCAAAGATCGAAAACGGCTATCCGACACGTGGAAAATAATAATAATATATTATTATCGTGACCGCGGAGCATCGCGTTTTTCTTTTCAATAGCCGGTACACGACGTCGTCGTATTATTACAGCGTGTATAATATATTGCGCGCGTGGCTCGGCAAATCCATAATCCGCGATAATAATTATTAAAACGCAGTGTATCGGCACCGTCGTCGTCTCGTTAATATTGTAATAATAAATCAAACGTTAAACGGTCGGCGGGGGTTAAAAACGCTGCGAATCTCACGCCTCCTCCGGAGCAGGACGACGGCGCGGCGGCGGCGGCGGAGTCGTCCGGACCGCGAGCCGTATAAACGGTTATCGATTAGCGTAATTAGGTGCAACCCATACGCATTCCTGCCCACCGCGTTACGATGCGTTCAGTAAAGGCTCGTCACAACAGTTCATTATAATTATAATTAATAATATTATCATATTATTATTCGATATCGCGCGCATAAATTACACGTATACATATTATAATGGTATGGCGGCGGTTTCAGATTAGCATTTAAGCCGCGGACCCGGTGGCGCGTCAGGGTCTAAAGCTCACCCCCTCCTCCTGTCCTCAAAAAACGGTTTTTAGTAGATGTTTCTGTTCGTAATTATTTGCGAAAAATCGAGTAATAATCGAGTGTACGGGTAGATTGTTAATGCGATTCGAAACGGACGGGAAAAATGACCAGATTCCCGAGTGCGATGACTTCGTTTTCAAATTATATACACGTAAATAGTGCATTATTTGTTCGAAGGCGGTATAACGATAAAGCTCTGGTATATCACAAAAGTGTACAATAATATCGTCTTCTAATTATTGTGAGCTCAGTTTTTACGAAACCAACTTTTAAACGCACATCGCGCTGCTAAAAAAAAAAAAAACCTACGATGAAGTCGTGCCACGTCGTCGGATCGGTTTGGTATTGCCGCAACGATTTCCCAACCGCGCGAGACTAGTGAAATCTTTACTCTGCGTAACCTAGTGCGAGTTTTATTTTATTTTTTTATTCGTTTCGCAGACTCCCCGTCGTCGACCCGCGCAATACGCGTACCTCCGGACGTCCAGCGAACCCCACCGCCTTTTGGAAACCACTGGCCCCCGGGGTATATTATTATATTATACTAACTAACAATATAATGTTATGCGCCTAAATGTCTCCGCAGACGTCGCGCGTAGTTTTTCAGCGCGAAAACGGCCGCGTCACGGCAACGCGCAATATCGTACCGAACCCGTCGCCTCGGAGGTTATTAAACTTTTCTAATCGTCGGTTTACACGAACGCGACGCGCGCACATATCATTATTAACGTACATACATTATGCGAAACGTACCAATTATCATAACGCGTCTCGTATAATATATTATTATTGTAATATTGTTATCGTCGCCGTCGTCGCAAGACCGACGGCACGACGTTATATACGATACAGGGTGTTTCGTTTCAACGCGTTGTAATACCACGTTCGGTACTCCGGCGTTTTTATTTTTGAGGACCGCGCCCCGTATTTCGCTTCGTTTCTTTCTCCAGAGTCGAGACGTCAAGTCGCTCGATCGCAGTCCGACAGTCTCGGCGCAGTCTCTCTATACTATTGCGAATAAACCGCGTGAAATTCGCTACGAGACGGCGGCGCGCGGCGTAGACGTCCGTCCGGGAAAAACGCCCCGGAGTCTGACCACCCCCGCGCGAGCTTTCTCGTTTAGAGTTCGCCGGTCGGCGAACAACAATAAAGCGATATTATTGTCCGCGCGTTTTCGGAGAAAGAAAATAAACTCCCGATATTTTCACAACAAGGAGAAATCGAAGAGTATTTTTACACCGCACACAATACGCGTGTCCTGTTGTGCTTGTGGTTTATTATTTGTTTCTATTGACTCATATTAATTTATGTTATATATTGACCCGCAGTTCGGATTTAACAACTGCTGGCCAAGTATAATCGAAAGCCAATCGAATTATTAACGCTTCGAGTGGCTTTTCGAATCGGTAATAAGAAAAGCTCGGACGGATTGGACGTGCTCTAAAAAGTCACGAAATATATTATGCATCGATGCGCGAAGAATGGTCAAGTATATGTGATTAAATATGCTCGGAAAAGCGGCGATACGAAAAAAAAGTGTGAAGTTTTGACGGAATAATGAAAAATTTAATTAAATCGAAATCAATAACGTTCAGAGGAATAATGAAATCGTAGAAATAATATTATATCCCCGAGATACTATGTCGACAAGTAATAAAAATATCATTAATAAATAATATATATGAAAACGCGCAGAACATGAACGACACATTTATCGTAATAACATGTGTGAATTTTGAAAAAAAAACATTAAAACACGTCAGACGACGACGATCACACGACGAACACGTCAAAATCGTAAAATAAACGTATGCTATTTTAAAATATGTGTAAGATTACGTTTTGATCACACTTGCGCGGAACATAATGCGCGTTTGCTTATATATAGAGTACGCTGTGCGATCGATTAGAAAAAATATTAAAAAGCGTACGAGCCCCGGCGGAGTTGAACTTCGTGGCAAAACTAAAGAGATTTATCGGAATCGCGGCGGCCAACTATATAATATGTGTCTGCGAAAACTGCACGCGATATTATAATAGTCGCAACGTTACGGTACTTAAAAACCGTGTTTTTCGATATAAAACTTCTGTACACCGCGCGTTCGACCACGATTAAAAAAAAAACTCTAGTTAATACCCGTGGTACCTGCGTAGGATTTTTTATTTTCTCGCGACCCAAATAGTTCGGCGTCGTCCGAGCCGTAGCACATGACGACCGTCTCGTCGTAACGATATTGTTATTACACGCGCGCGATGCCGAAACAATAATAATGATAATTGCAACGCGTCGCGTATGCGCGATGTTAATAATAATATATTAAATTACGCGCGCGACCGTGGGCGAGCCGTTTCGCCGGGCTCCGCGCACACGCGTTTTATGAATTAAAAAATCGTCGGTCGTCGCGAACGTTTCAAAACCCGAGTTTCGTAACGTTTTGGCGACGACCCGCGGTCATTCGCGTCGCACCTTACGCGGTATATTATATTATATTATATCGTACCCGTTCGCGATGACAAATCCTGGTCGTTCGCGAACACCGCGCAACGGGTAATCCATTACGCGAAACGTTGCGACATCTACGAACAATAATTATTACTACATCAATGTACGTAATGTAATATTATATTGTGTTCGGTGTGGTATTTATTTTATTTTTCATCTACCTTTTTCACGCGTAAATCGTGCGCGTCTATTAAACATGCACTCGGCGATCGTATTTTCCGGACTCGGAGACGAACGACAGAGAACGTAGGGCGTGAAATTCGTATAAAAAAAATAAATAACCTTTAGCGGTCGACGCTCGTAATATAATAACAAAATATTGAATAATATATGTAAAATAATTAAAAAATCGAAACCATGAAATCTATAAATAATAGAAATAAATAGCTCGCCGAGTGTTATGATATGAAAAGTGCAAATATCGAAAAATGTCGATTCTCGACGATTAATTTTGTAAAATCGTTAAATTAAATATTTTTAATATTAAATAATCGATACGACTGCGAGATTATGACGGTAAATATAAAACGCCTCGAAAAATATAATTAAAATTCCCAAGTCGACGCGCCGAATTTTTTTTTTCCACCGTCCGCTTACCTGCTTGTTCGTTATTTTTTCCGTAGTATTATTATTTGGTACTTTCTTGTTTGCGAAACTTTAACGTTTCTATAGTTGCTCGAGTTGTATCTCGCCATTTTAATTCGCGTGTTTTCAAACTATACACGTTTCTTCTGGTGAAAAACGTGATTTCTATATTAAAAACCGATACCGAGTAAGTCATCCGCAGAGTTGGCGGCCGCCGTATAGGAATCATTACTCTTCTATGTTCACAGAAAGAACGGAGTTTTCGTTTAGTTCCCATTATATGACGGCATTCAAATGTGTTTTATTATCATCATCATCATCATCATCATCGCGGTATTTATTTTATTTTTTTTTCCAAACTCTTATTTCGTCATGTTCGACAACAAGGCGAATAACGACGGAAATCCATCCGAGACAATAATTCTATTTTCTACAAACCCGATCCATTAGTTTTTTCGATCAGATGAAAAAAAAAAAATTATCTGCGGTATTATATTATATTATTCTGTTTTCGCGATCGCCGTGTCGACGGACGATAGACTTTTCGACGACGGATTTAATCTGCGGTAAAATTTTAAGCCAATCTAATCAACTCTGATTTCACGTTTATTATTATTATTATTATTATAATATTTTTGGCAGACATCAACGTTTGGGTACCATTCGACTGGCACGTTAGCGGACGTACACAAACGAACGCGAAAATGAAAACACAAAGTATCGCAACAAATTACTAGGTATCGTATTTTTTTGCATCCCAAATAATTTCGACTCTACGTTAATTAATTAGCGTAATAGTTTGAAAAATACATTTTAAAATCGCAATTAATTTAAAAAAACGCTCGAGTAATAAAAATATTGGTAACACACTGCAAAGAGCTAATTGGATTACGGAATGTGTGTGCGCGTGTGCGCGTGCGAAAAAAACAGCGACTACTGAAATTAGAGAAACTTTTACTAATAACATCATAACGACTGGAAAAATAAAAATCTCATATTAAACGTTATAATAAAGCATCCGTGCACACAAGTTGCTATAGTAAATACGGTTAAAAGTTAACTTCCAACTTTGCGCGATACGATTTTTGTTTCCATTGTAACTCCAGTTATGCTTGTCAATCAATTAACAATATTGTATTGTAACGGTCAGTTAATTATTTTTCCTTTTATCATATCACTCGTATTTTTCGAACACAGATTTACAACTCGACTAGTTTTCAATCGTGAAGACGCGTCGTCCAAAATCAAACATTTCCATTGTCTATCGCTTTAGAGTAGATTGAAAGTAAAAAAGGGTAAGATACAGGCGACGGGTGATCGATGTCGGTAAATTGATATTTTAAATCTGAGACCGATGTCCCGTTGTTTTCAGAAAAACGATTCTGAGCGAAAGAGGTCGGGTGGATAAGCTTTATTTCCAAAGATGGTCGAGATTAGAAGTATTAGAAATAAATTTCTTTGTATAAGGTAATTTGAACTAACTTTTACCAAAAAAAAAAAAGAAATCGCAATTATGTAAATGACATTGTTTTTTTTTTTTAATTATCAGTGTGTAAGACAGAATATTCTATATTATCATCGATTTCGTCAAAAAACGGTATGCCGTTAATTTTACCCATTTTTCGTCAGTCTTTGGCCTATATTTTGAAAACCGTTGGGAAATTCGAAAAACGACCTCTCTGAGAGTACCGACTAAGGGAAATTTTCTACCAGAAACCGATACCTATAAGTGGAAAATCGGGCAATTTTTTTCGGGCACTTATCGTGTACACACGCCAGGGACTGGAACCGAACCGAAAAGAACCGGTTCTAGAACCGGAACCTTGGCCAAATTATAGAACCTTAACCTTTAAAAAACCTTTAATTAAAATTTTAAAGAACCCAAACCTGAACCGGAACCTCGATCAAAAAAGTGTTATTACTTTCGGTTCTAAACGGTTCTTTTCGGTTCTTAGGACATATTATTATGTATTTCATATTTCAAAAGAAATAATATGTTACACTATTTGTATTTCTCCTACAAAATTGTATTTATTTTGGTCAACGTCGATAATGATTGCGATAACACCTATTACGGACGGCGAGACGCGTCTCATTGCGTATAATTAGTAAACCCCTGACTATTGCAATATGTTTATAAATACATTGTGTAGGAATAGCAGGAAGTCATACTAATTTTTTCGATAAATATTATTAAAGAAAATGGTTTTTCCAAAAAGTGCGGTGTAAACACCGCTGGCGCGACCGCTAGAAGGTTAAGAATTCTATAACTGTACAACGAAAAACCGATTTTAACAATTACAACAATATAAAAACATACATAATAATGAATGACGTTCAAATTTGTAAATATTTACAAAACAAAATTATTTGTCTCGTGTTCTAATTTCTAAGTATAATTTTTACCAGATATTTTGATTTTTTAATAAGAATGTGTGATATTTTAAATTAAAATGCATGTTATATACTTTTTTCCATGTTATCAAAAAAAAATTTGAACCGGTTATAACCCTTATTAACCGAAACCGGAACCGAAACCCTAATTTTGTATTTTTAAGTACCGAAACCCAAACCGGAACCGAGATTTTAAATATTAAAGAACCGGAACCGAAACCAGAACCCTTAAAATCGTAAAGGTTCCAGTCCCTGACACACGCGAAAGAAAAAAACCCACACGCGCGCGTCTCACGGTAAAACCAATAAGGTTAGGTAACCTGCAGTATGTTCGAGATATTACATAACCTCGTTAGTCATGCCATATCCCGGATGTGAGAATAATAATTTGCAATCACTTAAAAATGTAACGATTGCGTAATTGCGAAAATAATGACGACGATTACGTAATATAATAGTATAGCAATAACGTAATAATATTAATAGTTACGCAATAGGCATGTTCGCGTGAAATCGGAAGTGGCGGAAGTTCACGTGGGCCGGATACTGCGCCGGCGAGCCGGCCAATGAGAGCCGAGCAACGCGCGCGCCGCCCGACCAATGACAGCCGAGCAGCGTGCGAAAGCACAACAGCTCACCGGAAGTGCTTTCAGTCTAGTGTCGACAGCGGAACCGCTTTCAAAATACGTTTCAAAATATTTCAGTTGCTTTTTTCTTTATTGTGTTTTCGATTTCGTCGACGGCCGATCGCACTTTTTAATAGTGACTACATTTTTTTCAAATTTAATTTTTTTTTCGTCGAGTCACGAGCCACAATGAGCCGCGGGCGTAGACAACGAACACCTCGGCAGTATAATCCATCGGAAAACCGTAAGTAGAGTTAAATTTTAGTTAAATTTTTTCATTCGATTTGAATATTTTAATGAAAATTTGTGAAATTTTTAAATTCGATAAAACTTAAATTTTTTCATTCGATTTGAATATTTTAATGAAAATTTGTGAAATTTTTAAATTCGATAAAACTTAAATTTTTTCATTCGATTTGAATATTTTAATGAAAATTTGTGAAATTTTTAAATTCGATAAAACTTAAATTTTTTCATTCGATTTGAATATTTTAATGAAAATTTGTGAAATTTTTAAATTCGATAAAACTTAAATTTTTTCATTCGATTTGAATATTTTAATGAAAATTTGTGAAATTTTTAAATTCGATAAAACTTAAATTTTCCTGTTCAATTTGAATATTTTAATGAAAATTTGTGAAATTTTTAAATTCGATAAAACTTAAATTTGCCTGTTCAATTTGAATATTTTAATGAAAATTTGTGAAATTTTTAAATTCGATAAAACTTAAATTTTTTCATTCGATTTGAATATTTTAATGAAAATTTGTGAAATTTTTAAATTCGATAAAACTTAAATTTGCCTGTTCAATTTGAATATTTTAATGAAAATTTGTGAAATTTTTAAATTCGATAAAACTTAAATTTTTTCATTCGATTTGAATATTTTAATGAAAATTTGTGAAATTTTTAAATTCGATAAAACTTAAATTTTCCTGTTCAATTTGAATATTTTAATGAAAATTTGTGAAATTTTTAAATTCGATAAAACTTAAATTTGCCTGTTCAATTTGAATATTTTAATGAAAATTTGTGAAATTTTTAAATTCGATAAAACTTAAATTTTTTCATTCGATTTGAATATTTTAATGAAAATTTGTGAAATTTTTAAATTCGATAAAACTTAAATTTGCCTGTTCAATTTGAATATTTTAATGAAAATTTGTGAAATTTTTAAATTCGATAAAACTTAAATTTTTTCATTCGATTTGAATATTTTAATGAAAATTTGTGAAATTTTTAAATTCGATAAAACTTAAATTTTCCTGTTCAATTTGAATATTTTAATGAAAATTTGTGAAATTTTTAAATTCGATAAAACTTAAATTTGCCTGTTCAATTTGAATATTTTAATGAAAATTTGTGAAATTTTTAAATTCGATAAAACTTAAATTTTTTCATTCGATTTGAATATTTTAATGAAAATTTGTGAAATTTTTAAATTCGATAAAACTTAAATTTTTTCATTCGATTTGAATATTTTAATGAAAATTTGTGAAATTTTTAAATTCGATAAAACTTAAATTTTTTCATTCGATTTGAATATTTTAATGAAAATTTGTGAAATTTTTAAATTCGATAAAACTTAAATTTTTTCATTCGATTTGAATATTTTAATGAAAATTTGTGAAATTTTTAAATTCGATAAAACTTAAATTTTCCTGTTCAATTTGAATATTTTAATGAAAATTTGTGAAATTTTTAAATTCGATAAAACTTAAATTTTTTCATTCGATTTGAATATTTTAATGAAAATTTGTGAAATTTTTTTCAAATTAAATTTTTTTTTCGTCGAGTCACGAGCCACAATGAGCCGCGGGCGTAGACAACGAACACCTCGGCAGTATAATCCATCGGAAAACCGTAAGTAGAGTACACATTATATTCATTTACAGTCTATATACACGACCCAGCTTATTATTAAAAACTCGATTTCGCGAAATCGTCATAAAATCAATACCGAAATTAATCGTTATATTAAATTATTATTTATTAATTAATCCCGACAGAATATTGATTTTCTCCACATTATTCGATATCTAAACGTTGATATTTCAAACGTTAAAGAGATAACCGCGTGTCAGTTGATAAAATGAATATTTCTATATTTATATTTATTACGTCTGCAGCGCCGCTAAAGTACCTAAATAATTATCGAGTATCGATTTGGTATGCGACGAAACGTACGATAAATATATGACACCGGGCAACGGTCAATTTACGCCGATTTTTAATTTTAATAATAAAAAAAATGTGTGCACAGCGGTTTCGATCGCCATCGAATATGACGTATACCACGGCGAAACGGCCGCGTTGTCGTGTCAAAAACGTGACGAACCGCAATACTATAAATAATGGTATTTCTAGTTCTACGCGTAATTTGTTTTGAACATACTTTTCGTGCATTTCACACGATCGTGGAAAAACGTTTCACGACTTTCACGTTAATATCGGAAAACATAATAATTTATTACCAAATCGCACGTTTAAAAATATTATAATAATAGTTTTGTGATAGAAAATAACATAAAAACCAATTTTTGGCACGTCTCTAAGTGCAACCAAAAAGTTTGTAGATTTTTCGTATTTTTATAAAATGTCTGTGAAATTTGATTATTCAAACGTTTATTAAAAAAATATTTAGACCGTGTATTTCCGACATTTTTTTCGTTAAATTAAAGACTCTAAAAATCTAATCTCCACACAAAAAATAGTCGTCCTCGTCATTTTACGATCTAGAATCTCAATTTTAAATTGCACAAAAATTAGGGAAATCATTTTTGTAATTAATATAATCTCTACAAAAACGTCTATATTCGGTGAGAATTTCAAGTCCCTGATATTATTAATTTTCGAGTTATAACTAATGTCGTTTAATCGGTATTCGCTGAAATTTCCTTATAAAATTTAATTTGCGTCATTCGAGTATAATTTTTTTTTCACTACATTGAGAAACTTCTCTATAGTATTGTACTACATTGTTAAACCTTAAGTGATGATATTGAAAATATTTTAACTACGAAAAATTTGTGATTTCCTCGCGTATTTCATCAAAATTTTTACTTTTAACTCTTAAAAAAAAAAAAAGAAGAAAAGTTGGCCCCGGATTTTCGAGATTTTATCACACGAGTACGAGAAACTTTGTGTTAAATTTTCAAACTTAAATCATTTACGGAAAAAATTTTATCGATATTTTACGAAAAAAATGTAAAAAACTCGAAACTTTAAAATGTCTATAAATAGCATAAAAAACCAAATCCGTTTGAAATTTACACCGTTTCTATAGGCCATATAATTATTCGGTGTAAACATTTAAAATCTCTGCGATCGATAATTTTCGAGTTACGATATTTTAGATATAGTTTTTTATTTATTTATTTAATTACACTACCCTAAAAGTTTGTAGATTTTTCGTATTTTTATAAAACACCTGTGAAATTTGATTATTCAAACTTTTATAAAAAAATATTTCGCCCGTGTATTTCCGACATTTTTTCGTTAAATTAAAAGACCAACAAATCTCGACACAAAAAATAGTCGTCCTCGTCATTTTACGATCTAGAATCTCAATTTTAAATTGCAAAAAAAAAATAGTGAAATCGTTTGTAATTAATATCGTCTCTGCGAAATGTCCATATAAGTATTCGGTGAAAATTTCAAGCCCCTGAGATTATTAATTTTCGGGTTAAAACTAATGTCGTTTAATCGGCATTCGTTGAAATTTCCTTAAAAAAATTAATTTGCGTTTAAGTATAATTTTTTTTCACTATAATGAGCAACTTCTCTAGAGTCTTGTACTAAATTTTCAAACCTTAAGTGTTGATATTGAAAATATTTTAACAACGAAAAATTTGTGATTTTCTCGCGTATTTTAATCAAAATTTTAAACGCTTATAAAAGTAAAAACGTCGCCCCCGGATTTTCGAGATTATATCACACGATTAAGAAAAATGTACGAGACATTTTGTGTTAAATTTTCAAACTCGAATAATTTACGGAAAAACTTTTATAGATATTTTACGAAAAAAAAAATTTAAATAAGTCGAAAATTTAAAATGTCTATAAATAGTCTATAAAAAACCAAATCCGTTTGAAATTCACACCGTTTCTTTGGGTTTGGCAACCTTTTTAACCATGCGGGCCATATTTTTTTTCAATTGTTCATCAACGGCCACATAAATAAAAAAATTTTTACATAAATGATATAATATTAATAATTGTATTGCTATTATATTTGATTATTTTACATGGAAACGTGAGCATAAAAAATAAAAATTTTACTGGAAAAATTAAATTGAATAAAAAATTGTAAATTTTTAAATTAATGCGTTTTCTGTACCTGCAGTTTATTAGTTCATTTTTCGACTCCGACCAGATAATAATAATAATTTTATAGATTAAACCGACTATATTGTATAAACGTTAACTATTATTAACGATTAGATTAGATTTTATTTATAAAGAAAAATGAATTAAATAATATTGAAAATTATATGAAAAATATTATTGAACACAAATAAAACACAAAAATTAACCACATATTTTGTGCGGGCCATAAAAATATTCGGTGTAAAAATTTCAAATCCCTGCGATCGATAATTTTCGAGTTAAGATATTTTTTAGATAATATAGTTTTTTCTTTATTTCTTATAATTACACATAAATTGATTGAAATAAAAATAGAAATATAAAAGTATATCTTCTCCCTTAAGCCTAAGCTTGTGTTTGAGTAGAGAGTTAAAAATATATGAAAATAAAAATTCGATTTTCCGTTGATCTGCAGTATTCGTTAAAAATCCAGCGAAATAATGTAATTAATTTGTTTGGATTTCACCATCGATTTAATATTTAAATAGGTTCATGTCGGTAAAATAATTAATACCAATATCTACTGTGCTTATATTTTATTTTAATTATATACGATCATTATAACGTGTTCCTCGTCGAGCGTTGGAAAAACGTGACTAATTTTTAATCAAGTTGAACTACTTTTTTCCCCATCTCACTTGTAACAAGTCGAAAAAAAGAAAAGTAACTGTTGACTTTAAACTTAAATTCTCTACATTTTAACTTAACGAGTTGAAAAATTAGTTAACTAGTCTTGACCTAATATTATTACGCTATTTGTCGTGAGCATTAGGCGTAGTATACCCGCGGCGGTGAAGTGCGTGTACACGATAATATAATATTACGTATAATATAATGTGGATGTCGGTTACCCGTTCGAAAAATCGTTTTTTTCCCTAAACTCTGTTGTTCAAAGACTTTTTCGTGCGATACTCAGATGGTTATTTGCGAAACGCGCAGCGCACCTTTGATGCACTGTGTAGGATGTTGTTTTTTGTTTCGATAACTTTTCCAACGCTTATCGCGAGAGATGGGCCACAAGTTCATTATTACAAATTATCGATTCGTCGAACACGAGTCCGGCCGATAATCACTGTTTTATAATATTTTTACTGTCTGTCGATTGCTGTGTACCCAATTATAATAGCAAGTGTATTGAGATCAAAACAAATTTTTACGAATCTTCAAAGTCGATTGTTGACCGAACAACTATAGTTTCGGAGTGTGGGTTTAAACGCCCGGTTGTAGCCATTATAATTTCCATACACACGCGCGGTATTCTATTTATTTGCGTTTAAAAAATGAGTATTTTCAATAATTCGAAACCAATCGAATAACTCGTACGTTTTTTCAATACTAGGCACGTATATATATATATATTTTTTTTAATTCGTAAATTACTTCGGACAAAACGTCTTTCCGAATAATACACAACCATTTCGAACAGGTAACCCATACCCATAATAACATATATACCACTCGCTCGTGTGTACGTGTAACACAATAACATGTTTATAATGATATTAAAATGTGTTTGTACAGTTTGTAGTGCTTGCCTAAATAGATTGTTCCTGATCAAAGAACAAACTTTGTTACGCAATATTTCCAATTAATGACGAGGCCCACACAAATTGTTTTGTAATTACGTTTGGATAACGACGACGCGTAGAGAAAATTTCCAACGGTAGACTCGTCATGTCGTGTAATAACCATTATTATTATTATTATTATTATTATTATTATACTCGTAAATTTATAACAGGCTTTAAGGAGGGTGTAAGATTCGTGCCGATAGCCTGCGTGTATCTAGTAAAGTAATAATAATGATAATAATAATAATAATAATACGCCGATGTAATTATATATTGTTCGCCAGACATCAAACTCACAATACGGGACGAATATTAATTAGTTTCTGGGATGTTTCGGTTATTTTTCGTCTCGTGCGCGACAAGTGCACCGCGAAGTTTCGACGCGAGTGCGGTTTATACCGTGTGCCGATCTGACGGAACGAAGCGTATTCGGGGAGAAAAAAAAACCAAAACAACCGGCCGGGCAACGAGCACACGAGGATCTCGTGAAAATTGACGGTAATTTCTTTTTTTCTCTTCTCTTGTAACGACGTTTTAATGTCATTCGTTATTATAGGTCGCCGGGCCTATGCCGAGGAGCACAGACGACGCACGACGCATCATCGCGTGCACAGCTTGCTCTCCCACACCACCTGTCCTCTAGAAGAGACTTCCGAAAAGGCACGAGCCGAGGAATTAACGTGGCATCTGGGGCCGGAACAATACGGAACAATCTCGACTATATCACGTTAAACGTTGCATTTCATTTCGATACCATTTTACTTGATTTTATTTTACGTATTGTTTGTTTTGACGCCCGACAGTGGTTTTCGAATCGCCACAAAGTTTACCCGACGGAAACACGCGCCTCGCCGATCGTCTAGTGTAACGTTTGAAAAGAAGAACTGCGGCGCCCCGGCGTACCTTTATTTAAGCGGTTTTCACTCCGAGGGCCGACATTTCACTCCATTATACGCGTTTGTGAGTAAACGTTGGTTTTTCAAACAGCTTAAAATCAGGTAAAATAACTAAAATTTTACGTGACGACTACGATTTCTAGACGAGCTGGGATAACTGCAGTACACGCGCCGCCGCGCCGCCGGAGCTCGACGAAAACGCTCCGAAATATTGTCGACGGCCCGAATCGTCGGAAACGCCGCGGCAAGAACCGAAAAACGCGATTTTCAAACGATTGTCCATATCGTTTATTATCATATACGATCGTGGGCCGTTTAGAAGTGGTAAGGATTTTTTATTTCTCTCGATTTCCTTCGTGAAAAATCCATCATTTTTCTGTTATCTCGTTAAATTATCGGCGAGCATTTAGTCCGGTGACGTAACCAAGGTGGATCAGGGCGTCCGCAGCGCATACTGTTTTCCTTTTATTTAACACACACACACACGCACTAAAACATTTTGTCCATCGAATAATATTCGAAAAAACTTACAAGAATTTTATTTCATTTTGGTCGTCACTATAATATTATCTTGCCCATTATTTACGGCGACCAGTGTGCATATTATGTTACCGGCGAGACGTCCGCGCGCACTATATTTTTACAACCATTACGTCATAATATAATGTCTACAAAGAACTCTCCCGATACATTTTATCTTCACGTGTTTTTATTATGACGAGATGCGAATGTACTGGAAAAAATAAAAATAAACGTCAAAATATGTAACAATATACGCGTGTTATTTTTAAAAACGCTCGGACAAGTCTAATCCGGAAAGTCCGAGCGAGAGCCGGAGGAGAGCGCGTCGGAAACTCGGCTCGCGGGGTCGAATAATTTTAAAGCCGTGTGGTGCGAACGTCAGACGGACGGACGGTGTTTTTTTCATTTCGATCGAAAACATTAGTGTTATCCGTCGCGCGTCGAGAGTATAAACGCGGAAATTATCAACCCGAGGGCGCGGCCCACACGGATCGTCTGGGGCACACCGCCGACGACGACGGCGGGTCCGTCTTCGCGCTCCGCGAAAAATTACGATTGAAAAAACGTTACGAATTTGAAGAAAGAAAAAAAATAACCAATTCGAATGCGCGTCGTCGTGGTTAAATTATTAATAGCGTTCGGGCGTGTTACGACTTTCACAGTACAGCGCGGGTCCTGTGGCACACGTGTGCCTATACGTGTCTGTAATACGACGCCGTTAAGGATGTTACTCGCTGTAGTATATGTATATTCACGCGTCGCAGTGCTATCATTAAACGCGCGGCCTATTATATTAGACCTATCTATTTATCTCTGGGCGAGCCCGGCAGACGCCTCGGGAGCCGGTAGTCGCGCGATAATTACAATAATAATATTAAATGTACTGTCGGTTAGTTTTCGTCACCTCCGGAAAGCGATTTCCATTTCCCTCGCCCCGCGAACGTTCTCCGCTTTGCCCTGCCGTCGCGGGCCCCGTTTTTTTTCTGTGCGCCAGCACGGTCGAAAAGATATTATTTCGACGTCATTACGCGCGCGCGCGCATCGTTATCGTTATTATTATTATTATTATTATTTTATTACCCGTTATTATTATCGTCGCCGTCGATTGAAAAAGCAGCGTGTTATTTCGATCAATTCGGCCGTGACCGTCGTCGTCGCGTTCAAAATCTCAATCGCGCCGAGAAGTTTGATGATTTGTTGTCGGACACGCCTCGGGTCGACGACCAGATTAATCGGGAAAATGTTTTCTTTCGCGCGTCCGAGGAATTCGTTGGACGGCACATGCTCTCCTATACGTCCGACATAATCGAACTTTATTCTCTTTTTAGTTTCTCTTTGCCCGTCATTTGGATCATAGGTTTGTCGTTACGTCTCAATAAGTCGAGACCTCGTCGAGAAGGGTTTGGCGATTCGGTGATGATAACTCAAACTAAAAACACGTTTATCACATTTCATGATTTTCCATAAAATAATCAAACGTCGTCGTTTTTAAATCGGTGTGATTTTTTCTCACTGTTTTAGACGAATCAAACTTCGTATGGTGGCTACGTGCTCCACACACTGTCAACAAATCATCCGAGGTCAGCAGCAGTATAGTGTCAGTAAGCCGATTTTCGTATATATTTTCATTATTTTATGACGTTTCGCAAACATATGTTGTTTACGATATTGTTTTTTAAACGTCGCGCGTCGTCGCAATCGTTCGTATCGACTACGTGAATTCTTTTCGAAACGCGTATCGCGGTTTGGCGGCGAACCGCGCAGGTTGAAAACGATTGTCGTCGCTCCGTGCGTTTGTCGACAAACAATAATAATTCTGTCTCTACTCCTTCGTGCACATTCGTCGATCGACACGCACGCGTCGGGTCGATAAAAATCTAACTGCAAAACAAACGTTAAACCGCCGAGATACTGCAAATCGATAATCGTTTGAATTTACAAATGATAATACGACGTTATTACACGATACAATCGGGTTCAGTTTGTGTATTCCACATCAATGCCGCACGTGCGCATTTGACAAAACGACGAGTTTCGATACGCGAATAATTAATATTGATCAAAGTCTGAAAACGGTGGAGGCTTTTATGCCTTTAACGAGTCTGTGTAGTGTATTGACTGTACGGCGCTCGTATCGATCGTTGTGGAAAAATAAGTATCGGACTAATGAAAAACGCGATATCGTTATTGTTATTCACATCGCCTTGTATAAAACAAACTGTTCTGATAACATAGAAAATAAAAAAACGCACGTCGAATAAATATTATATAAGAATTTTATTAGAAAAACAATGGTAGAGACGAGAGGTCACAAAATATCTATACATGAGTAAACAAACAATAATAATAATCGTTACAACATAATATATCAATACAATAAGAAAAATACATTTAACGTCAATATAATAGTCGGCTGTTGTTGAAATAAATTTACAGATAATAACGTTCGAAAATACGTAGTACCAGTAAACCCATGTTTTCGTATTTTAAAATTTTTACATTTTTCCGCATGTCGAGGCGAAAAATCTCGAAGAAAAAAACCATTCAAACTGCACTTTAGTCGTTTGTCATGCTCGTGTTGCACACCACCATCTCGTCATTACCGAATGATTAATCGTTTCAAATAACGCGTTATTTTAACGCATTCCGTAGTGATGAATAATAATTATTGTTGACGTGGAAAGTTTGTCTTTGCTCAAAGCGTTTGCTGCTGCTGCTGCTGTTGCTGCTGCTGTTAACCTGGCCGGACGGATTATAATATTGTATTAAATATTTATTTAAAACATTAAACTCTATTATTTATTATACATTCAAGTCGAGACGAAATCATCGCGTGACCCGTCGTCCGGTCCTTCTTCACGGCCGCGCGATATTTTATCGCCTCGGCTCCTATGCCAAACCGTCCTTAAAAGTCAGAGTTAACGCGCATAATTACTCGGGTACTGTTTACCGGTGTCCGTCACCTGTTTATATTAATTACGTTTGAAAATGTTTATAAAAAAAGCTATATATATACACGTATTTAACTGGCGACCCCATGGTCAGATTTACAGATCCAGCGAGAGACCGAGAGTGCGGGGAACTGTAGCTACCACGAATTACTAAAATATCCAGACCTCCGCGGCTCCACGAGTTATTTTTATTTACAAGTCGGTCGATCGAAAAAAAGAAAAACAAACGTCGACGTTTACATTTATCGCCGTATTTAGTACCTAACCTCGACAAATACGAATTGAAAAAAAAGACCACGCACATCGAACGTGTACCACAGGTGATATTTGAGTACTTTATACTGATTTTAAACGCGCGTATTTAAATGATATGTAAACGGGGGAGGGGGGCGTAGCAGTACGTCGGATAGGTTTTTTTTTTTCACTTAGACATTTGCGGATATATTTTTAAAATTTTAAACGACAAACTATGTACACACACGAAACATCTCTTTAAAACGATGACAATTCATAATAATATGGCCCTACTATCCTGTACGCGTTTTGCGACTCGAAGCTGTGGCGGTGGTGCGTGTTTTCGACGCCGTCGCCGCCGCCGCCGTCTTTGTCGAGATTTCCGATCGCGGCCCATACTTTTCCGTTTACGTTTCCATAAACGCGCGATGACATCTTTTGTTTGCGTTCAACAAAAGTGATGTAATAAAATTAAGCCCTATAAAATATACACCCTCCAACAAGTGTTTTCCTCGTCGCATCCGTACGGCACACCCCTACTGCCTTAAGTGCATTTACGTGCCATACGAATTGGTAATTGATACGAACGCATTATTTATTTAATTTTCTCATTTTTAACCAGAAGCCGGACGTTCGTTAATTTACATATGTGTTTTGGAAGGTTAGACTAATCGTCGATTCATTAACACTGAATTTAAATTAGAAAATTTATTTAACATATTATATCCGCCTATTTTGGCATTTTCATATTTGCATACGGCAAAGTTAAAACGAACTACTTTTAATTTGCATAACATTAAACCAACGAATCCGTCGATAATGCATTTCATTGCCCCGATTATTTTCACCGTGCATTAGTGCGTATTGTAGTTCAACGTCTACAGTACGCGTTTTACTTCGTGTCATTATCAATCATTAGTTGTTTTTTTTTTCAAAAAATAAATAAATAACTTAAACATTATGTCATCGATTAGCTATATAACTACATAAATATACGTATATATAGTCTGGGCGTGCGTCAAATTGTTGTAATATCAAAGACTTAAATATTTTAATAGAAATTTTATGTTCTCCTCGAGTGCTTAAAATATTAGCTTTAGTAAAATCGTATCTGCAACTAATCGAGAAAAATAAATCAAATTTTAGTTCAATGAAATTATTTTAATATTTATTTCATACTGTTATTCAAATTATTCATTTTAATATAAACCTTAATTAAAATGTCTTTATAAAGTATTATCAAAGATAAGCCTAAAAGCATACAAGAAATAAAGATAAAAAGCGAATGTACATTTCAATGGTTTATTATTATTATTACGTTTTAATATGATTTTTCAATCGCGGACGTTAGTATTTGCCGTTACACCGGTCAACTTTTAATAAAAAATAAATAAAAAAGATGAATACGAGATCGGAGTGATCAAATACGTACATTAATAATATAGCTGCGACATGATTACGACTGTAAATTAATATTTTGTAAACTAAACTAATGAAATATTGCGCGACACTAGAGTTGTTTACCGGCGACGTAGCTCGGATTTTCTTTCAACGATAGCTGCGCGGCTCGGCGTACGCGTGTCGTGTGAAATTGAAAAATTATCCCCGAATAATCGCCGTGCGAATCGGGACGGTGTTTTGTTTTCTCAACTTTCGCATAATTTTCCAGGAGCGGAAACGAAGAAAAAAAAAAAAAAAACGTAAATCGATACGACGAATTTCTCACGAACGTCATACGACGATAGACAGACAGACGTATTCGCGACGTTCGTAATGATTGTCGTCGTCGACTGGGTGAGACGACGACGGATGGGTTTTCGATGAAATTTCTCTCGGCGGAAAGGAAAAAAAGCAAACCGTTCGAGTCGTCGGATCGCGACGACGACGACGTTATAACGGTTTGGCAGATATATACCTCCCGTCGACAAAACGCATTTATCGTACAGTTGACATCATGCGAATTACGAAATGGCTTTCGGTACAGATGTTTTGCACACATCACGCGGCTGCAACGGTCGCGGGCAGATGCCCGTATATGTATCTTTCGGCGGGCGTCGTTTCAAGTTCTTCCCGGGCGTGTGAGCTTACAGGGTAAACCAATTTTAATATCAGATAAAAACAATTTATGTTTAACAATTTATTCATACCTTGTCCGAGTGGAATATTTATTTTTTTTTCGAATACGTAACAGTAGATTATAAATGGCGCGCAGACATCGTGAAATATTATGTAAAAATCGATTATAATCGACTCGACCGAGTAAGAGCCGCCGCGCCGCCGCCGCGCCGGTTAGATGTGTTGGCATAAAACCGAAATGAATCGCATTCAAATCAATCTCGATCCCTGACGGTGCGGATTTTCTTTCGACGACCCGTAAAATTTTACTAATTACAAGAGCGTTCGGTAAAATTAAATATTAATTCGATTTTCAATACCGGGTAGTGACTGTGTTTTGTCGCTGATTGCTCGTCGATTATAAAGTACGGAAAAATTAAAATATAGGTGAACTGCTAAAATAATATTGTAATAAGATTATCGATAAAATATAATATTTTTTAATACGATTACTAAAATACAGGTGAAAACGAATTACCCGTAGTGATTGTGAACAGTTTTAAATTCCAAATAGAACATCATATTTTAACAGTGTTAAATTTCAGAAATCGATCAAATATGTATCGTTCAATGCCCGGTAACAGTGGTAACGACTCTAATGTGTCGCCGAGGAATCCGAAACTGGTAACATCGAAATTCCGTCGACTGACACGCATACGTACTCGATCGTAAATAAATATTCTCCGGCGCGCACAAAACGTCGAGACAATGGTTATTACGAGCGAAGACTGGTTTATTTTTAATGTTTTTATTTGAAGATTATGCAGCTTTATCGAGGTAATATCTCTCGGCGTTTTATACGTTTGACTAATAGTGTTGTCAAAGAGGCATTTTCTACAACATTTAAACGCATATATTCGGAGACGTATCTAGTACCCACCGTGTGTTTTAGAAATATTTCGGTATTGCCTGAGTGAAACGAGAAATGCGCCAACTAGAACTTTTTTATCAACCAGAACATTAAAATAATAGAATCGGTCCAATCATTACATCATCTGCAAATTGGTTTCTGGTAGATTGTTATGGACAATGTCCAAACGGTTTTCCTATAGAGAAAACCCGAGGAAAAATTACAACGACAAAAAACGGCGAAAAGAAACAATTTCCGGGACTTAAAATACTAGAAAATCGCCATTTTCTCCGGGCGATACGGTTTTCCAAAAGATTTCGACTCTTTTGTCGATTATTTATAAATATTTAAAATTTTACAATTCCCTAAGTTTTGTCGATTGATGTTGATGAAATTGTTTTTTTTTTTCTCTCTGATAAAAAAGGTCGAATGTTTACTACGAAGCTCAGCTCATACATTATTCTTATACTGGCGATAGAAAATATCGAAATCGTTCCCTACGATTTATATTTACGCGAAAACAAATTCATATTTAAGTTCAGATTTTTACAAAAATCAAGTAAACCCGGAAACTTTTCATAATTTTAAATTCCTATAACTTTTAGTTTTAATACTCAAAGCTCAGAATCGTAATGTAAGATTCTGCATAAGATACTCTTCCTGGAAAATCGGGAAAAAAGAAATTTACCGCAAAGCCGCAACATTTTTTTTTTTCCTTTATAAGCATTAGAAAATGAAATTTCCACGAAACCGGGTATTTCAACAAACTTAACTGGAAAAACGCAACGAAAAATTGTAACCATCGCTGTTCAAACGGAGAAACAGTTTACGACATTCCGTCATAGTTTGTCTCGTGCACGGTGAATTACGAACACTTTATACCAGCCGCCCCGGAATACCTGAACGGTTTTAGTCGCAAAAAAAAAAGTACGCGCGAAAGTTTCACGTCGCGACAATCGTCGTTTTCCGACGACGACGACGACGACGACCAACCACGGTATTATAATTAAATTTTTCCGCGAATACACGGAGAGAATATATTTGTGATTTTGTTTTTTGACGTACACGAAAAGCAATTTATTTTAATGTTCTTAAAAAAAAAAAAAACGTCGAAATCCGGTCTCCGATATTTATATAATAAAATAACGAGAGATCGGTAACGTAGCGTTCGATCCGAGTAACCCCCGCGGGCGTTCTGTTTGATGGGACGCCGCCGGTTCGACGCAACTTCAATGCGAGTCGGACCGAGTTTGGTTGTAAGTTCTGACTGTTTTTTTTTTTTCTCTCAATCGTTTTGAAAACGAGCGGTAACGAATAAATTATTATTACAATTTAGTTTTCCGGGCGGACGGTGCTCGATCGAGTTTCCCTCCAGACTCGGGCTATACGACGCGACCGATTTTGGGGCGTAAACACACAGGGCGACGTTTCGGACGAAACAACGAAAACAAAATCGAAATACGATCGACGCGGTACGACGACGAACCGCGAGCCGCCCATCGGAATCGACGAAGCGAAAACTTCGGCTCTCCCCGCGAGAACCGGATCGAAAACGAAGAAAGTCGCCGACCTCCTGGGCCGAGGAATTTCCGCGTCGTCGTCGCGCACCGAACCCGAAAATACGTTTCGCGCGCGGCGGCTCGAACATCGACGCGCGTACGAAACTACGTCTCGGGTTCAAATCGCTCGTCGGCGACCGTAATATTATACGGCATCGGACGATATACGCGTATAATTGACCGTTAACCCGCCATCGATCGGCATTACCGCGGATGCGAAACCAGTCTGCGGGGCATCCGTCGTAGCACCCGCGCGTCCGCGCAAGTGAGTGTGTGTAAGTGTTCGTGTGAGTGTAAGAGAGTGTGTGTGTGTGAGTTTAAGAGAGTGTGTGTTTGTGCGAGTGTGTGCGTGCGTGTGTGCAATAGAATATAAGGTATGGGCGGTTAGGTCAGGAGGTATATATCACTGTCGTCCGCGCGTGTTGCAATATTATTCCGTTATCGTTTACCAAACGTTCTCGGCCGATACGCCGCCGCCGTCGCCGCAGCATTCACGCGCATACACACGCACGCCGTACCGGTTGTCGGTCGATCGTCGAGTCCCCGGTTCGCGCGCCACACAGCCCAGCACAGCCGCCACACTCTGCCGCGCGCGCACGCCCGCGAAATCGCCCGCGCCAAACGAAACGTCGTCGGCGCGTTTTCCCAGGCCTGACCACCAGCAGCGGGGCCCCCCGACCGTATCTGACGACAATCCGCCCGCGCGAACAACATGGAAGTGGACCGAGACGGACCCGCCGTGAAAATGGGCTCGGGCTACGCGCTGCGGTTCGAGGACGATTCCGACTTCGAAGACGCGTACCGGGAACGCGCCCACGACGACCTGGGCGAGACGCCGGAGCGCCGGGCCGAGGCGCTCGAGGAACTCCGCAGGCTCATCGCAGGTAAGACACGATATGATATATACGTCCGGGAGGCGCTTTGAAATATATTATAAAAATATATTATGTTCGTACTGTCGTTTGTTATCGTCGTGTAGTCTACGAAATCGGTTACGGATTGTCGGCGCCCCGGGTTGTTTTTTTTTTTTCATCGAATTCGCACCGATCGAAAAAATTACCAATTAAAATTTCACTTTTTTTCTCTCTGCGAAACATCCAATCTCATCGTCAAACGATCTCGTCCGTTGACCTCTTCCCCCGACGAAAATTTTAATTAAATACTCGCTCGATTTTTTACTATTTACACAAGATTATATTTTAAACTTTCGATTATTGAATTTTTCCAAAATCGTGTGCGGGCTTTATTGATATCGCGCGCCGCCGCGCCGCGCCGGCGAGAACCTTCTTGCCGCGACACATTGTACATTATTCATAGACGCGTGACGCGAAAATTCTCTTCGGACGGCTCTACCGCGGATCGTTTCGTAACTCTCCGGCGCGATGCGAACCTTTATGATTTTTTCGGCTCCACTGTCTCTCTTAAAATACCGATTGTTTCGATCGATTTAGGACGTGAGCCCCCCGCGGTTGCTTTCGATACGTTTCCAGTCTCCCCAGTTCGGCCCCGCCGAACTAGGCGTGCTCGCGACTCGCAATATTTACGCGCTTCGTATCTACACAATCCGATCGGCGCGAGTATATTTATTCTTATTTTTTTTTTTTCCTCCACCGTGTCGACGAGCCGTAGTGTGGCTACGTCTACGCCGCCGCCGGAGTAATGCTATTATAATATGTATATTTATAACGCGCGCGGCCCCGGCGGGATTAAAAAATATATATAATAATCGATCCGGTAAAGAGCTTTTTTTTTCTCTCTCTTCTTCTTCTAATCCTATTAAAATAAATTGGCGTTCGCCCGACGAGGAGGTGGGGGGGGGGGAGAACCTTATGCCACCGTCATATAAAAGTCGACGTTTGAATATATACATATCTATATGATAATAATACAATTTATATTCTAACAAAAAAAAAAAAAAAAGAAAAAGAAAAATACCCGTTAGATACTTTTCACGAGATATTATTATTATTATTATTATTATTATTTTTTAAATTTCGTCTAAAACTTTGTCAAAACATAGTTTTTTTTTTTATTTAACAATGCACGAGACGCGCGCGCACCGCCGCGTTATTATTGTATATTATAATATAATTTACACGCCGGCGACGCGCGCGTGGGCTGTTAAATATTTTATAAAAATTGCACGTACACGTATTAGTGCGAAAAATTTCTCAACAACTCCATTAGAATTCGCGCTCGCTAAAGTTTCGTCAGACGACGGGCGAACGGTATAGTTCGTATGATTAGTATCGTGTCGTTTTCGTTTCGGACGCGAATCCGTCTTCTGCGACTCGTTAAAAAAAAAAGAGAAAATCGCGCACAAACGAGAGACGAACGTCTTCGCGAAAACTTGCGACGTAAAACATATTATAAAAACGAAACGCGACATATTACGCGTTAGCTCGCAGACGAAATCGTTCGCCTCCGATTCAGAACGACGGCGCGAACAAAAGCCGCGACGTCGCGTAAAACATAACATTGCCGTGCGTTTGCGAAACGGCGGCGGCGGGCTAAAACAGCAGGACGACGACGACGAGCAAAACGCGACAGTCACTCGTACGCCGCGCGTGTTTTCTATAATGATTTATGCACGTCGACGAAGCCGATTTCAATTGTCTTTAATTACTTTTGCCGCCGAGAGTTGTACGCGTAATTATATCTCCGCGACTGTATTATTATTAACAATGACGTCCGCCGTGGCCGAGACACGCTTTCCAGCCGTCGCGATTCGAAACGACAACGCGATAAACATATTTCGGACGATTTACGGTGCGTACACAAAAGCGAAAACTTTTAGGAATCGCGCGACAATAACGCGACCAGAAACGATTGTGTGAATTATTCAATGCGAACGGGCGGGGACGTTGTATAAATAATTTAGCGCGCGGTACCTATTACTCTCAACAGCCGTCGATATATACATTTGCCGACGACGACGACGACGACACCTAAGTATATTTCCTTTTCGCCGGCGACGGTCGCTCGACGTTGTTTTTCTTTTGAACTCGCGCATCTATATCTATGTATATATATAATATATATATATATACGTATATTTATATATTTATATACGTACACTCGAAATTGTTTGATTGTCTTTCGAAAGCGGTGTGTGCAGAATAATAGAATTAAAAATGATAATTACCTACATAGGTACTACTCGTCCGAGGGCGAATTTACATTTTGTCGTTTTATCCTGAGAACAAGACCATTCGTTTAGACGTGACTTACATACGACGGAGGAGCGAACTTAGTATTCCACGCTACTGATGTCATTGCGAAGTATAATGTACAGTTGACCTTTGTTCACGGTTTCCTATTTTGTCCTTCGATTTCCGCGCTTCAATAGGTACCTACGCCGCCTGTGTATATATTTATTCGCGTATATATATACTATATATATATAGTATATACCTACCGTCTGGTATATATAATATGTACGGTCGTTACGTTTTATTTTCTTTAAATTAATCACGATTTAATTAATAGCGCGCGATGGCTTTACGATCTCGAAAACGGTTTTCGATTCTATATAGATTGTACCGGGACGAATGTATTATATTATTTAAGAAAATTGAAAAAGATCGAAACGTCCATTCGCCGTGTTTGATGATCAACACGAAATATAGGTTCGCGCGCACAGTAGAACACACGGGGTAGAAAATTAATATTCAAGCAAAGCGCTTGCTTTTTTCTCTCTCTCTATTTCGACGTCGTCGCCGCCGCCGCCGCCGCCGCCGCCGCCGTCGGACTACCGGGGGATTAACGAAGTTTCACCGTAAAGCCCCGCGTGTAAGATCCGTGGGGAGACCGCGACGTACTTTCGCCTCGAACCGCGGCGCGAGACCTGCGCGGGCGCTCGCGTTTATAGAATACCGAATATCAGCGCTAACGCGACTGAATATATTTATGTCTTAAACAAATTTTATCCCGCCGCCGCGCCGGGGTGAAACAATACGACGACGTTGTCGGCGCGCACAGACTGAATCTAAAATCTCGAAAGAATGAGGTGGCTAGAGATTGTCTATAAAATATATATTTTGTAAACAGCTGTTATAAAAACAAAATAAAATAATCAAGTCCATATTATATTGTATATAATAATATATTTTCAATCGCTTAAAAATCTAAACGATAATATTATCCGATAAGCATTTATTATAGTACTAACCGCACGTGTAAATATATGAAAATATAAATTTTATGATTTTTTTTTGCGTACACCGCGCGACGTAACGCGCGATCGATTTCGTCGATATTATTACGATCATCTAGATACTAATCTACTAGCCTAGATGCATTGTAAAGATGTGTTATTTTGTGATCATTTTTATTGTGTTCGCGACGTGCGTGTTTTTTTTTTTTTTTTAACACAGCCGAGTAACGAGCATAGTCGCGATATTTCGTGTGATGTTTAAAAACGTAACAGCAGGTGTAATATTACAGACGCGATAATAATAATTTTAATAATGATAATAATTGCACGGCGCGCATATAGGTTAATGAATAATCCGATTATTTAAACCGGCGGCGGCGGCGGCGACCAGATTGGCTAATAAATATTTTATCGGAATGGAATACAACGTATACATATATTATATAACACGAGTGTATGTACCTACAACACCTCTATTTGTGATCTATGATACAATATAATTATAATATATATATATATATATACACACGTCCGAGAATGCAAAACAGATGAATATTAATCTAAATAATTCATAATACGACGTGTCATCGACCTCGTTCAGAAACGCTGTGGCGCGCGCAAAGTTTAATGGTTATAATAATAATAACGTTCGTGCGTCACACACGCATTTATTGTTTTGATCGTCCGATATTACACTACACTACTGATTCTCATTATTTCGCCAGCCTAGCTCGCTGCTCCGTACGCCGGCGGTGCTCCGCGTGAATACAAATTTTACGCCGCGAAAAACCGTATAATTTAGTCGCCACTGCGTCGTGCGCGCCATAGGACGGGGGCGTCGGATTTTCCGGTTTTAGCGTGTATTTATCGTTTCCATTTGTGTTCGCGCGGATCCACGGGGGTGAAAATGTATTGGATTTCTAGGTCCCCGTCACCCTGGCACCACCCCACGTAAGAATTTCAAAAAAAATAAATAAATATCATTTTTATAATCACATCAACAATTTTTTAACCTAACCCGAACCTCCCTGAGTAGCATTGCCTGGAGTTTTGGAAATTCTAACGTCTACGTTTTCGAAAACTGCACGAAACAATGTAATTTATAACAAGAAAAGCGGGCAAGTCGGGGATACAAGACACGAATGGCATGCAGATGATGGGTGAATTGGTCATTTAAATTTGAGACCATTGGCCTCGAAAAAAAATCGATTCTGAGTGAAAGAAGTGTGATGGCTATAAAAAGTTTTTTTTTTCAATTCGACGGTCAAGTGTACCGTCATCGAATAGATCGATATGAAATTGAGGAAACGATAATCGTGAAACAGATGAAATCGTGTTCGAAGTTCAAATGTACGAACAAAACGAATTGGGTTATAACAATAATAATTGTAATACCGCTTTTCTTCTACCTGGAAAGACAATGGTACCCAGAGACGGCGTTAAAAGTTCGAACAAACAACAAATGAAATTAAACTTATCGTAATTGTCCCGCCGCCTACTACTTGGAAGTATGACGGTGGATTCAAAAGTAGGGATAATGAGGTGAAGTCGATCGGGACGAAAATCGTCAACTTTCTCTTATCAGTTTTTGACGTTCCGTTCTTATTCGAACCGTCGTCGTCGTCGAAGCACGGTAATTTTTTTCCCCATTACATTTCGTAATTTTTCCACTTAGCTCGATTGATCGCGTTCGTTTTAAGAACTTTATACAAAAATTATAAATTTATAAAATAAATTCGATATCTCTTCTGACTACTTATAAATAATTACTTTTTCGTCTATTCGATAATATTGATTTATTCCTCGATTTACATAAAAAGTTCGGAGCCTTCGTCCTCTTAAGTTTTCATAGTGAGTCAGTCTAGGCCGCGACGATATAATAATACATATTAATATGTCATTTACCACGGGATACGGATTTATTTTCACACGTTTAAAAATATTTCGAGTGCCTATGTTTGAAACTTTCCAGAGCCCGAGAGTGCGCTCACATGCAAAAACGCATGCGAGTTTATCAATATGATTATTGTACTGTTATCGCTCGTTCCGGCGACGACGGGAGTAATGTGTAATATTTCAGTAATAGTATTACACCGCTTTTTATGGTTATTGGTTTCGGACGGACAAAACAGACTGCAGTTATTATCGTCGAAAAAGTCAAAGAGAAAAATATATGATGACGGAAATCAATTGTTTTTGATTAAACGCCACCGTATTACAATATAACGCGTATTAATGCATTATCGTTGTAGAATGGTGTATTGTGCGTGATAAATAATGGCCGAGAAACGTATCTTAACGTTTTATTCACTGAAACAATTTCTATAATATGTACGCAGTCGTAAATCAAAAACTTAATTTAAAAAAAAAAAAATTCTTTGAATTTCTGCTTCAATTTTTTTTAATAAACACCACTGCGTTGTAAATTAACGTATTCGCACTGAATTTAACGAAAGCATAATATTAAGACGTCAAATAGAAATAAAATAAACATAAAAATGTATATACCTCATGTATATCTGAAACTGAAAAAATAAATTGAAAAAATTCAATTTTTCAATCGTCCGTCGTCGTCGTAATAATAATATCATCTCGTCTGTCCAGTTGTTATTATAATACCGATCAAAAGATAAAAAAATAAATAAATACAGTAACGATTTTCATTTTTTTTTAATTAAACATTGTTGAATGTAAATTTCACAAAAAAAAATAAAAAATAAAATTTCTCCGGCTAATTGAATACTCGTCAGTATTATATTTCTACGGGCCATTCGGAAATACACACGCGCGCGTGTATTATTTTCTACTTTGAAAAATAATATACAATCAAAGTGATTTGATTTATACGTATACCAAACGACTCGTTGCGATCAATTGGACGTTATATATTGTAACTTTCAAGTACACCGCGTTTGCAATCCAATCTTATATTATACACTTCGTACACGGGTACTTTTTATTATTAATTTTTTTCTTTTTTTTTTCTCGTGTACTTAAAATTTAAAAAGTAATTAATAAAAACGCATTTAATCCTTTCGGTATAATATAATGTCCGCGCGTACATCGTCGTGACGCGAGAGCTATCTTATAAACCAATCTCCGCCGCGTCACCCGTTCGCACCGCGCGCTGCAGGGCCGTCTCGTCAACGCGCGTTAGCGTTTCGTGACGAGCGTATTATTGTCTGATTTCCACGTCGAATTTCAGTTTCGTTGTTATTGTTTTCGCGCAGTATAGTAACGAACGCGCGGAGAACGTACGATTTCATATCTCCCGTCGCTCGCGAGGTTCATCGGATGACGGCGCGATTAGGTTTTTGCGATGCAAACAAAGAAACGGCGCGGTCCGAATAATTCGTCGCGTGCGATTATTGTTTGCGGAGATTCGGCGACGAGTGCACTTGAATGAGACCGAGTGAGCTCGAGTCGATTATGACACGCGCGCGGTATTTATTATACGGTTGCAGGCGAAACGTACCGACCAATTTGTTTAAGGGGCAAAGGAAAAATTGGCTCTTAAAATATTTGAGATCTTTCGGCCAATTTTCGACCGAAACAACTTTAATAGTATAATAATTGCGGTATGCTTTTCGATTCGCCTCACGTCCTTGTACGTGTGCACAAATCCCAACACACGAAAAAAAAAGAAAAAAAACAACCGGGAATAAATAATACAGATTTGAAATTTTAATAAAACATAATGTTTTGAAACACACCTGAACATAGTGCGTTCGCATTATATTATTACAAACACAAAACACAGTGCTGCTACGAAATCACAGGGGCGCGCGGTAAAAACGCGCTTTTAACGTTTGCAATATTTCGCAAATCGTAAAGTTTCACTCGCGGCCAATTTATACTACTAACCGGTACCGTGTAAAATAGTCCGCGATAAACGACTACACGTCGCAATAGTGAATATTGTCGCGCGGACTTTTCGAACGGATGACGAATTTACAAATGTTCGTCGCGATACATTATGTACTCAAAGACCGAGCCAATTATTGTGAAAACGAACAAAACGGTTTGCGTTGTCGCGCCGAAAAAGTTATCGGTATGCGCTTTGTCAGTGCGACAGTCGATTCGGATGAACGAGACGATAATGGTATCACATCGACGCGCAGGTAATAAACAGCACAAACAGTCGGGATGGAAAAAAAAAAAAAAACACGAGACTCTAAATCGGTTCGATAAAAGACGTACGAACGATGAAATTCGTCCGAACGTAATAATGCAAATCGAAGCGACGCGACGCGACGCGACAAATCGAATTCATTTTTCCCGGAACTCTTCGCTGAGATGGCATTAAAAAAAAAACACGTCTCTTTTGCGCGCGTGGTTTTTCTTTAAATTTAAAGTCGAGCGCCGTCGCCGTCGCATTTAGAATAACGCGTGTACGTCTAGAGCACGCGGGGCGCGGAGGGTTATCTATAAAGCCCGACGATATTACGCCGGAGGACACCGAGCGGAGACGCGTAAAGACCGCGAGAGATGTGTTTTATTTGAAAAGTTAAAAATAAACCGATGGCGTTTAAAACAATCCTCCGGACGCGGCAATCTGATCGTGACAGTCTCGGGTACGTGTTCAACATAACATTTTCAAATCGTGTCTTTGAGTTTCCGGATGAAATTCTAGTTCACGTGGGAGGCGAAAGACGACGGGAAACGTGTGCGATAGGGACCGCGCACTCGTCTCGGTTCCGGGCGGCGCGGCGGCGGCGTAGCTGTTGCACAGTGAGCCGAGCCGTTCAAAACCCGCACGGTCCAATAATAAGAAAAAAAAAAAAAATTATAATCGATAAAAACGGCACGAACGAAATGTTTGTAGAAGTAATTTAAAAGCTCGAACAGGTTTGACGTCTAGAGAGGGGAAAAAAATTGAGCGAAAGACGATGGGTAATCAAAAAAAAAAAAAAAAAAAAAGAGAGGAAAAAAATCAAAAAATCATAAGCATTTGCAATTAAATTGGTATTGATTCTGCCCCGACGGGTATTGAAACAAATATTGCGACGTCTCGGATTAACGAGTAAATGACGTTCTTTTTGATCGGTCGTATCGCGTAATTGCAGTTTTGTGTTTATTTTTTCGAAATTAATTACTGCGCGCGCGTCCGCGTCGAATCGGTGGCGTTTAAATCGTATGCGTATTTTATTTTTTTTCCCATAAACTCACACACAAACGACCAATTATTGTAATAATAATACGGTAATAATCTACGCGCGACACAAGCGAATTATGATTTTCGTACGCGATTTTTCCCGTCTCGATACTTTCCGTCCGCTCCAAGCAGTATTATTATCATCATGATATTGATATATATATATTATATTCAGCGTACATCGATCGGCGGATATATTTCCTAACGAAATCCGACGAGTTTTCGATCGTGAGCGGCGAAAAACGAAAACACACAACCGCCGAATCGTTCTCTCGTAGCGAAAATATATCACACGCCCGTTTAAACACAATAATAATACAATATATAATACGGTACGTTACACACGCGTTTAACTGGGACACGGGCGGGCGGGTTTATCATTATATTATTCATCATACGTCTCGCGCGACGCGGCTACGTTGCAGGTATGTTTACTACGCGTCTGTAATTGGTCTTCGCGACGCGCGCGAATTGTATAAAAGATACATGTGAACGTATATATATATATCGTTGTGGAGCGTTACGGTAGAAACTGAGTAAACCGGTGTTTGAACCGCGAAAACGTCTCTCGAAATAATAACAAACATTACGTGTCATATAAACGTTGTACACACAACGTTATTTATGTAATATACGTACGCGTCGGTCCGACGACGACGCCGTGGCACAAACGCATCGCGGTCGGATAGGTTATTTATGCACCGTGACACGGCTACTGGATCGCGAGAAAATGTGCGCGACCGGGTGGTGTTCTCAGCATAAGCAACAGTCGACGGCGGTACGCGACAAGTCGTAATCAAGTCGTGTATCGCCCGGAAGTTCTCGTGAAAATCAACTCAAAATTTCGTAAGAAGCGCTGGAAAACAGAAAAAAGAACACGCGAGTTCGTCCTACGCTGCGAATCGACATAATATCATCACGAAAACCTCGAGCGGCTCGGAAATAGTTTTTAAACGGTCTACTCGTCGATGATACACGTCTCGGGGCGCCATTAGTCGACGGCGGAAAGCGCCTCCAACCGCGCACAATGATCGGCGTTCGCGCGTGTGACCGCCGCGTCACGGGACCGAAAGTGACCGGCACGCGTACCCGGACGGTTAGGTTTTTTTGTCGCCGCGCGCGTTAAACGGGTCAAGGCGACCGTGTGCGCGCGCCGGGTTTGGATAAAAAAGGAGCGTGTACTACTGACGACGAGACGTATTTTATTCGCGCGTTACGCAACCACGCTCGGCGATATCCCGGTGGCGGCGTTCGCGCATTACAAATACTATATTATATTATTATTATATTATTTCGTCGGGCAAACAGGTTTGCCGTCGCTCGCGCGCATTTCACATTATTCTCCTCTCTGCTATACGATAACGTTATTATTATTATTATTATTCCCTTGCTCCCTCCCACGTACTTATCGAGAGCAGCCGCTACCGGTTACGCGGTTCGCGTTGTCTCCTGGACGGCGATATCGGCGGCGCGCTCGAACGTCGTCGATATTTCGCTAAAATAATAGCACCGGCTATTGTTGCGAATGGCGCGGACGAAATTTACCATCTCGAGCGCTCGAGATTTCTCCTCTGTAATCCCGAAAAACGTACGTATTCTTCATGTGCGCGAAACAACGGCGACCGGTGATTAATATCGGCTGCGATTCGCAAACTGTTCGATCGACAGTCGTTTTTAGTACAAGTATACGGTGGGGGATTTTGTTTTTTTTCCCGGATGATCTCGTCTGCGGACCGAAGAAACGTCGAGCCGAGACCGCGCGTTATTTTCGTAACTCGAACATGTTTTTTACTTCATTTTTTTTCAGACTTTAATTATTATTTTAGCGTGTAATTTTTATTTAAAATATGGTCGGAAATATTACGGTTACGTATTGAAGCAAATCGAGTTGGTTTTTTATTTTACTGTGTTTATTTTTCAAACGCGTCGAGACGACGACGGCGTGTGCGCGCCGGAAGGGGGGCGTAAAACGTTGTATTATACGTATATTTTCCGCGCGAGACGTATTGCCTACGACGACGGAGAAAACGAAACGACAGAAAGACGAGGCGTGCATATTATTCCGTGAATAATAGCACGCGACAAAAGAGACGCTAATTTTCTCGAGACCGCAGGATCTGTATATAGCTTCGAGATCCGTCGAACCGCGACCGCTGTTTCGAGCTTTTTGTCGTCAGACGTCATCTGCGCCACCGCGATTCGTCCGGACCGCGGCAATTGTTACGCGGCCTGTGTGTGTGTGTGTGTGTGTGTGTAAACGCTGCAAACACCGCAGACGTCGACGCCGTCGGCGCCGAGTGGTTTTTTTATACTTTTTTCTTTTTTTTTTTTTTTTTCATTTTCACGCGTCTTTGTACACGCGACGTTGCGTTCGATGCAGGACGACACCGGCGACGTAAATACGAAACGGGGTCGTGATAAATCCTTACCCACCCCCCACCCCTTCTAATCCACTAAAAACGCTCCGCGAAACGTTGGCTTTTTCTTCTCGTCTCCTCTTAAATTCAAAGGGAACAGAACGCTTTTATTTCACTACGCGTGTATGGTTCGTGATTTAAGACTGAAAAAGTTTTCTCGTGCTTACGTATTTGTAAATTTCGTTTCGTTTTCGGTGTAAATCGAAGAATATAATATTTATTTTACTATTGATGTGTTTCGTTTGTCATCTTATTTTCGACTCGGTGCAGAGCGGGTGGCGTATATTGTTTAGTTGGTACATTAGTTGGACGGTCGATTTGCCAATTCTCTCTGTGGCATTTTCAAAAATAAGAAAAACCGACGAAAAATACACTACGAGAAACCGAGAAAATACACGAAATTTTGGAAAAACGGAGACTCGGCGGCCCCTTCACTCGAACTATTTTTTACTTTTTCTCGATTGTCTTGTTTGTTTATGACACGCAGTTCAATGCGTACAATATCGTTATCGGCCCATAAACAGTAAAATTATTCGTAAATAAGACACTATTTCGGTGTTTATTTTTTTTTTGTTTAGAGTTCACGGAAAGGTATGATTAAACAAATTTCTCTATCTGTCTGAATGCGAATTAATGTTGAAAATAATATCGAAGCCCCCCCGCCCGCCCCTTCTCTTAAAATTTGACTTTATCGCCCTCGGAGGAAAATTCAAAGTACTCCCGCATTGCATATAAAAACACACACTCCCGTATTAATGTACACTATAATAGTGTCTTGTGCGAATTACGTCGTATTATATAATATATATTATGTAAAACTACATGGCGCCGGGATTTTTCGTCGGTAAGGGGATCGTACGCGCACGTACGCGCGCGTTCGATACAACTCTAAATGTCGTTTAAATTTCTACGGATATAAGGGCTAGGTGTTTGATGAACTCTCAAATCCGTTTGGAATAATAATCTATTTGTTCGCGTGAAAATCTATTTCAGGAGGGGCCCCCCCCCCCGCCTTCCCTCCGAAGGTTTCGATACTCGTGCGCGTATGAATGTGTGTGATGAACACGACGACGACGACGACGAAAAAACCCCCCCGTCCCCCGTGAAAATACGTGTGTTGTTTTGCAATATTATCTTTGCGCCACCTCCGTCGTCGTTTGACGTTTCGTCGCCGCGGACCGCGTGTTCCGCAAATCGAGGCGGAGGTGACAAAAGGAAGTTTGCGCGTAACGAGTAAAGTCGCCGCAAAGGAACGCTACGACGACGACGACGACGCGCGTGTGACGATTTCCGAGAGACGGTTATTTCGTTCGACATTAAAGCGACGGCGGCGGCGGCGCGGCGTGTGCCCGTATATTATACGTTATTATTATAATTTATATTTTGTACGAAACCGTGCGACCGTGTGCTCGCGACGACGCCGTCAAACGTTATCGATTCGACCGCCGCGACAATGATAATACGATGCCGTCAAATTACGATGTTTATGCGAGCTGACAGATTGTTTCTAGAGTTTTAGCCTTTCGCGTACCCCTACGTGTAAGTCGCGTCCGAGCCGAACCGTCCGATGGCAATCGATCTGCTTCCGTCGAATCCGCGGCGTGCCGTCGTCGTGTGAACGCAAAACGACTACATCGTGCGCAAAACTTGAAAAAAAAAAAAACCATCACGACCCGCCGCCGATTCAAAGGCTCGCCTCGTCCTTAATTCTTTGCCGCGACGACTCTATTAGGAACAACGAGATCAATCGAAATTTCCACGACGTCGCGTCGGAGCAACGTTCTCCATTTCGCAGCTCGTTTTCCCCCGAGAGATACCATAGGAAAAACACTTTGCACGTTGAATAATCGAACGCAATATATTTTCGAACGTAATTTTTCGTTATTGGCTCCGAAAGAAAATTAAAAACTTTGCGGTGAATCCGCGAAGAGATTTGTTTTTTTTTTGAACTGTGCCCAATAAATATTTGAACTTGAACCAACTATATTGACTTTATTGGTCTCGAACTCGAACGCTTTGTTTTTTTCACAAAAACGTATTTATAATAGGTCAAAATAAATTAACGTCGTTTTCGATTCGATAATAACACGCGGATTTATTGGCTCTATTATAATATGACGGTGTATTACATAATACAAACGTCACAAACACAACAACCACGTTTGAATTGAAACTGTTATTATTACGATTTGTAATCTAACGCGTCGTGTTGATTTTCATTTCAATATAATATTTTATATCGCTACAAACAACATGGTGTGTTTGTAATGATAGGGATAAAGTTTCCGCGAAACGTCGTCGTCACTCCGCCTCGCCGCTCTCTTCGGCAAAACGACCGAGCAAAACGCTCGATCGAAATATTTCCAACGGAACCGCGACGGCGGCGTTGTAATTAACAATATTCCCAAATCCGTCGGCGGCACGTCGCGTCGTACCGAAGAAGTCCGTTGCGATCGTGTGACTGTTGGAAAAAAAAAAAAAAAAAAACATTGCACAACGAAAAAGAAGCCCGTCGGCGTGCGCTGTTTGGTAAAAACCTAAACTGTCGGGTGTGTGCATGTTCTCCGTAGGCCCGAGGCCGCGTAATCCGAAGCCGGCGACCGGTGTGTTTTATTTCTCCGCCGACGGACCACGGGAGCAGCAAGTCGGCGCCGCCGAGCCATCATAATATCACGCGCGTATAGGTTTACACGACAGTCTTGTATAATATCGATGACAATATAATATACGATTGTCGTTCGTTTTCGTTTCAAAACGCGGATAGCGTCACCGCGGTTTAATCTCGTGAAAATCAAAACCGGGTTGCCCGACAGTGACGACAGCGGCACAGAGCTGCCGAGTACGTCCGAGCGGCATATTGTCGTCCTGCGGGCGTTGTTGCTTCAGAAACGGCTATAGGTCGCGTGTGAAAACGCGCGCGCCGCAGTCTCGAAAACACGTTTGCCACGGCGGCGGCGCGCCCCGCGATTATCGCCGGCCCGGTCACCGCGTCCGACTTTGATCCGAAGCAGCGCGTTACATTATTATTCCCGTGCGTCGTCCCCGACCAGTTTTACACGTTTTTTCGCGGCGCGCGCGCGGTCGTTTTTCGACAACTTTGCGCGGTCGGAATCGCGTGTTTGTTCGTTTTCCCGGGACGAGATTAAACTCATCCCCCCGGTCTCGCGGGATTTCGTTTTAGAGAGAGAGACAGAGAGAAATAGAATCGCGGTTTTTATTTTTTTCATCATAATTTTCTTATTTATTGCGCTCACTCGGCCGGCGCGCTATCTCCCCGCGCGGAGAGAGGCGAAAACAAAACAAAACAAAAACCGCCTATAGCTGCAGCTCCTGACCGCGCGTCCGCGGTCTAAAGTAGGTACGACGAGAGATACATGTCCCGCGTACCCTTGTCCAAACAAAACTTTAAATAGAAAATGTATTACGGTAAATATTTACTGGACGCGCTTATGAATACCGTAACAGCGCGAAAACCGGGCGGCGGGTACATAAATTAAACCATAATGCGGCCGTATCGGTGTTTTCTTATAATAACACCTGAGTATTTTTAACTGCGCACCGACTTTAATTAAATTAAAATTCGCGCGCGCAATCCGCGACCGTGTAAATCACCTGTACACACGTATTCAGCGTATAATAATAATATGTAAAACATACACGTGGTATGTAATAATATATTATTATGTACGTGCGTGATCAATTTGATAACACATGTTAGTGACGATATAATGATATAAATCTCTTATATTAACTATTCCGCAATATATAAAAAGTGAAAAATAATTTATACACACGACGACGACGGGTTGTTGTTATTGCGGGAGGTTTTTTTTTTTTTCAAAAATATATAATTTGTGTGCGCCGAGAGCTTTAAAAAATTTTTATATCCTTTGCCGTATAGATAAAAAATTTTCCGTAATTTATGCCATTAAAAGCCTTTCAAAACATCAGAAAACTGATGAAATTAAATCCTATAGGTATACCGAATAGTTTTATGTTTACGGTACTAAAAAAAAAAAGCACGCTTTTTTTTCTCTTTTTCATTTCCCCCCCCCCCCCCCCGAGCGTAAATCGACTACCAGCTGAATATGAAAATAATAATAATTTTAATCCATCAACAATCACTGTGAACGTGAACAATATTAAAACAATATTGCGAGATAATTATTTATAACCGCGTAGAACGTTCGTCGTCACTCATCAGTACACATTGAATTGGCATCTCCGGTAATAATATATTATTTATAACGATTATTATCGTCGGCGACGGCGGCGGTGTGTTGAAATGTCACCACCGTGTCCCCGCGCGTAGGGAAGAAAATATTATCTCCAATCGCCCGTTAACGTTTTACCTTGTGAATAAAACGAAAAACTATATTTAAACGGCATGCAGCGCGACGTTATTAACAACAATAATACATAACAATAACCAATTACGACTAGTCATAATATTACATTTATCATAACACGTTGTCGAATCGAACGCGATTTTTAGCATCTGTTAAAAAACATAATAATCGGTCTGGCGGCGGCTCTTGAAGCACAGTTACGTCAACGCTCGAGAGTTAAAATTTCACACGACGGCATCGCCGCGCCACGAGTCAGTCGGACGCGATGGTTTTTTTTTTCCACGCGCGTGAGAGTTTGGCGATTTTTTTTTTTTCTTTTACCCTACTCGTTGCGGTTTATTATTCTTTTTATCGTCTTCGAATCGTCTATAAATTATACGTCCGACCGTCGTCGTCGCCGCCGCCGCCGCAGTGGTCGCGACCGCGTAAATTCGCAGTGGAAAACGCGACGCCATAACGCAACGACAACATAATAATAATTGTGCGATCTACGGTTCGCGGTTATCATTCTCTCTAAGGCTAAGGTCAATCCGAAATTCCGACGGCGCGTATGACGTGGGGTAACGAAAAACCGTGTCCGACAGATAAACGACGACGACGTAGGCGGTTTTTCAAAAACAATTCGGACGTATAGCGCTTTGACATTCTCCCGCGACGTGTATTGCCATCGATACTAGTATATTTAATAATCAACGGTATTACATAAACACTATAACGTACGCCGGCGGACCGATTTATAATACCGTGTACGGAAAGCGTTCGGATAAAAAAAAAAGAAAAAACCACGTCGCAACAACGAATCTCTTTTCGACGAGACATTATCGTGTCGTATGTTTTGTAATCTTACAAAAGCGCTCGCTCGTCATAATAATAATAATAATAATAATAATAATAATACGTACGGTTAATAATAATAATTGAAAAGTTTGGTTGACAAATCAACACGTCTGTTCGCCGAATGTGCGAGTTGAAATAGTAAAATTGTTTCGTTTTAATAAGGTTAATTTTTTTTTCCTCTCGTGAAATATGACGTTATATTTAATTGTATGTCAGAGTTAAACACTGCGCAGCACACACGCGCAAAGTGGTTCGTAAAATAATTGTCGCCCGGAGCGAAAATTATTTATGAAGCTTACACAAGCTGTCTTTAATACATATAATAACTACCTAGTTTTTTTCTTTTTTCCACCTCCGTTATAAAAGTTTCTAAAAGAGTACGTGCGCGCGTGTTATTTCGCGACTTTAATATTTTGATAAATATTACCTACTCGTAAATCAAGCGTTATATATACCTACTTACTTATTATTATTATTATTATTACGAAGAGCGGCCATCTTCTGGTTCCGAAAATTTCAACAAAAAAAAAACACACGCTATTTCATTCGAGACTTGTTTCCTTGTCCTCGTAATCTAGGATCGATTTGTGAATACGAATATAAATCGACCAGACCGTGTCCTGCGATACGAGTGTCGTTACATTTTATTATCACGGCGTTAGATCGGAATTCGTGACGCGAGTCGCTCGCGTATACGCCAAAAACGATATTTGTCACCGTGTCGTTCACCGATTCCGCCGAACACGACAAAAACCACAACAACATCGAAACGCGCGTTCGGGTCCACTATTTAGTGTTTTATTCCGATGCCGATTTAAATATTTACGGTTAGGCTGCAGTACGCTTCACGCGCACCTGCTCGTAGCGGGGTCTCGGTTTTACAATCTCCGTGAATCGATCGACTTTCGTCCGGAACACGAGGAAATATCGACCTAAAGTACCTCGATTGTATACGCTCGAATATTGTGACGAACGCGCGCGCTATCGCGCTTGCGTCTTTGCAATAAGATATATTAGCATTGTTGACATTCGATTTTATTCCATAACCAATCGATAATAATAATAACGCTTTGCGAGTTTGTAGAATACTGTCTGTGTAACTATACGCCGAAGACCTGTACCGCGCGCGTATTCGTCGCGTTTGTTTTATAACGCGATTTTCCTACCTCGATTAATCACCGGCAATCGCGCACTAATTTGGCACGCCGCCGTCAAAGTCGTTGAAAACTGAGATTGGACGCGGAGTAATTAGAAGTTTTCAGTAAAAATAATGCCCCTCGACGGCGAACGGCGAACGCGACGGTATATCGAACGGGTTGAAACGGAAATCGACGATATTTCTAATAATATTTCCAATTACCCGCGCATATACGCAGCATAATACATCACGCTGACTAGAGCTGCTACACCATTATTAGCTCGTGGAAACTAAACGGTATAATATAGTTCGCTATGCTAATATTCAGTTTTTTTACGAGTTCGCGAAAATACGTCGGTCGGTCGTATAATATACCCTAAATACACCAGAATGATTATCAGATTATTAGTTCGATTTCGCACTTGATCCGGATTGAATTTGTTTCCGTCCGCACGAATATAATATAGAGAAAATGAACGTTTTAGAAAAGATTATTATCTCAAAGCCAATCGTACCTGCGGCGCGATTCAACGTATATCAACAGAGCGCCGCACGTCAATAATAATTGTCGATTCGTTGCAAAGGTGAACAATTGAAAAATATGACATTCGTCGTACGAACTCTCAAATCGAAAAGTAAAATATATTGTGTCCGTAAATGATTAAGAAAAAAAAAAACGAGCCTGTGATGATCCGTTTAATGCGCTGTTGGTTCGACTTGAAATACGATTTCGATACAATTTCGAAACTTATCATAATAAAACAACGTTCACACTTAATGTTGTTGACGTTTTGACGACGAAACTAAAATATTTAGCGGTGACACGCCATTCAATTTCGAGTCGGAATCTTACACATCGCCGGGGTGTCACATTTGCGTTTCAATCAATACCTACGCGAACGAATAATACGATTTTCTCGTACTTTTCTCGGTGTCGAACGTTGTCGATATTATTATTGCGCGCGATCGTATTATGGTTTAATATTAAACGTTTCGAGCACCGCCCGAACTGCTGTAATTATTCAGGAATCCACGTCACGAGTACACGCGCCCTTCGAGTTCAATTAAATCAAATAAAATGATATGTCAAAAACCTTTTACGGAAAAGTTAAACTGCGGCGGCAATGTGTTTTAAAATTTATTTATCCTGTATAATTACATTATTTAGTTCATATAATTTTTTGTGAAAGGCTTGCAAAGTTTCCGAGAAACAGACTAAGTGTCTCCCTTATAATCACGCCAATGTTGTTATTGTATAAAATTGTATTGTTAAGTTTGATTCTTCTTAATGTTATTTAATGTAGTTTTCAGTTACAAAACAATACTTTTCGCAGCGCTATCAACTATATATACTTTTAAAATACTACAATATTGACTTTCAAAACACATTGATGGAATATATACATACATAATAATAATATATATATATATATATTGTTGTACTTTATACATTTAAGAAATTGTTTTAAGTTTTGTGTATTTTGGCCAGACAATAATAATTTTTGATTTGTTTATGCAGACGACGACGTAGTATAAGATACTAACCGAAGTATAAATAAATTTTAAACAGCGCCGAAATATACAGTTTCCGTCGCAATTAATTACTGCGATATTGCCACGTCCGTTACCCGGCGCGGACCGATCCTGCGAGTTCCGCATACAGTATGATTAGAGTAGATTCCCGACGATTCGTGTAAAAGTCAAACGACGACGACGTATGTAAGTGCAACGCGCCGTCTGTTTTCCAATTAAATTACGACCAATTACATTAAAAATAAGACAAACAAGTTGGCCAATCAACTCGAATTCGAAGATCAAACAAACGTCAGTAATTACGACTAGGTATAGAGTTTATCGACCGGTTTCGCTGATAATGTACGCCATATTATTATTATTATTATTATTATTATTATTATATATCGACAGAAGTATTCCTTTCTGGCCAAAGCTAATTAGGTTACGGGTATCGTTACCGAAGCGATCTGCAGGTTATCGGTCGACCCACTTGCCGAAGTTACAAAACACGGTAGTCCGACAGAAATTATTATTATCAGAAGTAGTTGTTTTTTTTTATTTATTTATTTTTTTTTTTTCTAGTAAAAGTAACGCCGCTACTGTTATACCACTATATTATTATGTACGTCGTTATATATACATGCACCTGTGTGTAATAATAATAATAATCGTTGTTGTTGTTGTTATTTGTTGTGCGCGTTCGCAAAGAAACGCGATTCGACGGGATAAAAGGCACGCGCGCGTATGGATTGTAAAAAAATCGCCGTACCCACTCCGATGTTTTCCCGATGAAAATTCGCCGTCGAGAACTTGTTTTTTAACGATCCGCTCGCGCTCCCGAGTGAATTATCCGGAAAACCTGTGCGGTTATATTATTATATTATACACATGCCTCCGCGACGTCCGTTGTTGCTCGTCGGTTCGCGCTCGAGCAATACCATTCGATACGAATCGCGGAATTCGGCAGTCGAAAATCAACGTCAAACTCCGAGTCGAGTTCTCTCCCCTCCCCCCGTTCGCCGTCGTTTCGCGATTTACAGTGAGCGCTGATATTATATAAAGCGATTTAATAACGTACGCGTATTACAACATGATTTTTTTTACATATTTTTTATATTTTTTTTTTCATTTATAGTTTCGTTCGGAATAAACAAAACGCGCCCCCAGACCGCCGCCGCCACACGCGTTGTCAAACGCACGCAGTAACAATTATTATGGCGCATATAGAATTTTAATACATGTGTGGTTTCTTCTTCTCTCTCTCTCTCTCTCTCTGTACGTTTCTCTCTCGGTAGGGTGACGAGAGACTAAACGACTTCTGACGTTTTTGACGGCGTTCAACGCCAGGCTCGTGTACGCTCCGAAGACCGCCGCGCCGGCACGCGGAAAAATATATTATTCACAAATAAATGTAAGAAAACGAATCGAACGATAAAACAATTTGTCTGCTGTCCGATTATAATACGAAATATCGTTATTATTGTTTGCAGACGGTTTTCACGCGCGCACGCTTTACTCTCGCGCGCGCACAATACGTGTATATATTGTGTACTTTAGACGCTAAGCAGTTGGAGCGACGACAGAGCTATATCGCATTACACCTGCCGATTACTAATGCTATTATTACATATTTCTCACCATCCGCACGAACTTTATGTTTGATATTTATTTATTTTTTTTCGAGATGGGATTAAAAACAAACGAAAAGTCACCCTGTAAAAGTACAAGCGCGCGCGTATTAATTACACGGCGCGTCTCTTTTTTTTTCCATTCACATTATCCATCGTATATATATATATATATATATATGTTACGGGTGTGTGTTTTAAAATTATCTTGTCTCTAGACGCTAATGCACTCATTATTAACTCGTAAATCGAATTTATCACCAGATTTTTACGCTCTTATCCCACGGAATGGTTTCCAATGGTGCCAAAACTATTTTTGATGGTTTGACCATTTAACAACGTGTCGTTAACTTTTAATGAACATTCGTGAGTTCTGACATAATGTTGCACTAAAATCGCACTGTTGATTTTATTACCAGCGTGTGGCACGCAGGCGAACACTCGCGCGAGCGCGGTCGAGAGCATCCCCGATGTGAATTTCCTTTATGGCCTATTAAACGGCTTCGCGAGGGTTATTTCGAAGAACGCGAGCCTATATTTTACTATTTTACATGTTTACTAAACGAGCGATCTATCGCGACGGAGAACGATGCTCGGAAGAAAAGAAAAAAAAAAAAATTAATAATAAAACAACGAGCGCAGTAACAAATTATTATGTTCGCCGACGACGACGACGACGTCGAGAAATTATTTCACTCGTAGTCGGTGTAATTTTTTTATTTTTTTTTTATTGAATTTATAACGTGATATGGCGCGCGTACTGTGTGGTGGTGGTGCGGGGTATAAAGTTATTTGTTTTATTCAAATCGGTTATTATTATCATTTGAAATTCGAATCAGAAATAAAAACGTCTTTCATAATAAGACAGACGCAGACATTACACGACTACCTTACGGATAGATATTACTTATCCACCTATAAACCAGTGTTTGTAATGATATTATGGTAAAATAAATATTTATAAAAGGCGAGACGAGTGTTTTCGCGTCACGGAAAAGACATATTTTAATATTAAAAACCGTAGGAGATGCCGCAATATATTTTTGTTAGCAAATAAAACGCTGCGAGACGACAGCGATAATTATTGTGATAAATAACGCGTATATATATCAAATCGCTTTTCTGAATTTCGGTAAACTGACCCGTGCGAAATATCTCTGAAACGAATCGACGGAAAAGAAATAGAAAATGTAGAGCGAACATTTCAATTCATTAGGTGGCGCGCGGTTTTTCGTTTCTCGTTTGAACCGCCTCTCCGACGACCCGCCGAACGGAAAAAAAAAAAAAATGCGAATTCGTTAGAGCTATAAACGATTCGGGTGGGTCAGTGTTTCTAACGCGTATAGGTAATAAATGGAAACAAGAATATTATTCTTGTAATTTAGGTCACCAGTCATAATGCATAGTTCGTTTTACCCGTGAACTGGTATAATTTTATTTTTTTATTTTTTTTTCGTCATTTCGCTGTTAAATATTTCAACATTTTTAATACGTTTACATATTTATTATTGCGTTGAAAATCGTATAATTTTTCCTTTTTTTTTTTCTTTTATTATGTCATAAACTATCCGTTTAAATGTGTGTGTTCCGACGACGACGACGACGACTCCGCGAGAATTCGCGCGACGTCTGTTTTCTCGAGCGTTGTTATTAGGTTGACGTGGTTTTTTTTTCTCGTTTTGATTCATTCGTTTTTCGAAACCGCCTAAGCCAAGCGCGGCGTCTCATACGTGTAGACCGGGGCCGTTCTCGAATCGATCGGAACCCGTCCTAAGAATATCGGTCGACTTACTGGCGCGTGATTTTTTGTACCAGCAATTTTACCGTGAAAAAAAAGGAGCAGCAAACAAAAAAAACGCTTTCGACGAATCAATTAAAAACGAACGGAATTGAAAACCGAACGCGACCGGCCGGCGTGCGCCACGTAATAAAATATACGTTATACACGATAGACCCACCCGTCCGTCGTCGTTTGTTTTTCGCTTTAATAATAATGTTTGATCAAAAGAATTGCATTATTTTTATGTTATCGTTTATGTACGCGTTTCATTACAATACGTCACAATAAAAACAGTAATAATAATAATAATAATAATAGTATAAAGTTGGTTATTTGTAAATTTTCGCGTTACGATAATTGAAAGTCGTTTGGCAAACACGGATATACGCGGTACCCGGCCGATTCGGAGCACGACGAACGAGTACATTTAATAAAACACAAAACGCGCGTAACGTGTAAACAACTCGGTTTCGACCCTTCGTCTCAGGACCGCCGCCGGAGGAGAGGGGGAAAAAAACGCGAATTATTATATAACATTATTGTTACTACGTCACGACATTGTTGCCCGTGGTTCCCGCGGCCGTTTCGCGCGCAAAACACAATAATTATTACAATCGTACGCTATATTATGTCCGAGTGCTAACAATAGCCATCGAGCAGCGCGGGCAGTCGCGATTCCGGGTACTCGTTCGAGCGCAGAACAAATATTACTCGGGGGTTTACATATTTTTTACACGCGTATTTTTTTTCAATACATATTACTAGTTAATCGTTATCCGCCGTCGTCGGCCGCTCGTCAAAACTACATTTAAAATTTCGGTTGAACCCTCTCTATTCTCCCCCTCCCCCGTATTCGGGCCTGACGCCAAACCCTCGAACTTTGGACGTATTATAATCATTTCGCCCGCGCCAAGAGAGGTCGTCAACGTTCCCGTCCGGACGGCCTAGAATCCGGTGGCGGCGGCGGCGGCGCGGCATTCCGACACCCGTAGAGACCTGTTTGTGTTCTTGATGCGGTGCGGAGTGACACTTTCCGACTCCGGAGCTAATCGCCTGCGAATTCTCGGAAATTAATTACGGATCCCATTGATTATTTCACTCGCGTCTCGACGTCGAATAGAACACAACGTGTGATCTCTGTCCGCGGGCGATTATTCGAGGATATCCTCATCTGTCCGTCTCTCTCTCTCTCTCTCTCTCTCTCTCTCTCTCTCTCTCTCCTTCTCTATGTTTTCGTCAATCCCAAATAAATATTACGAACAACGTATGGGAACCACCGATTCCACTCGTCTTTTTTTTCGTCGTCCCTCTCTTTTATGATATACGTAGTGTGATTCGGTCGATCCCGCGGCGAGCAAATAAATAAATGACCGCTGTCGGGCGGTGGTTTATACGTATTATATAATATCTCGACGCGTTCGCAAACGTACGTAATACTGACGTTTTTGTCGTTTTCTCGTTTCAGAAGAGAAAAACCTTTACCTACCGACTGACGAATCGACGGAACTGTACCTGTTGGCGTACTTGAGAGTCTGCAAATTCTACCCCGAGAGCGCGTTCAAAAGAGTAAGTATAGTGTTCCTACCCGGTATATACCTACCTATGATTTATTTTTTTATATTTTTTCATTGCGCGTTCCGGACATTGATCAATAGAATTAAAATACGCGTGCGCCGTACGAACGCGCGCTACTACAAACGGCGTTTTCTCGGAATCCGTTTTTTTTTCCCATCCCAAAAACAGTTTTTATTAATTCACGAGATTTTGAAAAATATTTCAAAGAGGGTTTTCACATGTGCCTAATTGAAATTATTTTCGATGTGTGCCTATAAAAATATACAGCACGAAAATCGCCATTGGTATACAAACATTATGCGAGCAGCCCGTATAGTGGTTCGATTCGGTTAAAATTCGCCGACGTGTACATCAAACGTTTTTTTTCCGTTTATTTCGAAACGATAATATCTTTTTTTGCGTACTACGATCCGACGTTGCGGGCCGTGACGGTTCGACGTATAAATATATTTTTTTAATTTTTTTTAATTTTTTTTTTTTTGCTCGACAGGTGAAATATTTGTACAAATTGCGCCAGAAAAATCCGAAATACTGCAACGATCTACTGCCGAGTTTGGAGAAGAACGTCTTTGCGCAAAACATTCTGACCGTTTTGCCGACGCGCGACCAATGCGGAAGGCGAATATTGATCACCGAATGTGGACGTAAGTGTATATTTTTTTTTCGTTACGACAATATCGAATCTGTTTTCGAACGTCTGCGCCCCGGGTTTCGCGACCGAACCGAATTAATCGCGGTAAATAGCTATAGGGACAGCCGTTGTAAAAACCCCAACAAATCCGAACGCTTGATGAAACCCACCGATATCACGTCATTACGCCCTCGTTGACCGTATCGAGCGCGTGATTTTTTTTTTCTTTCGCCCCCCCGAATCGACTGAAATATCCGAATAAAACGTTCAGGTCGACGCGAAATCCGATTGTTCTTGTATCGTACGTGTTGCGCGTAAAAACAAACCGACCGGACATAACGTTGAACTAAAACCAAAGCGGTAGGAAGTCGTAACCAGTTGTATCCACATACTGTCTCGCGGTATCGTTTAACGCGTTGAAATAGTATATTCCAACGAATCGTGTTAGACGCGTAGATTTCAAATCCATGTGTAATTTTCTCCCCCATTTGACTCCGCCGCGGGGTCGACCAGTTTTAATTTTTTTTTTTTATATTTCGGTGTCGGAAGAACTCGTATATAATAAACGAATATCTAGCGCCGCGAACGAAACGATCGGTTCTAAATAAATACGCAATTATTTGGTTAAACGATTGTTAAAAAAACCGTACGCGATTTCTGGCGACACACTGTATACGTGTATACAGGTAAAGCGAAAATAAAATTACGATAATACTCTGACGGCGAAGCGCTGGTTTGCGCGCAGAGGCCGTATTACTCGACGTCGTAATCATTTGATTTTTTTTTTTAACAATTTTTTCAACACTGTCACAAAAACCTACGGCAGGCCTCTAAAATATGTATGATTTCCGGCGACAAAGAAAAAAAAAAAACAAACTCGTCGAAGTCGACGATAATCGATCGAACGCGCGACCGTGCCTCCGACGGGATAACAATAATTGGATAACATGCCGTAGTCGACGGAACGTTTGATGTTTCGAACATTATACTACCCGGTTATCTATCAATCTATCGTGTTGCAGACGTACCGCGTTTGATTAATATAGCTCTCGCTGTCGATCGGCAAATCTCGTCATTGAATTTTGCGCGTCCGGGTCACCAAAACGCATATCGGCACCGCGTTTCGTCCGTACAATAGACCGAAACAATAGCGCGCGCTACGACCGTATATTATACCTGTATACCTGTATACTTGTTGCGCGCGGCACTCGTCGTTACCACTGGGCGACGTGGTCGAAATCTAGACGTTTCGGTTGATCTGTCTTTTTTTATTATTACTTTTGCAGAGAGGTGGAAAGTGAAAAACTGCTCGCTGGTGGAGATCTTCCGAGGCATCCAGCTGGTCATGGAAGCGGCCATTCTCGAGCCCAGGACTCAGATTTCCGGCACCGTGCTGCTGGTGGACTTTATCGGCCTGACCATAAACCACGTGTGGCAGTTTACGCCGAACTTTGCCAAACTCGTTTTGGATTGGATACAGGTACGACCGCTATATCGTACAGTCGCGACGGCAGAGAGGTTTGGAGAAAATTCAAAACGGGCGATTGAAAATGGGTCGTGTAAGCTTTAGTCGAGTGAAAGTTTTCTCGAAAACGCGAACGAACACGAACAAAAAGCGTTTTACGTGTTCCGAAGAGAGTCGTCGAGCACTGCCGTGTTTAACACGAGACACACCCTTATAGGCACGACGCGGTCGTCGTCGTCGGCTTTCGTATATTATTATAATGTCGCGTGCGATTTTATAACGTAATACGGCGCACTACATTATTATTATATTATTATTACTTTCTGGAATTCATAAAGTATAGGGTACGCGTGTCTATAAAACGTAAAGCTTTATTGTTTTCATTCTCACGTTTTACGTTTGTTACGGTCTCGCCGGGAGAACGCGTGCTCCAAAGCCCGCGCCCTAGGCCGCGTGTTGAAAAAAGAAATCGTTAGGTTCGCGCCGGGTGGCTGTGTAGCGTTTTTCGATGTATCCATATTATTCCGTGGAAATATTTTCCATTAGCCTGAAATAAACGCGCGATTTTAATTAGGTGCGCGTTTCTCACGGCTTTATTTTTCGCCATTTGTGTATTTCGTACGCGCGTTGCGTATACGCGAACTGATATTATAATGATTGCTTTGCGCGATATATTTTACACCGAACGTACAGCAAGCGATTCAATTATGTCGTGTTCGACTAAAATATGTAGTCCGACTCGAACGGCGAAAGAAAAAATATAAATAAAAAACCCAACACCGAGACGTCCGTCGCGTTTTATAAATTATTAATATATAGCGGCGAAAAAACAAAAAAACAAAATCGAACTGAATTTTTACCATACTTTCCCCTTTTTATAGGAGTATCGTTTTTTTTTTTCTCTCTCTCTCGTCATCCGCACTCCGGCCGTGACTAGCGTAGTCCGAGAAAATTTTACCTAGAAACACGCTTCTCGCGATAACCTCCGTTTTTGCCGACACGCGTGTAGATATTTTTAGGGCGTCGGTTTTTTTTATAAACGATTCGCGCGAATCGTTTTACAATCGAGCGACGGTCGACGATAGTAATTTACACCAACGTTGTCATTGCGGATATCGAGTACAAACGTCTACCCACGTTTTCCGCGACGTCTTTTGTCGTCGGCGACAAAAAAATTAAAATATGACGTTGAAAATGTACAAATAAAAATATATCTCTTGATCCCGATGACTCGGCGGAATAATGGCGGAGCAATAAACAACGCGGTCGAATTCGTTTTAGATCTTATTGTTATTATTCTTATTTTTAATATCGCATCATGCAATCTAATTAGGCTATAAAATCTAACGATTCAGCTCGCGTCGCGTCGCGAACAATGAACGAAGGGGGGGAAAAAAAAAAGAAAAGAAATAATATAAACAAATTTTCTCACCGCTAAAAAATTATATTTCCCTCCGTGCTCCGAAAGTTACGCTCGAAAAATCATTTTCATCGCTAATTATGCAATAATTAAATTCAGAACAACAACACATGTTGCGTTAAAAACATTGTCGGCCCGTATAATTATAATGATCGAGTCTTATTTCACGAATAACGAGCGAGAACGACTGCGCCTGTGATGTTGTTATTGAACAACTACACGACAATGATACTTATAATAATACTTGTGCGCGCCTCGTTCTTTCATTCAAATCGGTTGTTTAGAGTCTAAACTTTAGACGTTCGATTGGTAGGCATATATGTAGTACCTCGGAACCGTCTGAAGCGCGTACGCCTCTAGTGCTAATTGAAAAATCAAACAATAGGAAATCTATGGCATGAAAAAAAAAACGAAACGACGACGACGACCGACCACCGATGTAATATTGCGTCGATTGTCGACGAGACACTGCGCGCGTAAATCGTAGGTTTGTTAAATATTAGGTCGGCGGAGTCGAGACATAAAATTGCAAAGATTGCGTCGGATTCGACGAATCGTCGTCGAACGTTGCGTGCGCAATCGTTATTTTCATAAGACGTATTTGAATGTATAATGATAGCTAGGGCGGGCGGCCGGGTGGAAATATATATTCAGAACGGCCGGGCCCGCTATAATGCGCGCCGCGTCAATCGACGAAAAAATATGTATTTTAAACAAAACAAAAAAATAAAAAAATATCAATCTAAACGGCGAAATGTTTATTTTCACGATAAGTTCTGAGAAAAAAAACAATAGTGTATTTTCGTATTCGATCGGTGTGCTATTATGTTACAGATTCCCGCTAAAGTAACACGTAAAGGTCAACAATAAACGAATTGTTCGGCATGTCAATATTTTTCAAATGATATTATTCGATATACAGAAAGAAAAAAAGCAGTTTAACATAACGAGAAAAACGTTTTTAATTTATGTACGTGTGCGGTATTTATTTTTTTTATTCTTATCTAGGAGTTAAATATAAACTAAACAAAGTCGAAACACTTATCATAACAAACGAAAACCGTATGCATAAAGAGTTGACCTTTGGTTTCCGTATAACGCTCTGTGTTGTCGTGTTCTCGACACGGACACACGTCGGGGCCGCCGCGATTAGAGGCTAACGATCTCCCGCGTGAAGAAAGAAGAATTACAAAATAGTAGTTATCGCCCCGACGACGCGTCGTACATAGTCCATACGGACTATAATCATTACCATAATTTCCGCTTTCGATCTATTCGAATGGACCGAAAACGATGTGTCGTCTTCTTGCGACGACGACGGCGCAGATCGTATAATCTCCAGTCGGGTCGGGTATGGGTTACGAATAAATGCAAACCGATATGTTATGAAGAAAGTCTCCGCCGAATCCGACGACGACGACGACGACGATTATAATAATATTATGTTTTGTACGAATATTGTGTTTCAGTACTCGATGCCGGCCAGGCTCAAAGAAGTGCACATCGTCAACCAGCCGTACTTATTCAACATGGTGTTCGCCATGTTCAAACCTTTCATGCAAGAAAAGTTGAGGAATCGGGTACGTACGGTGATTTTTCGGTCGATAAAAACGATGTTTCGCCGAAACAATATTCTAGTGGTCATCTACTACGTCGTATTATTATATAATATGGTACACGCGATCTCGCGCTACTTTGCGTAAAAAATATAAAAAGTTTCCACTCGCTTGACGCGAACGCCACACTTTTTTTTAAATGCGTTTTTTAGTGTGAATGTAAAGTTTTGAAATATTATTAATAAAAAAAAAAATCTCGCGATTTAAACGAATTATTATTATAAACAGACTACGGGGCGCGCCGTCGTCGTAGGTATTACTCGCAGTCGGATTCCACTCAAACGAATGTGCATTTCAAGTGCGCCGCAACGTGTATTTAATACTACTTACATGATAATTAATCGTAATTTTCACTTGTTTGATGAGCGGAAAAAAAATAAATATAAATAAAAAAATGACGCGGTGCCGTAATATCCGTGTACACGCGAACAACGCGAACGTACGAAACGTATTTATCAACACCGATGTATAAAAAATTCAGGCGGATTATACGTAAAGTCAGACCGAATGGAATTTCAAAGAAGAAAAAAAAAATAAATATACAAAAAATACAGAGTCCATAGTAAACGCTCTAATTATGGATAATTAACTGAATTAACTATCGTCCCTTTGCGTTTCATAATCATTAACGGCGTTATAACACGCCGACTAAAAGGTCGCAACAAAATTTCTTCCTCGTTAATGTGCGCGAAATGATCATTGTTTTTATTCATACGATAAGCAGGTTTCAGCATTATCAACGCGAAAAAATCAAATTCGACCGTGTGATTATTAATTAGCGCCGCCGCCGCCGTACATAATAATCATCGCGCGAACATTTCAACAAGGCGGTTTTTTTTTTTTTAATTCGTATAATTTCGGCGGCGGCGTTACAAAATATTACGTTCCCCCCCCCCCCCCCCACGCGTGTGTTGTTTTTTTCGCCGACGCTTTTTTCATATACTTTATTTACAACAGTTCCGATGTGCGCACAACATTTCCATAATAACAATAATTATGGGTACACACACACATGCGTATTATATAATCGCTGTTTGTACGTTAAACGGTCGTTTTATAGACATTCCAAAGTTCGCTAAATATTATCTGAATTCCAATTATTATTATCATCGTAGACCGTATAATAATAATATAATAGTCGTAACTACTACTACTACTACTACTGGCTGCGGCTAGTTATCGAAAAATCCGACCGCCGTTTTATTAACGCGGCCGGACTTTATCGCGCCGCGGCGTCGTAATTAATTTCCATAAAATTAAGAATCCGCCGGACGTGTAATTATTATCCGTCCGCCGATTCCAGTCGAAATGTGTTAATACGGTCGACGTAATGGCGCGGATGACTGTGCGACGTGAAAAATCTAAAATTCGGTATTCCGTCGATCTTGTCGGATAAAGCGATAAAAACTACTGGTAGCGCGTCGAGAACGCGTCAGAATCGATTAACGGTTTTTAATTGAAATTAGCATATCATCAGCATGCAAATTGTTCGGCGCCGAGACGGACCAGAATTTTCGCGCGAGCCGACATCTCCGAGCTCCGCCGACCACTCGGAAAACGTCTCGCCGCCTTTTGACCTTTTAAATCGGAATTTGCGACCGACCGACCGAAATCGATCGTCGAAACACCTCGTATTATTATTATTATTCCTGCGTTTTTATTGGTAGGCATTGATTTCGATTCCGATCGAACACGTGTATTTTTATGTGTTTACACCGCGTTCGGATATAAACAATAACCCCGTGTTGGCCGACTTAAAAAATAAAAAAAAAAAATCAAACAAAAGGCTTTCGAAAATAAATTTTCACCGCACGTCACCGACAACACACGTTCATACTGGATCGTTGAGAGAGTTTTGTTTCGGTGTTTTTTTTTTTAATCAACAGCCGAACGCGCCGCAGTTGTAAAATTCGCAACATTTGTTTCAGATGTTTTTACACGGTTATGACCATTCGTCATTGCTGTCGCATTTGGACGCCAAATGTTTGCCGACCAAATACGGCGGTCTCATGGACATAGACACCAACCAGGGCAAGGATTTGTGGGATTTATTGTGTTACTACGAGGGCAACTATCAAGGTATGATTATCATGACGACGACGGTATATTATGATGTCGCTCAAACTATTGGGTTTTTAATTTTTTCATCTCTCTGTTTCAGCTTCAAACGAATACGGTTACAAGAAGAAGAAGTGAATATATACACTATAAACTCCGTAGACTATTATGTAGACACGTTTTTATTTTATTCCATTTGATTTACTTACTATAGTATAAGTGTAATTTTTAATAATTTGTTATCGGGTTGTCGTCCACAAGTATGGATGATAATTTTTTTTTTTTCTCGAATGTCTAATTACTATGCATTTTGTTACGTGTTAAATATAATATAATAAATATTATAAATACGTTTATGACTTACGCGTTTTCGTAGTTTTCGATCGCGCGTGTACCTACTATACTTAACAAAGCGATCGACGATAATAAACGCGTGTAAATAGACGAAAACGGAGAAATTTGCATTGAAATTCAAAACGACAAAATCATAACACCGATATCGATCTCCGAGCCGGCCGGAGGAGCCACGTCGATTTCATACAATACGTTTGGGAGATTGTAAGTCGAACCGCCGGCGCAGAGATGATAATAATTCTTTCGGGCGTTAGTTTTTCGATGTTAGATTTGAACAAAGGAAGCGCGAGTACGACGCGCTCCGGTCTCGAACGCGAATGTTTTCGCCGGCTATTCGGCCAACCGGAATATCGGTGTTCGCGGAGTAGGACGTTTTCGAACGACGCGATCGCTGTCGAATTGAATAACGATAATATTAATGTAATCCGCGTACAGCGCCGAAGCGAGACAAGTGCCCCGAGAAGTAGTGAATACAATACGATATGAGTCATTATGCTCTACTGCAACACGTCGGAAACGTTAATATTACGTCGACGATCGACCGGAGTGTGACGTAGTGCAGTTTTTTTAATTTTCTTTTCGTTTCTTTCTCCCGAGTCGGACGAGAAGCGTACGGAATGTCGTATCGTTCCGCCGCCGCCGCCGCCGTCTGTTTTATCGACGACACGTTTCGCAGTCTCGCTGAATATTTCAGCGACAACTCCGACTCCCGCAGGTACTTGCGTCGTCGTACGTAATATTATGACGTACGAGTGCGGACTTTTTTCTTCTTTTTTTAATCTCGTTAAACGTACAATACTTCTAAATCTAATTAATAATTAATCCGAGAAACCGCGTGATGTTAGACGCCGGAATGGAAAAAATTAAAAATAAAAATAGAGCGCACACTCTTCGGTCGGGTCAGATTTTAGGTACGCCGCGAAAGAAATCGATAAGACGTGATTTCTCGCACTCCCGTTCTTATTATTCTCATTATCATTAGACATTTTTCTCTTCTTTTTCATCCCGCCATTCATCAGAAATCCTCCCCGCACTCGAGACCTAAGAAATATTTTCATCGACCGCGCGCTATGTTTTTCCGCAGACGTGGCCGCGGCGCAGTTATTGTCGTGATTGCATAAGCGTCGACTGAACATTTTTTTCTTCTTTTTTTTTTTTTTTCACGAGGAGTAAACTTTATCACGTCCACTTAGAACGATACAATCAGTGGCAACGTTAGAGGCGGTGAAGCGGCGAGAGAAGTGCTGTTTCACATGAATTTTTTAAGTAAATAATGATCGATTATGGTGTTCTTCACAACCCATCTCGACAGCCCGAATTCGCGAATCATGAAAAACAATTTTTTTTTTTTTAGGTCGACTTTTTTAAGCGATTGCGCTGAATAACGACGCGATATGAAATTTAGAAAATAATGATCGCGAAAATGTTGTTCGTCGTCTGTAATAATTATTATGAAATAGACGCGGCCTCGTTCGGAGTCTAACGTCGACAAACGAAACGAGTCGGGTCATTATTGTCACGCCGCCGTCCAATATCCGACGAGACAAAATAGCGGACCCGGAAACAGGGATAATGAAGTGAAATCGAATAGTTTTGACGATGAAAATCATCAGTTTTGCGTAGTTTCGGTCTCGTTTTGTCGTCTAAAAAGTATCGTTGATTTGTTCGCTGTTACACGCACATGCCGTTGCTTTTTTTTTTCATCTTTTTTTTTCACTGAGCTTTAATCTGTTTGGATTGATTTCGTTTGTTTTGAGAACGTTAAACATCTAGATTGAATTTTCATTATGAATTTATTTGCGATGGACGCCGTGGAGTTGTATTGTTATTTGTTGCAAACACCGTTTTGACGTTGAAAGTTCTGCAGTAATAGAAGAAGAAGAAAAAAAAAATTCACCTCTTAAATCAGGTCAACTTATTCCTGTTTCATAGTTTTACTGTGTTGAAAACGCACAACTGTTCCAACTTAAAGTCCCCGGGAACAGACGTTATCCGCGTCGTCGTCGACAATAATTTTTCGAAATCTCTACCATTATCGGTACGATCGATTGTTAATGAAAACAAGTCGCCTCGTCCGAAAAAAATAAATAAAATACAACTACAAACCGCGTGAAACCGCCACCGAATTAAATATGCTAGATTATGATTAAGTGCGTCGTAGATTAAATAATCAAGTTGTTTTTTATTACAAAATAATCAACATGAAACAAGCATGTAGTCGATTTTCGTGTATAATTAATATTGTTGTGATACACGAGCTATAATTATAGGGAGCGGATGGAAATGCAAATTTGAATTCTTCGTATTAAGGAGCTCTAAAATAATATTTTTCAAACATAAAATTCGCTCCGTATTATTATAGAACCGAAAAAAAAAAAAAAGTAGTTATCAAATTTATTTTTCGATTTCTGTTTTGTTTTTAAGGTCACGGAAGTGTACTTTTTTTTAGATCAAATAATTTTCGCGCCGTTCAAATTATAATTTGTTCGGAATAAAATCGAATCGCTCCTAGACTAAAGATTCTAACATTATATTTGGTTCTTGATAAGTCGAGGGGGTGATTTAAAATTTTCCTAAGGTGGTCGGTCACCCCAGTTTACGCCTATGCGACCACCTGTTATATACTCATATAGAGAGGGTTGTGTATAGTTAAATATTATGGTTTGTAGTGAGTGTAGCGTTGTTGTTGTTTTTTTTTTCCAATACGCATGGCCTAGTTTTAATAAAAAATTAATAAATAATCTGATGAATTTATTATGCTTTGTAAATCCGTCGATGTCATTCGATAACACTGCATATGCAATGCAACCTTTGACTCGAATACACAATCATTTCGAGGTAAATTGACTGGTAGAGTTTTAAATCGAGCGAAATTTAAAAGAAAATTTAAAATAAATAAACACAAAAAAATTAAAAAGCAAAACAAATGATCATAATAAGACCAATAGAATTCACGTTTCGCTTTAAATCTTAAACGTCATATTTCCGTTGAACGCTGGGCAAAGCTGCTGTGCGGGGACAGCTATAGTATACGTTTGTATATTTATATATAATATATCGCAGTGGTTTCATTCGATCGTTCGGCCGTGTACACGCATTTATTAAACGGATAAATGTTGGAAACGGAGCGGCGAATTCAAACCCGACCGTCGTCGGTTTCGGGCACGTTACGTTTGGCGCGCGGGGGCACATCAAACGAAAACGGGGACGGCCGTCAACAACGAGATTGAATGGAAATTCAACGGAAACGCGCGCACAATTTGCGGGCCATCATAATATTATCGTGACGAGTAGGAGGTGCAGTTGTACTGCTACTGCGGCCGTCACGTGATATCGGGACGACTCGCAAACGGCGGCGTATCGTAAATAAATAATTTTTTTCGCTCGCGAATCTATGAATATGCATGTCGGCCGGGGGCGGCGGCGGCGGCGGCGGCGGCGGACACGGACGAGAACGTCTATGCGTTGCCCGTGTGAAAAACCGAAATTCAAAATTGCAAAAACACGCGCGATTCATTATTCATGGCGATGAAAAAAAAAAAAAGGGTTCACTCATATTTACATTAATTCCCGGCCGAATCTACTAGTGCCGCGGCGCGTAGGCTCTCGTGTACAATAATATGCACACCGAGGCATACAACAATATTACTCGGAGCCAATGTTTGCCGAACATGATAACGCGCGACTTTTTCCTACCTACAATACCTACGAGTCGTCGGCCCCCGGCCCCGTCCGTTGAACAAATATTATTTTTTAAACAACAAAAATTTAGCGTAGGCACACACACCCTTCTCTAATCGTTTCGGACGTTATATTATTGATATTTTTTTTCATTTCACGCCGAGCAAATAACGATATAAAAACCGACGGGATTAGGTATACGAGAGACGATACTGCCGTTTAATAAATACACGCGGCGAGCGCGCGCGCGCGCGAAAGGCCACGAGCAAACAATAATGATAAGTTATGTTATACACAAGGTTTTATCTATGTGGCGACGACGTAATGCGAACGCGTATCGATAACAATATATATATCAAATATGAGAGGGATTAGCTTCGACGTTTTTGGACTAGAAGTAAAACACACGAAACAATACACAGTCATCGTTCACGGTCGGAATACCTCGCGGTCGGATTAACGGCCATGTGTATTATATCGTGCGCGCTTATATTTACTCGAGTACATAATAACATAATATCCTCGCGTGTATATTGTGCGTCGTACCTGCGCACGCGTGTTCTTGCCGGCCTGTACGTTTGTTCGTTTGCCCGAGGGCCGGGGGATTCGACGACGACGTCACGGCGAACGGAGTTCTGGTGGTCGTCCGGCGACGAAGAAACGCGTTGGAAACGTCCCCCCCGGGATCCGGGAGTCGAGACTTTGGGATTTCTAGCGCGTTTCGCAGTAGTTATTTCCCGTGCTCGTTGTTTCGCGTTGCTAATCCGCGCGCCTCGTGTTGACCGAGCGCCCGGCGTTTTTTACGCTTTGCATTTTTCCGCGTTAATCGAAAACATTTTCGAATTTCCGCGAGGTCCTTTTATTTTCGGAACGTTTTACGCTATAAAAAATTCCGGGGTTTTCTTTTTTTCTTTTATATTTTCTTCTTGAGACGCCGCGGCGGCGAGGGTTTTCCGTATTAATAGAATCCGCCAGGACGTATTTTCTCAACGGCTTACGGGTTTATTTTTGCATAATGTGTTTTGAAACAATATTTCAGATATTTTGCATTACGCTCCGCTGCCCGTTAAGTACCTGTTTTATCGAATGCACGTCGTCCTGTCTGAGCGCTTCCAATTAAAAAACGGAAGAAAAATTAACAAAAATCCCAGTTGCTAATTCTATACAAGCGCGTCGTTTTGAATTTTTTAAGATCGCACAAAGGTCAACGGGGACGAGAGCGTTTTCCCGGGCTCCTTATTAGCACGTTTCCGGCATACAACAACAATGCGCGCCGACGGTTACCATCATTTATATACTATCGCGATACCGACAAATACGCACCCGTCGCTCTGTGTTGCCTAACTCGGCAGCCGCGGTGCTCCGTTATCGCCTGATGGGTATTTGTTTTTCATAAAACGTCAATACAATTATTGTTTGCGGAGTCGACAATTAAACACGACGGCGCTCGACCACGGCTACATAGAGTTTTACAAAACGCATTCGTACATCGTATACACACACGGAACGGTGTTTTTAATTTTTCAAATGTACACGCTTTTTGTGGCGAGTCGGAGAACGAATGTGTCCTTAAAACGGACTACAGTACAAACAGGACGAAACACAGGACGACGCGCTTTTGAAAGCCGGTAAATTGTTCGTGACGACGACGACGAGTTCGCGCGGAATAAAGTCTTCGGACGTTCGCCGTACGTCGGGCGGTTAATAATACGTACGTATTATGACGAGTATTTTCACCGGACGAAACTGTAATAATATTAGAACGTCGTTTTGCAGGAGCGATTGAAAAGCAAAAAAAAAAGCCTTTGATTTATCGATGCGGTTGTCGAACGATTATGAATTCGTCACTGGAAAAAACCTCGCGCGCCAATTTCAAATCAATCGACCGAATAATTATTGTTGCGGATCGTAGACGAGTAACGCGCATATTAAATTTAGTACATGCGATTTTTCAAATAAAACTTATTTCGACTGTATCGCGATGCAAAACAGTTACGATTATATGTTGTTTCGTTTCAGGTCTTTATTCTACGTCGCATTATGCGTCGTCGGTATAAAATCGTTATTACGATTGCGGAAGAGACAGATTTTCAAACGATTTCCGAGAAAAAAAACTTATACACGTCGGATATTGATTTATAAAATAATATTACATGCCTGGGAGATATAATATTAAAATACAGACGTCTTCTGATAGTTACCTTTATTTAGGTCGATAGTAAATATTATTAAATTAAATACAAACTAAAAATTTATATTGGCTAAAGAGTAAAGTCGCTTATACGGACCTCTCCAAAATCCGCCACTGATTATGAACGTCACATCCGACTGGCCGACCGTCCGAACCCTTATAGTTCAAAACTTAACTCCGTCTCAATACCTGGAAACCTCGCAAGAATACGGCGTAAGGATCTTAACCGAAAGACAAATAACAAAAAATTCCAATCGCAGTTTATTACCGTTTACCGATAATATGACCGCCGCGCCGCCGGGCGAACGACTAGGTTTTTTCATTTTTTCAAGTCGTGTGATGTGGACTTTCTTTCCTTTCAGCACATGTACGATTTTTACAAATTTCACATGGTAAATATTATTAATATTATGTTGTTTATTATTAATATCATATTATTATAAATGGAATGCGATCGAAACGGTAAAGTAATATCGATTGAAATATAAGGGTCATGTTAACGCGCTACCCTTTTTCTAGATTACATAATATTACCTAAACGTATCGTGAGATTGGAAAAAAATCGAAAACCCGATAATGTTACCGACAGTCTGGAAAACGCTTTCTATCCGGACGCCCCGGAACATTTCAAATGATCGAGGTCGAAAATCTTATGCCACCGCGTGAGTTTTCAATCTGACATTAGTCGAAATCAATTAAATATTTCCCCGCCATGTACATTACGACATGTACTTGGCTGAAAAATACTGCTCGATATCGTACGTCAAATTTATTGTATTCCATCACGATTTCACTATTAATCTCTGGAAACAAAACGATAATATGTAAGAAACGGATAGCGAGAAAATAAAATAGGCTTTAGAGAGACCGCCCAGATAAATGTATCGGCGTATATACATAAATATATATATATAACATATACATACATGCACATATATTGTGTAAGTATATAATATACGGTATCAAATTTCACGTGGAAATTGTAGAGTACCCGCAAGTTTTAGGAATAAGTTTCTCTTCTTCTATATAAAATAAAATATGTTACAATACGACGGTTTAGTATTTAAGGGATTTTGCGGTGAAAAGCAACGCAATATAATGTTCGTCATTATTTAGTTAATGCGTCGCAGCGTATTTTACGAAAAGAAATAATAATCTCTCGTAATGCTATTACAATAATTTTTGAATTTAAATTCTGAAACCGAACACTGACATTTTTATGCGCGCAAAACCCAATACATTTTCCGTGAAATAATATTCGAGCGTATATTACAGAGCAGTCGTCGTTGTTACATCGTGACGTTGTGTGTGCGCGCTTCTCGAAATGTGTATTATAAAACGAAATATTATTATAACGTCTAGTCAGTATACGTATATAATATATAACGTTCTTGAACTGTGAGGCATACCCGCGCATGTGTGTAAAACGTACGAGTATATGCGAGAGCGTATATGTGTAATGTGTGTTAAATAATATATGGCCTGTCCTGAATTTGATTACACGAGTAAAACTTTACGGCTAATTTCCGTGTGAAAAAAAGCCACCGACAACAGTAGCTATGATATCGTGTTCTCCGACCAGTCGTGCCAACTCGAAGGAGAAACTACGAAATTTCGACGTAGGTATTATTCGAATCGTACTCGAGGTTCTTTTTTTTTCCCCTTTTTTTTTTTTTTCGAAAACCCTTACTACAATATGCTTTATGCCACTAATAATGTTTAATTACAAAGAAGAAATTAAATATAAGCTCGACTTATTTAATTTTCCAACCATTAAACTTTGAGAAAGCATGAAATTAATTACATTGAACGTTGTGAAGATTTCAAGTGGAATTACTTCTTTTTTTTTTATTATTATTATTATTATTATTATTATCATTATTATTATTACTATTTTATTTTTTTATTTTTTTACTTTCAGACACTACGCGATAATTGGATTAAATAGTATTACTTAAAAAGAAAAAAAAAACTCATAACTATACAGCCGTTTCGCTGCGGGGCAAAAGTTTTTTGTATACTTACGAATACTACTTGTTACCGGTCAACCATGTGTGTGCAAGCGGTCCAATTAAAAGTTGTGCAAAAGTGTGCTAAAAGTTTGACATTATTACACGATTTATTATAATTTTTCAGATGCCACGTGATAAATTTCGAACTGTCTATTCGCCACTTTATTCGCGGGGGCAAGCGTGTGTGTTTTTTCTTTTAATAATTCGTGTTTCGCGTTAACGAAATATTTGTTCCGCGATGAAATCCATAACTCGATAATCCATATTGTTATTATTGCGTCGTCGTCGTCGTCGTCGTCGTCGCCGCCGCCGCCGCCGCCGCCGCCGCCGTAAACTTATAAGACGTAATAATAATTATTGTTACCAAACAATATTAATTTTATGATTTCCAACATTCGAGTGAAGTTTAAACAACTTGTCAGTTTCAGGTGTAATATATGCGATAAGAAGCTTTTCAAAATGAATAACACTATTGCGCTAGAGGTCATATTTAAAATTTAACGCGCGCGCGTTAATTTATTAGTAGCGACGATTATGTTTTAATACGAGTCGGCGGCGGCGGTTCGTCGTACGAACGTCGTCGCAGTGATTTCAGACGATAAATAACGCGCGTCGACGGAATCGCGGGGACCGTTTCGACGCGCGCGAACTGAATTCGTCCTGGCCGTCGAAAAACGAAAAGAAACATGCGCCCGACCGTTCGGGTTCAGAACTCGCGGATCGTATTCATTAAACGCCGAGGCGAGGCGTCCTTCGAACGAGGTCTGTTTGCCGGCACACGGAGACTTGACCACTCGCACACGCTTTAAGTCGCTTTTTTTTACGGTTCCACCGGTATCGAAACGGTTTTATAATAATGAAACGATCGTTTCGACAACAACCGTCGTCAGGGCTCCTCTCGGATTTCAGATGGTAATTTAAAACACGCGATAGGTCACACGTTTCGGGGCCGGTCCCGAAATCATATTATATACAAAATATAATACGAAAGATTCGACAAACAAACCGAAAAAAAAAAAAAAACAAGAAAAGAAAGGATGATGTCCACTATTATCAACCGAGTCGTATCTACATATACATATAAACAAATACGTTGTACGTAATACATATACGATGATTGTATGTATTATTTATTATACTCGTAGTGTAATAACCACTCCATTGTGACGCCGCGACGCTAGTAAAAATACGTTCATTTCCTGTTCCGGCGCGCGGGCCAGTCGTCTCCAGTCTGCAAACTCATTTTACACCCCGTGCACGGCCCCGAAGGAAATGTGTGTGTGTGTGTGTTAAACAAGCGAGAACATAATATTATCATTATTATTATATCGCGGCGTCGCGTCGTTGTAAACGATTGATTAAATTTCGCGAAAACTCATTTCGCACATTTAGTGTACGCACTAGCGGGTCTAGCGGAAAAATTATAACGATTTCAATATACGACTCGACGAATATAATAATCACACGTACAATTCTCTTGCTGCAGTAAAGTATATAATAGGTACACCGAACGACGAGACGCCGCGGCATGAACCTAGTTCTCATGGCGTTTTTGCTCGCAAGAGGATAATCTCATTAACGGGCGGGCGCAGGAGACACGGGAAGACGAGAAGGACTGCGCAATATTTCACGCGGCGGCGGCGGCGGCGGCGGATGCGCAGTGATCTCGTAATAACGTTCCAGAGCCAAACAACAATGCCCGTCGCGTAATAGACGAATCGTGGTCGCGCGTCAGATCGTCGGTTAAATAATTTATCGACGGAGAAATAAAACGCGAAAGACGACGATATTATATTATTTTATTAATCGTGAGAGTGAGCGGCGCAGAGCGAATCGTTTGACGTGGTCGAGTGGAAACTCGGACGTCGCGCGCGGCGTAGTAGTAGTAGTAGTAGTGCACAGTTTCTATCGAAACGAACACCGACGATTCTGCTGTGCGAAGCAAACGCGACTTGTTATTCCCGGCGTCTACTCAAACGACGTGACGCCACAGGGCCGGCGCTACCATTTGCGAGGCCCTGGGCAAAACTTATTTACCCAATAACCATAATATTGTCGAAATTTCACAGGCGAAAAATTATCAAAAATGTATGTGCCAGATTTTAAGCGCGAGGCCCTGGATAAACGTCGTCCCGTTTTATTCGCCGGCCCCGCGCGAGAGTATTTACAACAACGTGCCGGCGTTTTCTCGCAAACTGTCTCGCGAGAAAATCCCTCGGCGTCCTGCACGCAGTCGGAAACCGATGGGTTTTCATCGCCCGGAGTCTGAAAACTAGTCGAAATTATATTATATAACTATTTAACGATGTTCTCCGTTAAAACGTCTTCCCGAACGTCGTCGTACGTAGAAAACTGTCCGTGGTCGTACACTAGGATACTATCGTAATATATTTTTCACGGTAAATCGAACATTACGATAGTCGGGTTCTGACGTATTTGAGTTGTACGGTAAAAATGAAAATAAAAAATAAAACTGACGAAAAAAATAAATAAATAGAACATCGTTCCAACAATGTGTAATTATATAGACGTTTTAAAATCGAAAGAGCGAAACATGTTTTGTGTGTAAATTATTTATTCAAATTAACTCGACGTCAAATAATTATTGTTTCGTCGTACGGCTAATTCCGCCCGACTGGCTATCATCTGCTCATAGTTTTAAGAGTTCAACACACAACTGTAACCCATTTCGGAATAAAGACGTTTTTTTTTTTTTGCACGCTTCTTACGGCAGGAATTTATTGGTTCTTTAAACACATATTATTCTTATTAAATCACGAATTTCGATCGTTTAGGACCCGTATTATGCGAGGATACGCACACTTATAACATACACTATAATGAGCTCGAGGATATTAGACTTACACGTATAATCACTTAATATTCATAATCGGCGCGTTGTATATTATTTTTTAATTACGTTGTTTTTTTTTGTTTTTTTTTTCCACTGTATCGCGAGCTCGAGGAATTCAAACGCGTAACGTTCGGTAATGGTCGGCCGAAGACCAAATCACCAAAGTCGTCTAGACTGGTGCGCACGAGATAACCCGGATAGTATCCGCGACCGCGGGCGTTTCAAAAGTTCAACATTTTGTGATTACGACTCGCCGCCGTTCATAACGAATTCCATTACACTAATCGCGAGAACGCCATTTATTCCGAATAGTAAATTTTCGATTTATTATTTTCTCTGGAGTTTTTTTTATTTATTTTACACCGCATTTTACACAACGTGCAGAAATTATCGTTGCCCTCGCCATTTGCCTAGCCTCGATTCAACCATGTGAACGTTTATTTTCCAAAACATTTCAATGATATTGTCGATAAACGACGCGTTTTACGTATTTGTACTCTCTTGGTTTTGTCTGCCCTACAATATTATTACATATTATTATTATTCTCGCGAGCACCTAGGCATCCATAAATAATCGCCGCGCACACGCGGTGTAATCGAAAACAGTTCATTTATTACGAAATCGTTCGTTTCGTGAACTCGTTTGACGTTATTTATCACTTATCACGCGCGATGTGGGCAGAGTAAAAATAAAAAAAAAAAAATCTATTTACATTTTACGCGCGCCGCGTACCGAGAGGCATTTATTATACTGGTCGTATACTCGGGCCGGCCCGAGTGGAATTACACACATTGACACGGACGTGCCGTTTTCAAACTCCGGATACCTATCATTCGGATCATTTGGGTTTCAAATCGTAGACCGGGCCCCCCTCCCCCCCCGCCGCGCCGTGTGAAACGATTTCAAAAACAAAACGTGTTTTCACGCGCTGACCGCAATAATTACGATCGCGCTCGGATTATAGTCGCACTCTCATATTACGCAACCGCGTTGCGAACGATATTCCGTCGGCCGTGACTTTTTCACACGTGAAAATTCGTCAAAAACGTCCGACAACGACGGCGATAATAATAATTAATATCGAAAATAGGTGCATGCCGATAATTCGGCAGCTGCTGCTTAATCGGCGCACAGAGGCGACGGCGACCCGGCCGTTATTGCGGGCACGCTTTGTTTCGTATCCTCCGAGCCCGGCTTGTACAATGCACAACGTTTTTACTTTTCCACATAACCGTTTTACCGACTTGAAACCTTTTACTTTGGTAACGCTTCGCGAGCCGGTCGGTCGGTCGGTCGGTCGGTCCGTGTATAATTTATTATAGTTAATTTCGAATTTTGGTCAAACTACTGTTTCGTGTGTACTCTGCGACGGAATTGATTGTTTCCACTTAAACAGGATTTCCACCTGAAGGTTCTTTTAAAACTTCATTACGGTCGCCTACACTGCGCGCGCGTACCTACGAGAAAATGATAATTTACGATGATTGCGGTCCATTTGTGTGTGTGGCCATTGGTTTAACACACGCGTATCGGCCAGCGATCGCGGGCTAATCTGTAAACGTAATCTTATTTTCATTTTTTTTTTTTTTTAACAAACATATTGTTTCAAACTAAACTGAATATATCGCGTCGTTATCGCGTGTGCGGGACATTTTTTCCACTCTTTCTCGGCGTCGAAACGCGCCACGTTTACAATAACAACAACAGATAGATTTATTGTGACGCTTACCGATGTGTTATAATAATAATATATACTCGTATATATTATATCGTACGATGGTTATTCGAGCCGAACGGAATTACAAACGAGACGTTTTTACAACGGCGTGTTTCTAAATCCAAATCATACGTTATAATATTATATTTTATATCGAGACTAATTATGACCGTCAGCCCGCGGGGCCGACGGCTAATAATTCGACATGTCGTTATTGTTCCCGCGCCGTGCACGTTCGCGCGTTTGACGTGTCGTTTTTTTTGCACCACACCGCCACGCCGGTTTTCGAGTAGGCACGCCGACGACGACGTCTCGTCGTCCCGACGAATTAGCGTAAACGCCGTACAAATATTTGTACACACGAGAATAATTCAATTAACGTCGGAACGCGGAGCATGTAATTAGTTTAACGTCCGACTCCATTTCGCGCGCGGCAATTAAACGATTATTATCCATTAAAAGTATACGACGAAATTTCGGCGTTTTACTGCGCGGGGGGGCCCCGTTCACGGTCGAGAATCGATGGGAAATCATGCGGAAAAATATCAGACAACGAGCAAGACGAGAGACTGCGGCGCGGCGGCTCCGGAGTGCTCGTCCGTGCTCGTCGGTTCGAAACTAAAAGCAAAATCTCGAAATTAAACGGATTCGGTTTATCGACCGTGCACGGCAATCGTCATTATCGTACGATCCCGCCAGTGTCTGTCGGTCGGGCCACGTCATTTCAATGCTCGGCCGGTGCACACACGCGCTTCGCTCGCCGCCGCCGCCGCCCGAGGGCGTTATTCCGACGCGCGCGCCGGGCTCCCCTGTTTGTTTTGATTTATCGAATGTTGTTTCGATCGTATTTTAATCAACGTCGCACACCAGAACGTGTTAATAAAATATAATACGCTGCCGTACAGAACGGACCCGCGCGCGCGATACACCTAACCGAATGCCGGCGCGGCCGCGTCGTCGTACGTGCGTATTTAAACGGGGCGGGAAGAACAAAACAAAACCGATGAAACCGCGCCGCGTATATTATGGTAGGTAGCGCGGGTATTATCGACGTCACGGACTTTTCGGGCACATTTGTGAAAACCACTCGTCCGCCCGTCTGCGGTCGTCGTCGTCCTTTTCGAAACGTATTGAAAACGCAACGACGATTTGTCCGACGCAAAATCGCCATCGGGCTTTCTTTTTCAAACGCGACGTTTCCCGGAAATCGCGTCCGCGCGGATCCGACGACCCGTCGAATTGTTACAGCTGGTTCCGCCGGTGCAGCTTCGGCGACCAATATTCGAATCGTGCGGTTTTCTGCGCAACATATAATCTCACCGACTATTAATATATTGGCCTTCCTATAGATAGAAATGTTTATACGTATACTGCGACTCGTACGATTGTGGGGCGGCAAGAGCCAGGACGTCGTTTGCCCTCTAGTTTTTATTTTTAAAAAACTTTTAGTTTGACAACAATTAATTGTGAGTACTGACTATACCGAAGCTCCCCGGAACTCGGAAGCCAACCTATAGTTGCACCGTCGTCGGTCCATTTTACAGTAATAGAATAAAAGTACTCGATGGACGACGACAAACTCCTCGTTGGTTATTATTGATTTGTATTTTTACGAACATTGTGATGTAGCCAGTGGCGAGCGTTCGTAGTCTGCCAACACCGTAGTGTACATAATATAGCGGCCCAATAAGCCCCCTTCCTAAGGTTTTAGACCCAGTTCTATCGTAATCATGTTAGAATAAAACACCCTCGCGCGGAACCGAGTTATTTCGACCCCAATGGAATATTTGTAATCGATCGACATGCATTTCGAGTCGCGTGGTTACCCGTCTACCTCTATGATTCGAGCCCACCTGAAAAGTTCGTGTGGCGATCGTTCTCGAAAAAGTGACGCCACTGTGCACGTTCGCAGTGCGTTTGTCTGTACCCGCAGCGTCGGATGTTACCGTTTCCTTCTCTCTTCCCCGTCGTGAGTCGTTTTATATACGCGATTTGGGCCGCTTTCTGAAACATTGTTTTATTGCTTGCGATTGAATAAATCGGACCTTTATAATGTTTTATGAATTTGGTTTTGTCCGACGTGTTTTGAATCGTGACTCGTTGTTTGTGGTCCGACGTCACTCTCTCGATTAGTAGTCGATAGTCAAAAACGATCCGGAGACACAAAAACGTCAAGAATTGTTTTAAGACGCGGAGTTTGTCGTCAAAACGCGGAACGAGAAAAAAAAAAATGAAAAATTCCGACTCTAATCACACGACCGTTGGTCGCGGAGGATATACAACAACAACTGCACTGTGATGTTGGACATCGGGATGATATTATATTAAATTAAACTTTCTCGATAATTTCCCGGCCGACGCGAATGTATATTACGACGTTTATGTGAGAAAAATTTCACACGAAAACTCGACGAGGAAATTTTTCGAAAGTTTTCGTTTTCGTCGTCGTGGTTTTTTTTTTTTTTTTTCATTCCATCGCGCGTGAAAACGTTGAAAAACATTATTTCGGGACCGGTAAATTTCCCCAGGCCTAAAATCTCTCCTCTGTCCGCCCAATGATTACATATTGTACGCTTTAGAATATTATCGCGCGCGCTATCGAATCGTTCGGCGGCGGCGGCGGCGGTGAAAATATATGCCAAGCTCTCGGCGGCGCAAACTTTTCGATACATATATAATATATTATGGCCGCAATGACGCGCGCGCGCCCGCCACCGCCGCCCGCCGCCTCTCTCTCCCGAAACCGCCGCTGTCCTTCACCAACCCATTATACTTTTAATTAAAAACAAGAGTTTAACAAACATGATTATCTAGATTCTCTCTCTCTCTCTCTCTCTATGTATATCGATGTATGACAAAATAAATATTAATCTAAACACGAACGACGCGCGCGGCTTTTCACGCGAACGCGTATGCGCTATACCACCGTCAAACTCGCCGGAGACTTTTCCGACGCGTCGCGAAACGTTGTCGTTTTGGGGAGAGGAAAAAAAAAATCCAATCCGCCAAACAGCAGTGCCGACGAATAATACCTGCGTCACGGGTTCGTTGCAGCCGACCGGACGTCCGAATCTTCGTGACGGTTTATCGATTTACAATCAAGCGACGACGATGGCGTTATAATAATTATTATTATTATCCGAGAAATACGTATACTAACAACGAACAGCAGACTACCGACTCGCGATAAATATCATAATGTCATTATTCTGGGTCGACCGGAGTCGCGCGCGACCGCGTAGAACATGATATTATTGGTAATAATATTAATTTTTCCGCGTTCGAACGCGTCATATTTTCGGGGCGTCGTCGTGTATTGTCGTGATTAATAACAACAAACACGAAACAATAATTGAACGCTTGTAAATATCGTATTTTATTTTTAATTGATATCGCTTAATTAGTAATTATATTATACTAATTGTTCGACTAATCCCACGACGTCGCTCCAAGTGTAATTATATTATTTATGTAAAGTTCGAAAGATAAATGTAGGCGCGAGTGTTCTCAACAGAACATTCTGTTGTACACCATTACGATTTACAAATTTAATTATAATATTCGAAGAAAAAAAAAACAACAACAACAACAACAACATACGAGTATGTACACCTAAAAATAATTACAATCGCTCGTAGAACGGCGATGGTGGTTAAGAAATTTTTTATTTTTATTTTTCACCGCGCTATTTAAACATTTTAATTGTTCGGCGTAGTCGAAATGTGTAACTCGTGGCTCGATAATAATGTGATTCGATTATGTGACCGTAACTCGTGACCGGCAACGCAAAGAGTCGCTTGCATCTTGTAATCATTAAATACGTTATTTTCGAGCAACTGTTATAGTCGCAATATCGATCGAGTGATTTGAATATAAGCCGACGAAAATCTATCGAAACCCCGCCCACTCGAATTATCGGCGTCAAATTGTATTCTATTTTTTACAGCGAGATTTTTCGAGCTAATGAAATCTCCTACGCCGCGCCGTGAATTATTATATACATTCTAACACAATAATTATTATCATCGTATCGTTCAGACGTGCGTCGTATTCGCTTTAAATTAATTTCATCGGTTTACCGTGCGCGCAAACTGATTTACTTTGATTTCGATAAATCAAATATTTGCTGCAATGTGCAATATCACAATCACTGTATATATGACGTGTAGATTCGTTGAAAAAATATATAATCTGGTAATAGAGAAATAGAGCGATTCGGGTTTTTTTTTAATTTTTTTATGCGATTTCTTATGATTTCGAGTTCTTTCTCGACGCTCTGGAATTTCTAACACGCCCGTTTGCATGTCATCCGTACGACGATCCATATAATATTGTCTATGATTATGTATTTATACATTGGGCTATTCTACTATCGGTAGTAACTGTTACAAATCCCGAGACGAAATAACAGTGATAAATATGATCGCATGATTTTAGACTTTGAATTAATGCATTTCGTTCAGTGATTTATTAATTTTCGATTTTTAATCATACCCGAGCAATGTACCGCGCGAGCAATAAAAACGGACTGTTCGTGAATTATATATTTTTTATCTATACACATATTATTATTATAATGTACATCGTATTTCAGAAAATCATTCAACAGTCGATAACTTTTACATTTAACTCAAAGAACGTTTTTTTTTTTTTTTTTTTTTAATTCATATATTATATAAATTCGTGTTTATAAAATATTCGCGTACGAATTAAGATAATTCATTGAATTTATTCAGTGTCGTAAAAGAATTAAATTGTTTTTGAAAAGCCAAGTAATTCTTTGATGTTTAATGGTAAAATAAATTTTTTTCTCGTACACGCTTTAGTGTTGTTGTTTTTTTTTTTTTTTTTTATAGAAGTGCATATTTCAAGATTTTTTATGCTTATTTCGTATGCATATCTGGTAATTTTTTAGTGCGTACACATTCGAGTTATTTTAAGTGCACACAAACATCCTAATAGTGATAATCAAATGTCACCGGTAAAATATCTCATGATTGTAATTTATCGTTTTTTATCATCGAAATAAGTAATCGACAAATCATTCTAGAATACTGACAAAAAAAACAAACACGACGTTTGTGTGATAATTATTGCGATAAGCATCGCACGTTTGAATTTGAAAAGAAAAAAAAAGAAAAATGATCAAACGCGGACGTCACATATCAACGAAACGGTATACCGACGACGTTCGTCGTCATTCAGGTGAGCCTCAGAAATTCCGAGTCAGAATTCGACGTTTGTTAAAACAAAACAAAACAAAACAAAAACAAAAAAAAACACACCAAATACCGCGTCAGTGGTGGTCGCATTAATCGAAAATTATTTATTGCAACAAGTCCGTTGAACCGTGAAATTTCGAGTCGCATAACATTTGTTTTAATTTACACTATAGCACTTGTATCGGTTCGTTACACATTTAGTTACACAACGGCGAAATGGAAATCCCTGTCATCCTGCAGTAAGTGAATTTAATGAACTTACGCTGTTCGAACTGATATTACTGTTTTTGATGCATTCTTGTTGCGAGCGAAACTTCCCCCCGCTTGTATGCGGAAATTTAGTTTCCAGTGTGTAATATATATATATGTATACAATATATCTCAATCTTATAAAGGACGAAATACAATATTTAGCGTTGCGATTTCTTATACGACCCATCGACGTTGGGTATTTTTAAAAGAGAACCCATCGAGAACGGCGGCGGAGAAAAGTTTTCGCGAACAAAGCTAAAACAATATTATCGACGGAAAGAAAAAAAGAAAAAAAAAAACGAAACAATTGTTTCTTTACAACGACGTTGTAAACCGTGACGAATATATCATCATCGTGTGATTTTGTTCGTATGGTTTTCGCCGCCGCCGCCGCCGCCGCCGTCTACCGGTGAGAACATTTTATCCGCGTGTACGCGGAATAATAATAATAATAATATCGTACGTTCGTTTCAGTACATCGTCGGTAATCATGATTTTTTTTTTTTGTTTTTTTCGCCGTTGTCTCTCTCGCGCGCCTTCTCCGATACATAAAAAACTACATTTCGAGACGTTTTCATTGAATAATAAATAACATTACATTCTCTCGCACACGATAAATTAACCAGATTTCCGGGTTTTCGAGAGTTGAAAAAAAATTATCGCTCCCCAGTCGCGCCCGACTTTGCGAGCCACTATATAGGTAGGCGAGTTGCTTTTCGGAGAATTTTCATACCTACGACACACTTTAAGTCCTTCTCCCCGTCTCTCCCCGCAATATCCAATTATCCTCTTTTCCTCCGTTCAATTATTCCCCCCACCCCGTGTTCCCCCGGCTCCGTTGTCAAGAGGACTCTTGTCGCGGCCGCGCGCATATATAGTATAGTTATATAGATTCTTTAACATCGCCGTAATTCATTCCGCATAATATAATTTGATGTCGTAAACATTTGGTTCATTTTCAAAGTTATCGAATATTTACAACGCCGAATGAATATATTATAAATACCGTGATTACCATAAACATTGGTTCGTTTTTAAATTACGACACACGTTAAAAACGAAGATGAATTTTAAATTTTTTCCAGCTCTGTAGAACGCGCATGTCCCCGCGCCACGCGTGCGTATTATATAAACCAACACGTACCTACGGTTAAGTGATTCGTTAACATTTTGCGTATAAATTATTATGACGATGAATATTTGAAATTTCGAAATTGCATAGAAATTGCAGTTTGTTTTCTGTTGACTCGTCGTGCGCCGATCGACAATAATTATTATTATTCTGAATTGCTCTTATTATTTCCCGCGAGCGAGAAAAAATTTTGATATGGTGAAATTTTTTTCTCATAATTTACGTTTAAAAAATATATGTTTTTATAATTAACGTTTTTTTTCCGAATTAAAAAAAAAATAAAACAGTTTTTATCGTTTTTCCGCGACGGTTCTTCAAAGTGTATAATATACGCCGGTCTCGGAAAAATAAAAACCGATTTTTAAGAAAAATCACGCGTAACGACTACTCCCCCACTTGACCAATTATAACTATGTATATAATTAAAAAACACGAAATGTACTTATGCGTTTTGCCGAAACGAAAAGTGCACGTCACGTTTAATAAATTTAAATTGCATTTGCAACCGAAATGCAAAGCTATAACACAAACGGCTATAACAATAAACGAGGTACTTGAATTCATCTGCAGTCTGGACATAAGTTGTACGTTATAATATAAAAGTCACTGTGCAGAGGTAAAAGGGTTGTAATTTTTGAATACTTAATTAAATTTAAAACTTCATTAGTTCCCTTAGAAAAATCATGTATTTCAAAAGTGTAAAATGCAAATAACAAATTTAGTCGAGCATTTCAAGTAAATTTTGAACACGGTTGGTAGTTGCGAAACAAGTTGACATCGTTTGCTTGTACAGGACAACGTTCGGTTTCGCAGAAAACTATTGTGGCCATTAAGGCAGATATGTTAGACGTGAGTTTTCATACTGAACTCGAAAGCAATCAATTTTAATTGAATTCCAAAACAATTTTGCCGAAGGTGAGTTAGATATAATTTTAAATTATTCTATTAAAACACAAATGGATTAATTTATATAGTCGGTTCTTTTTTTTTCTTTTTTTTTTCTTTTTTTTCAAAAAACTTTACGGCTTATTTCATCTGTTTAAATTCAATTACGTCGATTCTACTCGTACTAGGAGTCGTTAATGTCGTTACGTTTTCTTGAAATCATCGACGATCGATGATGTTTTCGGAACGATCTCGTGACTGAGCTGCGGTCCGATTTTGAATACCGTCCTCGTGGTTTAAACACACCAGCACGTTTATGCCGTTGCATCTCGGAACGCTCGTCAAATACCGAATTTTCGAATTGAATTACACTTGCTTCGGCGTGCTTCGATACATAAAGCAACCTGTTCACTTTATACATAACGTTATTATATAATAATATTATTATAAGCGCGTGTGGTTATAGACTTACTACTTATAGATACACGCACGGTAAGTACGTACGTGTGACATGTAGAAAAAATCAATACGTTTACTTATTCCGAGCACATGCAATGCCGCGCGTAATAGAGTATTATAAATGACGTTTTAATGAATACATAATAATTATTATCGGGCGCGTAATTCTATACGTCTCGAATAATATTCTTCTACGCGTATAATTAAAAGAGCGCTGCGAGTTCCGGTGTAGGAAAAATCAATCGCCGCCGTTTACTTTTTAACGTTATTATTTAATTTACACTCGTTTCCGTCAAACCGTTTTAACCGCGATGGAAAAAAAAAAAACCGAGATAGACAGAGAGAGAGAGAGAGAGAGAGAGACGGACGGACTTTATAAGGATTTTCCGCTGGTTAAACACGTAGGAGTTAAATATTTTTCCGTTCAACGCGCGCGCAATGCGTGCGCAGGTATATACGTTTTGTATTTATACGTAAAAAAAAAAAAAACGCCGCGTCATATGTAGAGCATAATTTTGCTCTTTTCATTCATCGGATGATATTCCGCACACGAGGTATTGAAATATTAAATCCGGTCACAGGTGGTATAATTAACAAGAATGAAAAAAAAAAATAATAACAATAATAACACGGTATTTTAATAACATAATATATTTTTCATTTTTTTCATCTTTTACTTTTCACATTTTTATCCCGGCGACCACGACAAAACATCGTAATCTCGGCCGCAGCCCGCAATATTATAACATATTATATTTATGCGAAACGCATATTGCGTGTTGTTTGTTTGGATCGCCCTTTGAAGTGCAGAACAAAAGAAGAAAAACGTAATAACAGTAATAATAATAATAGTAATAATAATAATAATAATAATAATAATAATAATAATAATAATGGCAAATATACAACGCCAATTACCCATCGGAGGAGACGTTTTTGTCGCTGAAACGAATTACTAGCCGCCGAGAATAACAATATTATTATTATAATAATATTTTCTGCGTCTATTGTTTCGCGCACTCGTGTCGCGACAGCCGTGTATCGTAATTTATTATTTTTTTCATTCGGAAAATCACGTGTGAGAATATACGTATTGTGCTCGAAATCGTGTGCGTGTGTTGCAACTATTTATCCGGCGAGTCCTCCCGAAACTATACCCAATAATATACTGTCTTCGTAGAAAATATGAAAAACGTTGGTTTTTCTTCGCTTTGCTTTTCGATCCTTTTTTTTTTTAAATACCCCGAGAGGTAATTGTAAAATCGAGGACGGCTAGAAACGACGACGGAGAGAACAAGATTAGCCGTCGTCGAAACGACGTTTCCCGCTGTAGTCGCTGCAAGTCGTGTCTATGCGAAATAAAGATGAAACATATCGACGACGAACGCTGAAATAATAATAATATTGTCAAATATGTAATCCGATGCCGTTCGTATAGATGGCGTATTCCGCCGTCGCGATTCATTCCACCTCATCGACATAGCCGCTCGCTTTGACTTCGGGACCTAATCGGCGTGTGTTCGGAAATCTACGCCACCGGATCAATGGTTTAAAATAGTAATTGAATAAAAAAAATATTCGGATATTTTTTCCGGCACTCGATTTGATTTTAAAAAAAATACTTTTGATTTCGGTCGCATTCGAGTGTGCATAAATATTCTCCCGAGTATTTTCGTCTTTGAAGTGTTCGAATAGTTTTCCTTTGATTTCCTACGATTTTCGTAATATTGGATATCCCTCGTACAGTATAATATGTTTTCATATTGCAAGACAACTCAGGTACACCTAAGTACACTCGGGTTCGGTGTTTAAATAAACCTGTTGATATAGTCCATCGCCTACTGGATGACAATGCGACAGTGGACGACCCGGAAATCGGGATTAATGCGGAGCGATCGATCCGGTCGAAAACCGACGGCTTTCTCTAGTCGACTTCTGTCGTTTCGATCTTGTTCGAATGGTCGTCGAGGGATACGAAATATTTCATCGGTCCGTCGTCTCGTGTATGCGCGGAAGATTTTTTTTTAAATTTGACTAATAGTTTGTTTTAGGAGCGTTTAACATGTAAATTAAATTGTCATCATTCAAACCTAGTTGTGATGTACGCCACAGTTTTGGTATTGTTGCAAAAGCTGTTTTGACGTTGCAAGTTCGGTGATAGAAAGTGATTGGAACGAATCACCTGTCAAATCAGGTAAACATATTATTCCTATTTCGTCGTCGTTTTATCGTACGCAATTGTTAAGTCACTGGAAACAGACGTTATTCGCATCGGTAATAGTATATTTTTTTTTTTCATTATTTCATTATTTTGACACGTAATTTCTACTGAAATAAGTCATCTCGCCTGTAAAAAAAAAAAATACAGATAAAACCGGCACTACAATTATAGTCCGATATGATAAAATAATCTAGTTTTTTAATTACAAAATAATCAACGCGTATTTATTCGATTTTTTTTTTTTTTTTCGTATAATTATTGTTGTGACACATAAATTATAATAATAGGTACCTAGTGCCGTAGTGGGTTTGAATGCAAATTGAATTTCTTTGTGGGAGTCTAAAACAATGTTTTTCAAGCACAAAATTCGTTTTATATGACGTATAACAACAGTATGGAAAAAAAAGGAAAAAAGAAGAAGCCGTAACATATTCTTTTTTTAAACAAAGTAATTTTTTAATGCATTAAAATCCACGCGCTCTATTTATAAAAATAAATTTTTTAAACAAAATCGAAATAGGTTAACACCGACGACGACGACGACGACGTGAAAAAGAAAAATCGATTATTTTCGTTCGATTTCAACAATATCCCAGTTTCTTAATAATTAACAAAAAAATAATCACTCGAAAATCGTCATCGAATGGGGCCCGCCCCCCTCGCGAGTGTATGCGCGAGACGATTTTCATAGGATATCGTTTGCTATTTTATTGTCAGATTTGAAAAAAAAATCGATTTCCCGTTGCTCTAAACCGAATAAATAGTACGAACAGTTTTCGAAAACATTCGCTGCAGCACTCCTCGGTCAAAAGCATTTTCCGACGTATTCTCTCACACTGTCCGTCGCGAGTAATACAAATATTATAGTTTATTAATATAAAACGAACGGCTCCCATATTATAAAAACCGATCGCGCCGCATCACGCGGGCTTAATGGCGATAATCGGTGTTTTTTTTTTTTTTTTCTTTCTCTCCTCCTATACTTTTTTTTTTTTATCTTTCGGTTTATTATTATTATTTACTCGTCTTCGAGACCAGGTCCCGCGTGCGCGCGAGAGGAGAACGGGCGCGGTGGGAGCTAGAAGCCCTCGGGGGCTACCGGTCCTCGGCGGTGGCGGCGGCGGCCGCCACTCACACTACTACCCCGCCGAGTATTAAGTCTCGCGCGCACACGCTGCGGAGTGCGTTTTTTTTTTTTTTTTAGTATTATTATTATTTCCACGCGGTGTGTGCCGCCCGTATGTGATGTATTTATAACACATGCTCGTATTATTATTATCATTATTAATGTATTACATTATTATACGCGCGTCGTTTTATAATACGAGTATCCGCGGACGCGACGATTCGAGCGAAGGGGGGGGGGGAGCGAACGGCCGACGAGTCCACTCGGATTAATCGCGTAGAGCCACCAGGTAGCCCGCAGTGTTATTGTTTAACGCGTGATTTTTGTCGCGAAATTAAAACATATAATAATCGAAATTTTGTTCGATTCTTATACGCCGTCATGGATCTCTAGTTTGTACGCGATAATAATATAACGTTTCCGCGGAGATAATATTAGCGAATTAAAATAACATGCGAATTCGCTTTGACTCGTTCCGCAAACTCCGTAATATTATATACACCGTACATATTTTCGTCTCATTATGATTCTACCGAGTACCGGGAAACAAAAGTAATTGTAATGGTGCTTTCTACTCGTACGTATATTATACGTATACAATTTTTGTTGTAATTTTTTCGTCGTCGTCGTGAAAACGCCGCCGGTAGACGAGTTTTTCTTCGGAAAATTATTCGTTTCGGATATTATCGTAACGAAATAAGAACGAACGAGAAGTGTCGTTGTCCGTCACCGCCTAAAATTTGACTGAATCTCCACCTACGGAGATCTCTTCCTATGTGGATAGGTAGTAGAGGGCGGAATTCAATCAAATCTGCCCCCAGACGACGCGACACCGACTACAATATTGTTGTGTTTGAAAATTTTAAAACAGATATTATATTATATAGAAACGTTAAAATTGGCCTTACCGCGTTTCTTCGCGTAGGTACCTACGTAATTCGCATCATAAATGATTTCATTATAGGTAAAGTTAACGTGGGCGTTTTTGTACCGTTGATTTATTTTTCTATTGAAACATTTCAGGTTCGAAATTCTGAAATCCACCCCACTCCGTTACTTAGAAACCCGGTCACCACGCCGTTTTTTAAAGAAAGATTTTCCGTAACATACAGTTGGGCAAATTTTACACTATCGCGGGTAAATCCACGGTAAAACATTTCAATTATATTCGCGTTAAATAATTCATAGATACGAGTATATTGAAATATATGCGCGATGACAGAAAAATAAGATAGAAATTATCAAAAAAAAAAGAAAAAAGAAACCAAGCATATTTTTAAGGACAGACGACGGTAGTACCGATAAATCGACGTATTTTATGATTCTCGTAGAACGAGTGATTGATCCGGCGAATCGGTAGAAGAAAAACCACCGCAGAAAAATCGATTGTCGCTCTCTTTGCTCGCGACCTAAAATCTAAAATCGGTCATGGAAAATAAATCATGCGCGTTTCGAATTGCTGACCGCGGTACCATCGGGCGTCGAAAGTAGAAATTATGTTTTTCACGCGCGGTTTAAATTTGAAAAAAAAAAGAAGAAAAAAGGTCCCCCAGACCGAGTCCGCCCCCACGTCACCGACGTCAACGCCGCCGCGCGAACCCCGGGAAACCGGGCAACTGCCCGGGGCCCACGCGGTTTATTACTATATTCCTAGGGCACCCGCGCGCTTTCGTCTCGGTTTTTCGCCCTTCGCGTCACGATTACGTTTTCAATCTTTATTCGTTAGAAAACGGCCGTCCCGATAAAACGAACGATATTAGGAAAAGGATCAAAACGTATGCAAATATTACGGACCGTTTTATGTTATATTAATGCAGCTGATTAAATAAGATTACTCGTCGTTTTTGCGTTTCAAATGATTAACGAATATTGTATAAAATATAAATATTTTAGAGTAATTTTATTGTGGCGGTGAAAGTCGAAATATGTGACGAAAAGTATTGAATCGTTTAAAGCGCGTCCGCTTTTCTGTTTTCGCTACCGGTGGAAAAATTTCCAAAATCTTCCCGGTAGCCGCGGCGATAACTCGGCGGCGGCGGCGGCAACGGCAGCAGCCGCGCGCGCGGAGCGACCGGTCGCCGCGGTAAACGTACGCACACACACACACACTCGCACGCGGTATCTCGTCGTCGTCGTCGTCGTCGTCGTCGTCGTAGTCGTCGTTGCCGTCGCCGCCGCCACCGCCGTCGCCGCCGTCGTCGTCTTCGCGCGCGCCCATTCAGTATCGTCAGTCGCTCGGTCACGGTCGGTGTTTTTCGCGCGCGCACACCGTCTCGTCCGCCGCAGCAACCGCACCACGCACACTTGCCCACACGCCGCCGCCGCGGAACAGTACGCGAACGTGTCTTCCTCTCTCGGCGTTTTCTTTTCGTAATTTTCATATCGTTTTTCCACGTCCTCTTCTACCGCGATACACACACACGCTCTCGTATATTACTTCTCGCCGGCCCGTCTCCTCGTCCATGTCGACCGTCGTCCCTTGACCGGCCGCCGACGCCACCACCACCACCACCGAGATGTACCGTCCGCGTCGCGTCTGCCGCGGCCACGTCGCAAGCCCGACCCGGGCCCCGCTGCGTTCGCTGCAGCAAATCGGATTGCTGTTACTGCTGTTTTCGTGTCCGAGAGGTGAGTCGCCAAAGTCTTATAATTTTTTATGTTTTTTTTTTTGGTTTTTTCGTGCGTCCGCGGGACGCGACGAGAGGTTTCCACTCGCGCGTGTTCTCCAAATCTCTACTACGTTTACGTCGAAACAACTCGACGCGATACGAAGCTGAGTCAGTATAGAAATATATTATATACGTACACGCTCGGACGGTTTACGAGAGTCTAGAAAAATACCTGTTCCGTAGCCCCGCGCGTAAGCCTGGTCGCGAGGCCCTCGAATTCGCGGTGCCCCGGGCGGCCGCCACTCCGCGTCCTTCCGATCGTCCTGGGTTTCGCAGGATTTGGGCTTTTAGACCTTCGCGGGGCCACTTACTACACGGGCCGGCCTTACCAATGCGCGGCGTTTCTCGGAAACGTCCGGTGAAAATATCGCTTTCGCGTTTCGCTCCGTGTTGTCGTTATTGAAATGATATTTTTAAATATTATATTCCAAAAGCGTCTGAAAACTTTGGGCGCGCAGCAGTTATAAGCGGAATAAACACCGAAACAACGCGTTTCGATTATAATGACAAAACATCAATAATGTTTAAAAAGTTTAAAGTAAGTTTGAAAAGAAATAATTGTTTTTTTTTTTCGTTTCATTTTTTTTCTTTTTTTTTTTTTTCTTTCTTTCTGTTTCGTTTTACGTTTGTTTTTCTCATTTGAAATTTATAACGAATGGAGAAAAACAAAGTCATACAAATTCATATATTGATATTGTTTGATAAAATACACTTAGGGTAAACTTTGTACCATGTAAAACGGTATAACATAATAATAATTAATTATATTTATTATTATAGGTACCTTAAATATTATTATTATTCGTTACGTTGTTTATTCGTATGAGAAACCTTGTGTTTATGATTTACGACATTGGATATTAAAAAAAAAAAAAATGAAAAAATGATTATTCCATTATATTAGTATAAGTTAAGTAATAATAGGTTGGGTCGAGTCCGAGAAGATTTTTTTTTGGTCTGGATATCGAATCCAAAAGTTTTATACTAAGTTAATCTTATAATAACTTTAAGTCTCATTATTTTGATATTTCTATTCATTCTACTACAATTTCATAACACATAATTCAATAATTTTAAGAAGTATACCGAGATAAACATTTTTATGAACGGAAACACGTCTCCGTTGCCCTGAAAATAAATAAACAAAAATAGGTATAACAAGTTACAGAAGTTCGAGTGGGAAAAGTTTTTAACGCTAAAACGACTTTACAAAACTCAACAGAGTGATTGTTACAATTTGATATTAATTAAATAATTTCCAGTGCAAGTATAGCGTTATCGAATTTCGCAATGCCGTTTGATTATTTTCGATGCGGCGTTTCCAACAAAATAGGTATTATGTTTATTAGTAAATTATGTACGATTTAATTTAAAAATGGTAATGGTTTAAAATGCATCCGCTAATTAGACGAAATACTAAGAACGACTTAATATACAGTAAATAGCTAATTAAAACAATAGGTATAGGCAGTCATTTCGTTTTATCCCGAGCCCAAAAACATTCGAATGTAAATATATAAATAAAAGGAGATTACGTTTTCTTTCTATCCACAAACTTGTTTTCAATAAACATTTCAAATGTTGGGGCATTTAATTTTTCTTTTCTCTTTTCTTCTTTTTTTTTTTTTTTTTTTTTCATACATCATTACAGTCGCGGCACGGGAAGTCGAAATCGCTGGTGTTTTGTTAGCTTAATAATAACGTGTTGGTAACCAACACTCATTCTGAATTCGGAGTTTAGACGTACACACCGGTAGGATCATGTTTGTTGTACACCGTAAAAGCGGAATGGGTGGATGAGGAGGAGGAGGAGGAGGAGGAGAATGGGTTTCCAACAAAATCAGATCAGTTGGGCTACCACTACAACCGGTTTGGATAGTAATAATTATAACAGACATCGTAATTTATTCAGATTAGTCTTTTTCGAACTGCGCGTTCGCACGGAGAAGAAAAAGAAGAAGAAAAAAAAATATAATATACAAAATAAAAAAATAAAATAAAAAGAATTAGCTACCAACGAGATCATCTACACGGCAATGGCAAACGACCAAACCGCACGGGGGGGGGGGGGAATGAAAAATTATAAAACGTTATTCGTACGAATTAGTAATTACAATAACAAATAAAACATCGATATTCGAATCGACGGCGTTATTACGTACGTTCGCGTACGGCGGCCGGCGCAGCAGACAAACGACGTAGGTATACCATTCGACTTGCCGAGATTATTCTCGTTTTAATAAAGGCGTGCTCCGGGAATGTTGTCAAAACGCATATTTTAATAACGATACGATTATAATAAGAGCTGACGTCGCTGTATTTTCGAAGCTTTTAAAAATTTCCATTTAAACGCCCGCCGCCGCCGCCGCCGCCGTCGCGGCGTTCGTTTAGAACACACACTCGCACACAATCAAATAATAAAGTCTCGTCCGATAAATTATTATTAATCTTGATGATGTCTGAGATACGTGCTCACCATAATATTTTATAACGTGCGACGGTTTTATTACCGAATATTCGGGTGTTTTTATGTTTTTTTTTATTCCGTTTTAATAATCGAACGTGTTTCGAGGGGCTACACGTCGCGATAATCGGACGCGGACGTTGGATATTACCTCGCGGAAAACGTATTCACCCCGAACGCGGCGGCGGCGTAAGTAAACTCTATACTGCAGTGCTTCTTTTCTTTCATACGGCGGCGTTTATAACGAAGTCGCGTTCTGTCGAATCGTTTCGAACGCGCGTCGGTAATAATACCGCGCGAATGCTGTCGTAATACCATACACCATTATACTCGTACTGTGCCTATATAGTGTTTACTTAGTGTCTCGTCGGTTCGTGAGTGTCTCGTCCGCCGATCGTCGGACGTGTTCAAATCAAACTCGTACGGGAGTTTATCGTAAATAATGTTAAAGATCGGCGCATAAAAATTAATGCGTCCGTACCGTTTTATAATATTAGAAACGACTAATGGCACAGTAGCGTTACTACGGTTTTGTGTTTACGATTTAATTGGACGAAAAAAAACACGATCGAGCCATAAACGCTTTGAGTATTATTAAAATCGAATCGAGTCGCTATGAGTTACTTCTGTGAAATAATGTAATTTTACTAATTCGGAAAAAAATCTAACGAATGTCTTTGATGTTTGAAACCACGAGATATTTTTATTAAACTATTTACATTATATACGTATATTTTAACTCGATTTCGGTATGTGTACTTAATCGTAAATTAGAAAGAAAGAAAAAACCAAAAACAAGAACATAATATTGAATTCCTATTAATGTCGGAAATTTTAATATATTTAAGAGTTATAAAAATAAAATAAAACTAAACGTATGCGATGTTTAATTTTTTTTTTTTTTTAATAAATCCCAACGGCAGTAAAAACGAAATAATAATAATAATTTAAACACATTAAACTTCGGTTTAAAGTATCGACGGAATTCTCCGACTGAATTGGAATACTTTTTACGGGTACTTGTTGGAATCGAATTTGAAATCTATTTCGTATAAGATGACACAGGATAATAATTCGTTTGTTGTAGATTTCGGTGTTTTTTTCCACAACTTTATTACGAAAATTAAAAAAAGATGAAAATTATGACAGTTTCTAAAAATCGTTACGTCACGACGACGCATTAAACATATAAACGGCGACCAAACGAAACGTTTACGAGTGTTGTTTGTACAGCCCCCGAAATACGTTTACCGAATTTTTTCTATTCACATCGAAACTTACAGTCTGTATTGAAATGTTATGAGGTACTTGTGTTTTTATAAATCGAAATGATTTATCCATATTGCGTATTACCCGACATTTAATCGACGAACAATCGATAAAACACAATAAGTCTCCAATATAGAAACGAGACGAAACGATGAGAATAATAGTGTTTATTTTCATAACGGATCAACATAATGGGTCGAATGAAAACGAAAAATTGAATCTCGGGCGGTTGTAGACGGTTATTATTATCTCGTCGGATCTCCGTCTCGCCGGAGAAGACGCGTATAGATTTAGATTTTTAACCACCGGTAGGTATTTAAACCTCGCAGACCGCCAATTTGCCGGTGCAATATGCCGCCGATAAGTCGGGGAAATAGTCGGCTTTAACGACGCCGGCACGAACACATTTTAACGCACGTACTCGCTTTTAATGAAACTTTCAGGCGTAATAAAACGCGCGGACACGTTGTATTTAATAACGCCCGGAGAGTACTATGTGCTTATTATAATTTTGACGTTGTGTACCGATAGCGCCGCCGCCGCGCCGCCGCGCCGCCGCGCCGCCGCGCCGCAGTTATCGGTAATAATCGAACGCGCGGGGCAGTTGAACGTTAAACAAAACACTTTAATTATACCTATCCGGCGCAACCCTTTCAAATTCACTCGTGACCCGAAATGTGGTCGCGACCGCCACGCGTTTAGTTCGAGACGTAGGCCGAATCTGTTCCTGTCGTCCTGTTTATCGACGGATTCTGTTTGCGGACGCCCGCCCGCGTTATACATACGTATACACAGTTGTACAATTGAAATTTTTCGTCCGCCGCGCCGTTTGAAACAATTATTCCGTCGTCGACCGTGGTGCGAATCGCTTGTGTGCGGCCGGAACGGACGCGTAAACTTTTGACTAATGAAAACCGAAGATCGAATACACACGATTCCGTCCGGTACAAGCCGCGGGGCCGCTGCTATGGCGCGAGATCGCGCGAGTGCGCGCGCAGCCCGTTTACTTTTGTCAGTAGTAATAAACTCATTATTATGAAAACGCGCCGACAATTATTAATACGCTCGTCGCATTTCACAACGGGCTCGTTATTTACCATACGGAGTGGCGAAAAGTAAAAAAAAAAAAAAACCCAACACAATAACCTCCGTTATTCGTGTAAATTCGGACGTTTCATCGGTTGTTATAAAATAAAATAAAAAGAACTCCCGAGTAACTTTCGTCGCGCTTCCGTTGAAAACAGATTATGAAGTAAACTTTGTTTGATATAAAAAACTAAATATATTACACACCTATATCTGAGGTCGTCAAATTTATCTCGGTTTTTATTTATTATAAAGTATTACCGCTTCGAATTTACGTGGTGTAAAAATATTGTTGTACGTTATTATATTATGTGTGTTGTTTGTTACGTCTACACGGAATATAACCGCCGAAAAGTAAACGGTTTTTTTATACTTGTATTTCTCCGTAGAATATGATTTTCAAATAGGTAAACGTCGTCGTTTCGTTGGTCAAAAGAAAAAACGGTTTTAAACACGACAATATATTTTATTTTATACGATCGCATTTTAAAGGGACAATACGATTTTCGGTATAATCCTAATTGCTGCGATTTGTAATACTTGTGTGTTATTGTAGATAAATTATAAAACAATAATATAATTGAACGAGACACGGCGAAATTGGCGAAATGCCATTCAATAATCGGAAATATTTTTTGCCGTTTACTACGGTTTACGGTCAATGCATTACATTAAGTATTTTTTTCGAATACATTTAAATTAAAATAATGTTATTAACTTATTAATTTAATTGTTGTACTTGAATTATATTATACCGTTCCCGTGCAGACGAACCAATAGCGACTAAAATAAAATATTTTAATTAAAAATAAGCATAATTTATAAACTAATATAATAACCGTCTTGTCAAAAAATAAATAAAATAAAAAAAACGACTTTCCGATAAATTTTTTCAAATGATTTAATTATTATTGAGATTATTTATTAAGGTTTTTTTTTTTTTTTTAATATATATATATATATAATAATCTTACTAACTTTTGTCTTTGAGTTATGATTCTCCATTAACATCGAGTGTATTCTTTAGATCGAATATCGACTGTAAAATATCAAACGCAGCAAATATTTAATTCGAAAACTCGTTTAATATAATTCTCAACATTTGACGGACGTTTGAAAACATCCGTAGGAAAATTTTAATCTCGCAAAAAATTTGATACTTGTATATTCAATATTTTATATTATAGACCCAACCGAACGAAAATTAGCAAATGGAGAGAAGAAGAAAAAATATATACATATATACGAGTATATATATTGTAATAATGATAATCAACCATGCGGTCCGTCTAATTTATTATATTATTATTTTAGTTTTTGTTTTCCAAATAATTATACCGCATTAATTGGACTACGAAACCAAAGGGAATAGTAATAATAATAATAATAATAATAATAATAATAATAATTGTAGATTGTAGATGAGACCTGGCCTTCTGTGTTACGGTACATTGAGTTTCCCACACGCTTAAATAGTCCTTTATTCCACAAAGACGCGGCTTTTCCGGTTTCGCACCATTCTGTGTATCCTGTCTGGGCCCCTGTAATAATACCTAACACGTAGATGTTGGCTAATACATCAACAAAACTCGGTGGCCAATAAGACTAAACCCCATCCCCACCACAAGTGAATTTCGTTACCGTACATAGTCTTACACATAATATATAAGTATATTATACCCGGAGTACCACCTATACATCATTGACGGTTACAAAACCGAGGGAACCATCATACAAACGTTATACCAAAGACATTAAAAATGTAGTAAAAAAAAAAAAAAAAAAACAACAACAACAATAGCACTAAAACATTTGTAATTTATGCAGTTTCTGAACAATCTTAACCTAGTCTAAATATATACAATCTGCATTTTGTTGTGTAGCTGAGACCTTTTTTTCTCTTTCCCCCCCGTCTCCTTTGCTTTCTCGAGTTAAATAATCTCATAAATATTTTTAATTGAAACTCAACTTTTTCAATCACTCGCTAATCCATGTCTAGTAAATCTGAATCCATTAAACAATCAAATTTAATGCGCTTGAGAGTTTACCGACACAATTAACATAAACCACAGCGAATTTGTATTATGGATGTCCGTTAAGTAGTTACAGATTACACAATCTACACTTAATGACACGAGACTGAATCACGAAAACAAATATTTGAATAATTGATATTATAAATAATTAGGTCCGAATCGCGGCGCGGCGGCCCCCGAGGAATATTTCACATTTTCAGATTGTTGGTTTTGAAGTGTTATGACTCATGATTTTATCTCTATTATTTTCGAACGTTTCATGTCTAGGTATGCCTGGAACTCAAATAATTAATAATATGCGGGCGATATATCATACCATTAGGCAAACAAATAAACGTCATTCGACATACAAAAATATTTAATTTTTTTTTTTCCATCTTCGAATTGATGATAATACATTGTTCGGACAGTAATAATAATAATTGGATAATGACCGCTATGATTTCATTTTTCCGTTTTAAAATAATTGCTTCGAACGATCGATTCGTACGATTGTGAATCATATGAATACTTAATTGGCGGATATCATTATCAACGTATCAGATATATTCTTAAATAATTAAACGTTCGACAAAACGATTATACATAAAAAAAAATAAAAATAAAATAAAACCGTTTCCGAAGAACGCGGTGTAGAAAGCAAAACACCCGTATTACATGTGTTGTCCAGATTTTATAATATTCGTCCGGTGAAAATCGTTGAAATACGAAAACGCCTGGACGCGAGTCGCGCGCCGATCTCGCCGTAGTTTTAATAAATTCGAAATGCAATCGCGCGGCTGTTTTACTTCGCGATCAGATTAAATCGTATATACGAGTATTCGTGTACGTTCGGAGCACTTGCAGCCGGTAGGTGTTTTTTTTTCTTTTTCTTTTTATCCCTCGGAAACATATTTAGCTACGAGACGGTTAACTTTCCAATCTTGCGGTCGATCGAAATGATCCAGTAAAGTGATGTTTACAACGCGCCGAACAACTCCGACTTGTGCACATTTGACCGCAAGATTTGAACCGACGCGCGCGCGCGCGCGCGCGTATAATATAATATCGTCATCATCTGATTCACGCGTATACAATCTCAATTCGATAACTCGCGAGCACTGGAGTGCCCCCCACCTTCGAAACGCTTTGGGTTTTATTTTTATTTCTTTTCTTTGAAAACGCCAATACCGATTTCGTGAACGGTATAGATAGAGACACGACGACGACGACGGTGTTTTTCGTTTTGCGTTGCAGTTATCGACGCGACGTTACTGAAAATCCCATTCGGACGGGACGCGTCGATTATGCTGATTTGCGCGATTTTAAAAAAATATTCGACGTACTCGTCGATAGCGGCGTGCGGCGATAACGACAACAACAACGGCGGCAGCAACAATAATAATGTAGGTATTAATTTCCTGTCCGTCCGTCAATGAATTCGTAAAATTCGACACGGAATTTATACACAATCAATACCCACTCAATTATCTACAACGGCGCAGTACCGTTTACAATACGCGTCTGAAAGTGAATTCCGAACTCGGAAACTATGTGCAGTTTATGTATCGATATTACAATAATGTCATACGCGCCGCCTGCAGCCTGCCCGTTATATTATATTCTATTAATTACCGGCGGAAACGCACGCGGGTTGTTTCAGACGTTTCAGACGGGGCGCGTGAAAATTGTTTTTTCTCACATATGATGTGTGACGGATCCCGCGTTAATTCCGTTCGGCGCACAAAACAAACAGTGAAACGACGCGAGTCAAAACGAATATTGTCACGTGATCTCGTCGAGACTCCCCCGTGTGCGCTATACGTAGGTTTCCGAAAGTGATTACGACGACGACACTCGATTATAATAATAATAATAATAATAATAATAATAATAATAATAATGATGATGACGATGATGATAATAATAATGACAAAAGTGTATAAAGTAGAATATTATCGTAAATCACGTCTGATATCGTTGATTCGTATACAAAGTGACGTGTGCTCGGACTCAAAATTAATTTTTCACGAAAACGTCAACACGGATTTTCGCTCTAAAACTCGACGTATTGTAATTTGCGAAACGTTGATCAAGCCGAAGGTGCCGCGTTAATTCGGGCGGTCATCGGAGTGAATTCATTTCACCAAGTCAGATTTTTCTCGACATATAATATTATAATATATATATATATTTTTTTTCCATTCTTTTTCGATTTTTTTTTTCTTCCCTTCTTTTTAATCACGAACGTGACCAGCGATTACCTCCGGAGGATGTACGCTCGAGGCTCCGAGCCATGACAATACGAAATTTAAAAACAAAATCCGATCGGGATCGGTCGGGTACGACACCGTCCGACGTAATAATAACAACGTTATGACCGCATTAACACGGAGACCGCCGCGACCGATAAACAGGACGCGTCGTCTACGCGGCGGCGCGGCGGCGGCGGTCGACGGACGGACGGATCGAGGCGACAAAGGACGAAATCGTCCGCGACTCCGCGGCACTTGCGTTATTATCAGCGCAGGAACAAAGCGCAAAATGTCAAATTCCCCGTGTTGTTGTGCGAACACATTTCGATCTTAATTGTCCTGAAATACTCGCCAGAAATAATCGCCGCAATAACCGGTAATTTAGAATCGCGCCACCGCGCCGCCGCGCAGCCGACTACGCCGGCACGACGACGTGTTGTTCTCTCCGGCGGCGCGGCGTCGAGATTAAAAACAATATTATTGTCTCATCGCCGCCGCGTATAATATTATTAATTTCCTTTTTCTCGTTTTTATTTTTCTTTTTTCAACGTTGTAACAGTTTAAAAACACGTGCGCGCCGCAAGTACGTCTATACTCGCCTATTTCGCGTTTCGATTTATCTCGCCCGAACTCTAATTAAACTTTTTAAAGCGTTTTATTTATTTATTTTTTCAAACGTTGACCGCGCCACGTGTTTCTGATATTATAATACGGTTTAATTTCATTATTAATATCAAGTAGCCATTTCGGTCAATTTATTTCGCGATACCTCGTTATACATATTTCGTGTTTATTGTATTCTTTTCCTTTTTTTTTCCACGCGTTATTTGGCAGCGGAATAACCAAAACAAAAAACTGTGTTGACACACTGCCAAGACAACGGGTTGTACACTTTTGTCACGGAATATAATTAAACATAGTTTGTGAATTTTTGTTAATTGATTTCTGCCAATGCCAGTTGATATTCGTAGATAGAAAAAGAGAGAAAAAAAAAAAAAAAAGAGGGGAATAAAATGTAAAAAAAATATAATGCAGTCGAACGCTTAATGATCTTGTTTACGGTCACTCCGAACAAGCATCCGTGGGAACGTGATTTTTTTTTTCTAACCTGTACTAATAAAATATATAAAACTTATCAAACCATTCATAAAAACTATATATATATATATATATACAATATACATATACATATACTATGTATACATATACATATATGAATATATACGTATAATGTATACCTAGTATACAAGTATAAATATATTATTATAAATTAACGCAGGCAGATGACGTCGTCGGTTTGTCTGTTGGAATTGTGTTTGTATACATATAAGAAATCGGACGAATATTATACGGGCAGAAACGCGTAAAATCGAGATCCGAACGTTTTAATCGAGCACGCGAAATTAAGACATAAACACGTATCAAAAATAACATAACGCAGCACCTAAAATGCTGTCAAATATTGTAATTCGGACCTCGGCCGACCAGCGGCGGTAAAAATATAAAAACGCTATGTAAAATATCGCGACGCGCAAAATCTGATTTACGAATTTAAAACACACCGCGCGACACGAAATCGCGAATATTTAAAATATGAAAAAAAAAACCGTTCGCTTATACAAACCACAAATAGACCCGTATTAATTTATCATAACGTCATATTCATTTAACCGCGATCTTATTTATAAATTCAATTAATTCCACCACGGTTGCACTCGATGTTATAAAATTACGAGTTCAAAACTTTTAGCGTATTTGCCCGCTAAAGTCAAATGTATCCGAGTTAGCGCGACGTTACATCGGAACGAAATATAATTAGAAAATAATTTACTTTAATAATAATTTTAATTGGCTGGACACGCACATTAGTTGTTTGGAAACTTGTTTGTACTATTATAATCATTATCTAAACACGCTAATACGGTGAGTATACCGCGGCCGTTTGAATTTTGGGGATCACTAGACTACTTCGACCGCGGTTCGCTTCGGACCGTAGTATAAAATACAATTCCGTTTCACCTACTAATTTTGTATTCTAAAACGTTAAATGCATACTACGGGTAGCCGAAGAAAGTTTGAAAGACATTTTTTCCAATGTTACAATTAGAATATAAACACGACCGTCTCCATCAGACCAGAACATCGATTGTGTTGTTTCTTGTCTTGCCCCCATAATCATTTTTTTTCTTCTTCTTCTTCTTCTTCTTCTTCTTCGTCTTCTTTTTCGTTAACCGATTTCAACTTTGTGAAGACCATTTACGTGATTGACCAAAACTGTAATTGAAATAAGACATGGAAAATAAATAACACGTTATGAATTATGTATGGGAATGAGATGTGAGTTTAGAAAGAAAGAAAAAAACACGGCGACGGTGCCGTGATATTATGCTTTTAAAAATCAATTTTAAGTTTATAATATTTGTGTTTCATTACGACGGAAAAAAAAAGAATACAATACACAATAATATAGCGTGCGCACATATTATAGTATGGTTAACGTCCGTATATTTTCGTTGTAATGCTTTTTTAATCGTCGTGTGAAAACGACGAATTTAATTGCTCGCCCGTAAAAAGTAAAACGCGTATTTAATATTGGCCATATATAGAGAGAAAAAATTTCGATGGTACCTATATATATTATAGAGAGAGAAAAAAACACGAAACATAAAATAATCTTAACTTAATGTTATACGTCGTCGTTTTCCATTAAAACTCATTACGATTATATTCCGATCGCGGCGAATATCAAATATCAAACGCCGATCGGTATCAGTTCGCGTATGGCGTCGTCGGTCCGTCCGTCGTCGTCGAGCGCGCGCGTTCAACAAATACGTCGCGACACCGAATAATTTATAATGCATACGTATAATGTTGTCCTTAACCGACGCGGGATTACGCTGGGAAAAAGGAACGCGAGATTTAATCGAGTTTCAGGGGCTCGGGTTTTTTTTTTTTTTTTTAAAACTAGAGCTTACGCGCTCGGATTTTTTTTTTAACTAGACGCGAGCGCGCGACTCTCGACGAAAATCGACCGACAAAAGAGTACGCGATTCGTAAGTGATTTCACACGAGGTAATAATAGTAAATCGTTTCGACGTTCACTGAAATCGACGCGACGGTGATAAATAACGATAATTTCATTATCGTATTACACTACAGACGGCCGTAATCCGCGCGATATTACATAATATTAGAGGTATTTATGACAATATATCGAATCGTCAAACACACGTAAACGTGGAGTTTCGGAGAACAATCGGAGATTTTTTTTCCTAGTCGGACAAACCGAGTTGGCGTCGAGCATACGCGAAAAATAATAATATTTTTACGTGCCGGGCGAGTCGCGCGCGCGCGCGAATGCCCGTTTTGTCATGCCGACGCATAATGTGCCCGTAATCGTCGTCGCACATTTCGCTCAGACTTTTTGTTCGTAGCACGTCATAATATTATAATACGTATATACACTAGGGCGCGCGGGGTGAGTTTTCGAATACGAACCGCCGCCGCCGCCGTCGTTTACGAGTCGTTATTATTCTATTATGCCGACGTCGACTTAGGAAACGGGTGTGTAGTGAAAACATGGCATTGTAAGAGGGATGTGCCATGTGATCGGAACACGAGTGAAATAAAAATAAAAAAACAAAAAGAAAAAAAAAAACTGGACTGTTGCACGCCATCATTATACAGTTTACGTCTGCAGAGTATAAGTATATAGTGGTACTAGTAGTAGTAGTAGTGGTAGTAGTAGTAGTAGTAGTATTATAGTAATAATAATTGGCCGACGGTATCCGTGAGTGGGTCCGGTGCAGCGGCGGCGGCGGCGGCGGGGCACCTGTCGTCTCGGCACCTGCAACCTGCGGCCCGACTTCCGGTTTTTTTTTTTTCTTCTCGTTTTTTTTTTCTCTCTACATACGCGTTGCCCTCCCTCCGCCGTCTTTCTCTCGCCGATGACTCTTCATAATATACCTTCGTCGTCGTCGTTATATTAAACCGATTGACGACGACGACCGTAATTCGGACGACTACGATTACGCCATCTCATCAATATTATAATATTATAACGTCGCCGTCGTCGTCGACCTGGCGTCTTGCCACGCTAGTGTCTGCATATGGGCGCGCTCGTGTGTGCGCACACCTCGGCTTTTTCGATATTATACTCGTCCTAGCGTACAGGTATAGGCGCGCGCCGGACGAAACGGCTTGAATGAGAGAAATAAGAGAGAGAGAGGCGGCGCGGCGGAGACGACGACGACGACGACGACGATGCCCACACGCCGGATAGAGGTCAAATACGACTCCGCGTAGTCATCGACACGAAATGGCGTACGGTACGCGTCGTCGTTCTCGACGATGTCGTCCGATTCGTTTTCGTCGAAAAATCGTGAAATTCTCCTCGACACAACCGATAGCGCTCGAGCCCCGCCGCAGACGTTGCGCAGAAGGGCGTTCATCCGTCCCGGCCGTCTGAACAACATCATACGACACACGTGTGCGATATATACTATTATACATATACGTATATATATTATTTTATGTCACATGTCAAATTAACAGCGCAATATCGTTGTTATTGTTTAACGTTACACACGCGCGATGATAATATTATTAAATATCGACGCGATAAAAAGTCGCGCGAACACGCCGCCGGTTCCGACCGCAGAAATCCTATTACTATTTTAAATTACGACGTATAATTATGGCGCAATAATAATATCTGCTGTCCACTTTGCGCCGCCGCCGCCGCCGTTATTGTTTAAATAGAAAATGCATTTTTTTTTTTGTTGTTTCGAGTTAAAAATAGGTACGATATTTATCGCGCGCCGTTCCAGTCGTTCGGCGTTTTTTCTCGCCGCTGTTTTCCCGCGCGACGACGTATAAAACCGTGTGTGTACACACATAAAAACCTAAGCGTGGCGTATAGTTGTAAAATCGATATTTAGCGTAAATACAAAACTTCAAATAGAGCCGCGCCGCGTGTTTTAACGTTTTAGAAATAACAATAAAAACGCGCGTAATCAGTTTTCCGCCGGTACACATGTGTTTTATGACAATATACGCGCGATCGTAAAATCATAAATATTGTCGAATCTCGGCCGCAGCACGAGTCGTGATTTTCGAAAACTTCTAACCGGCGCGCTCGTCGTGCGGATTGACTTTTCCAAATCGTTTCCCGTCGACTGCACGTGTCTCTCTTCGGGGCGAACGATGCACATCACGCGAGAGATGCGCGCGATAACGAACGATATCGATCGAGTGAAACGTCCCCGCGATGGTGTCTTGTTCAAATACAACACGTACACCGGCACGCGAACGGCGCCGGATATACTCGAACCGTTGATGGTTTCGCAGCGCGCGCCTGTCGACGTTGCACGCGGAAAATTACGAATTCCATAATATATTGTATATTGCGACGTGGTTTTCAAATCTTACTCGAAATTATACGGCCGCGTTTACGCGCCAGAAAGTGTAGTGCTCGACATTTCCATGTTAACAATACCCGATGACGTCTTTTGGTGACGTATATAATTATGTAAAATAGTGACGCCATAAAAAAACGGTCGTTAATATTTATTTTATTTTTTTATTTAATTTAAATTATTTCCCATTCCGTTGCAGAAAAAGGGTTATGTAAAATCGCCGGTGACACTACGCAATATATTATAATACACTCGTACATGTACCGATGTAATAAAATATGTATTTAGAACAACTGCACGGTAAACTTCACACAAAGAATCCGTATTACCGACCACGCACGGGATTACGAAATATAACTAATTTTACGGCTACATAATAAATATATTATTATGTGAACGCGCGCCACAATAACACGGCCCATATGCCTATAGTCTAGGCCGTAATATACGTCGCCGACAGATAAAATATTTATAACGAATTGACGATGAATCGACGATCAAAAAATTATTAAAATACATTTTTTTTTTTTTTTATTATTATTTCGCGCTCTCGGCGCGCATTTCCCGGCCGTATTTTTTTGTTCGATTATTCAACTCTGTGTGTGTGTGTGTGTGTGTGTGTTTTGTGGGAACCAGTAGAAACACGTTGAATAATATATAATATAGCTAATGTCGATAAAGTGGTTTTCTTTGTGCAATGTACACTGTTTTATTTTAATGGCATAATATAATATAATGATAATAATTTCTACGAGTCGGTGTAATTTTTTTAAATATCAAGCTGGACAATCTAAATTACCATATTATTTTTTTCATATATATATATATAAATACACACCGATCGCGTCGTAATTGTTGTCGAGATAATATTGCGTAACGCTAGGAGTAGAGGATTTAATTTTTCTATGGGGAAACCGTGGCAATATTTCGACGGCTGCTCGCGCGCGCGCGCGTTCGAAAAAAACACGACATATTATAATATACGAAACGTATATAAAATAATGTTACGATGCGATCGACTCGTGCGCAATTTAACGAGAGATTTCGAAAGACAACAGACAGGTGGGCCAGAAAACGCACCTTGCCCGGACCGTCGAACTAATCGGGGATGGATAGCACCTGGAACGACTGCGCGCACAGCAGCCGTGCGCGGGTCTCGCGGGTCAGGTGTTTGTCGGGTCGTGAAGATGACGATGTCCGAGCGGACCGAGAGGGGAAGGCACGACTCGCGCGCGCGCGCGTGTCCGATCGGTCCGACGACGACGGAACAGATATTATTAATAATGAAAAAAAAAAAAAAACCGTTCGCGGCGACGACGACGACGACGCGACGTCCGTCGTATCCGGCCGTTTACTGCCGTGCGACGAGCGCGCGTCGTAGACCGACCGGAAGTCGGTCGGTCGGCCGGAGGGGCCCGAATCTAATAGCGTCGTCTCTCACGCCCGGGGAGCCGTCGGTTTCTAGATCGAATTTACATCGCGAAAACGCATCGGCCCGTTTTCCTTTCACTCGTCCACGTGTGGTTTCACACGCGCTGCGCATGGAGAATATACGCGCATACGGGGTCTCGCGTCGTCGTCGTCGTCTATCTATTGACGAACGTTCAGACGCGGCGGAGAGCGGGATAAAAAAAAACACGACCCCCTACACAAAACAAACTCCAAATTGGTCTGCGTATTATTATTATTATTAGTCGTTCGAAAATAGCGTCGGAATCGTGTCGTTTTTCGCATACAATATATATACTCGACTTAAACGTCAACAAAATATCGGGTCGGGTTTTTTTTTTCTCCGCTCTTTTTAGTTTTTTTTTTTTTTTTTTCCCCCCATTTCGTCTTCTTTCTTTTCTGTTTTTAAACACCCCTCTCCCACGTAGACACTCGATAACCGTGCGGTGGTTGCGCGTATCGCGTCGTACATCTTGACGACTACTCTCGGTTAGAGACGGCCCCAGCTGCTAACCACATGTAAATTTATCATGCTTTTTCGAGCTGTTATAGTAATTAATAGACCGGTCTTGTTGTTGTTGTTTTTTTTTTTTTTTCTACTCGTTTTTTTTTTCTCTCTTCTTTTCTTTTTTTATTAATATTAAAAAACACGCGTTCCGGACGTATTATACAGAGGTACGCGGGGGGGAGGGGGAGGGTCAGTTTATTCCGCTTGACGTAATGAGAATTTTATTAATACGAAATGCATTTTTATCGCGGTAGCAAGCCGCCGCCGCCGCCGCCGCATTATCGTTACCCCCCGTACACTTTACACTTTTACTTTAATACGCGAGATACGTATTCCGATATCGAATTGTCGCGTCGTCGTCTTTTTACCACGCCGCGGTATGGAATAACGGACACTACGCTATTTTTTTTCACCCCGATTTCTCGATGCGGTTTCGCCACTACGGATCGCGATAATATCGTGTCGTCGATGCTTCGAGTTCCGTAGAATTCGCCGTCGCCAATAATAAGACGTATAGGTCGGGCGAGAATCCGAATAGAGAACGATAGTCGTCGACGATAAAAATACACGAGACGATGAGCATTATTATTATTCTTCGTATTTTCTTGTGCGCGCGAACGTTTATCATGATGCTGTTTGATTATGACGTTCTCATTGTTACACTACTTATTATACTAATAATTGTAATATCGCCGGTGAAAACGGTCGCTGCACGAGATCCCGCGGACAAATGTACGTCTGATACGACGTGAAACGCGGTACGAAATGATATTATTTGTTGGAGCGTTACGTACATTGGAGTATACCTATGGCAAACACGTAGGCTGAGACGTTGATGTACACAGAGATGTAGGAGACATATGCGTGTAGTATTTGTTTAAAACAAATTTATAAATACAATTTGAACGTTAAACAAAATAATTATATCGCGGTAGGCCGCTGTTATTATCGTTATGTACTTTTACTTGAGACGCAAAGGCGCATTTCCCCAGCTAAACGAGTGTAGCCGGGGGCGGCTAGACGTCGCGGTATATGTGTGTACCTATGGCGTTATTATTTTTTTTCCACAGCCATCTCCCTCGTTCATACCGGAATAATAAAAGGAAGACGAGAAATATTTCCAAACAATCTGGTGAAAATCCGATGTGAAAAAAAAAAAACCATTTCAAGTCGTATTATGAGGACATTTAGAACAGCCGCGCGTTGAGCTCGTCATAATTACTTATCTTACACGGATTAAATAGTCGCTCGTTTCACACGATGATTTACTCGACGACTGGAAAAATAATATATAAGTATGTGTATTTTCGATGTTTGGTTTATTTACGATTGTGTAAATGTTTGCACTCACTCGAAACGACGACGGAATCCTAGGATTTCAATAATACCTACTGAGGCGTGTTTAGAGTTTTCTTCTTTCGTTCTTTTTTTTCAATATTAAAAATACTAAAAGAGCTGTTTTTAAACGTATTGACGAAAAATTCAAATAATGATTACGACACTAACTATATTTTCGTATGTTTTCTAGAGTTTTATAATGCGGGCGAGCTGGCCCGAAAAATCTGGCGATAAAAGGGGCCGAATTTCTAGTGTTTACAGCCGTAAAAAAAGCTCAATCTGTTTGGAAATATAAAAATCTGTCGTCAAATATCGAATGTTATACGCGTCGTCGTCCTATGTGTGGCATAATAAACTATAAAATATGATGTACCTATATACTACTCGATTAATATCTTTTCGATTTCGTTGTTTTGTTGTCCGCCGCGGACATTGATGATAATGTGTGCTCGAAACTATTCTCTGTGATGTGCTCTTGTGTCTTTTGCCGATAAATTGGGTCGTATAAAATATAGGGAATTCGATGTACACGAAACGATATAATAAATAACGCGTAGAATTAATAAACTGCGCGAACGTTTTTCGATTTGATTATTATTAGTGTTAATCATTAATATTTTCGGTTCGGCGATTTTCAAAAATTACCAGAGTAGTCTATATTATACGATTCTAGACGTTTTACATCTGGTTCAATGTGAAACGCGATACAATATGATATTTGTTTGAGCATTATTAAAGTCTATAGCAAACACACGTAGTTACAAACTCTCTGCAGCGCGCGGGGATGTAAAAGAGACTACAAGCGTGTATTTGTTTTGAACAAATTTATAAGCGCGATACGGATAACATGTAAAACGAAAAAATAAAATTCAAGCCTAAATAGTGTTAATAACTTTATAAATGTAAAATATAGCGCTAATCTTTTATTTGTTTTAATCAATGGTTTTTTTTTTGTTTTCGCGTCCCAGAAACAAAAACAAAAACTGTTTGTTTTATTTTTATTTTTTTCATTTAGTTTTACGTTTAGTTTTTTAAACTCGGAAGCATACGACCTATACATAATAGCGAGATGAAAATAATAAACCGATCGGAATGAAAAGTTTTTAAAACACATCGGTGTTCGTCGTGTTTTAAATGTATTACTTTTGCGGTCTAGTGACACGTTTATTCTCTCTGGCCTTTTGCGATACGCGTGACATTTAAAGTAATTACAATTCGTCGCGAGATCGTTTTTACAACGGGATCGAAACGTTTCGGTTTTTAATTGACAGTTTTTCTTATCCGACGGTATTATCTATAGTTATTATGTAATTAATTCGATTATTAAATCAAAATAAATACAACATAACGAGATACACACATCGTCGTCGGTACATTATTAGAGAATAAATCGTCTAAATATGAAATTTACTAGACGTGTTTATGTCTACAACACACACGCACACACAAATATATATATATGTAATTTTTCTTTTTTTTATTATTATTATTTTTACTAAAGACGCGTGAAAAAGGTGAACGGGATAACGTTTATTTTTTTTTTTTTCAACGATTAGAGGTACCTGTTTATTACTGTGTAATTTCGATCGAGACTTGTATTTTAATTTATTAATTACGGAGACAGCACAAATCGTTATCATCCTCAAGTTACGAAATAAAATACTCTGAGCTACTCGAATACATTTCGTATGCAACATCCGTGCACACATAATAATAATTCATGCGGGTATCGGAGGAGGAGAAGAAGAAGAAGAAGAAGAAACAATTTTTTTATAATTTTTTTTTTTTTTCGTCGTAAAATAATACTCTTAATTTTAAAATCTACATTTCCATATTAAAAACCGGATACAATTATTGTTTTCGCCTTCGAAGATAATACACTATTATCAAGTTTCTCACGATTTGTTTGAAAATAATGGTTTTACTTTTAATTCTACGGCCGGGACTGTGGAATACGTACACTCCCATTCTTGAAATGAACCTTACGGTCTCGATACAATATAATCCCGGCACCGGAAAGTGCATAAATTATGCGGGTTTTTAATTGTTTAATTTTTACACTTCAATTATAATAATTTATAAAACGCGAGCGACTCTACTCTCGATTTTTTTTCTTATTTTTTTTGCTCTCTCGCGTTAGTCATCGCGCGCTCGTACGACTTGTCGTATCGTACATATACGAGTACATTATTATATTTTAATATTAAATTCTGTCGCGTATTTATTTCGCTTATATGGCCAAACGAAACAGATGCGCGCTTATCGTCTCGAGTTAGATTGTCGCTGTCGATAAGATACGTCGTCGTGTCGTCGACGGTATACGTACGATAATATAACTTTACCATATAATATATAAGGTACTGAAATGTGGTCGTAATGACTTTTGGATTTGAATGAAAACCGAAACGCACCGGACAAATTTATCGACTGCGAAAAAAAAAGACGTAATAAAATACGAGACACGACACGGCGTAATAATAATATTATTAAGGAGTGTTTCGAAGCATAAATTTGTAAACAACGCGGAATACACACACCGGTGGTACTCGCGTTTGAATATTGGTATGTTACAAAATATAATTTTTTTTAACTTTGTCAATCAGCGATTATTTTTATTTTTTTTACTTTTTTTTATAATGTCATTCACCCATATGTCGTCGTACGTTGTAATACGTTTTGATACGTACAATCAGGTTTTATATGATACGTTTAAAATTACGTATTCGTCGTTAAGCAGGTTTTTTATGCAGCGCGTACGAGGCGGTACGTACGTACGTACGCTGGCGCGTTTTAGGCGTGTGAAAATTTTTCTAAATGGGATTTTTTTTTTTTTCCGCGCGTTAATTAACATTTGTGCCGCGCCGCATTAAGACGGTCAACGGGAATTTTAAATAATTAAATACGCATAATATAATCCCGACTAATCCATATTTAATCGTACACATTTGGAAATAAACGAAATCCAACCGCGCTCGTTAATCGTGTACGCGTCGTTGTTGGCATTGTTGGCATTGTTGAAATTGTTATATTCTTAAACGCCGATTCCGTGTCCGAGATGTAATTACCAAAACGACTTAATAACTGATCGATTACGACGACGGCGGCGGCGGTCTGTCGATATACAAACGTTATCGGTCGCAGTACACATCGATTATATTATTTTCGCGTCTAATCAAAAGAAATCCGTTTTCCATCCGTCGATGTTTATATACGCGCATTGTTATCGTCGCTACTGCGTCGTGTTATTTTTCAGCGTCGAAACGCCTATGCTAAATACGTACGAGTATATTATAATAATAGCGATATAATATACTTGCTGCAGCATATTATCATTATATACTTATTACTGTGGCGAAATAAGAACGTTTATGGTTTTGCATATTTACAAACGAAATATTTTATTCGTGTGGTGAACGCAATAAATAACGCCGTTCGGTTTTAATTTTATGGTACTGTAAATCAATTCAAACATCATCGTTAAATAAACCATTAAGTCTGCGCGCAGTCAGCACCACATTACGCGGCTGCGGAGGAGAATGGATTTTCCTATGAGATATACCGCTGATGCAAAACGGCGCGGCGCGCGCGTGTGGCTAGATAGATTTTATTATCGCGCCGTCGCAGATTTCGTTTAAAACCAACGCCATCGAAACACCTAAACAATATAATACGAACGCGAGCGCGCCGCGGGCTTAGGACGAATCGTTAAAACGGTTCGTTTTCGGCGGCGAAACGTATGAAATTCGCATATTTCGTTCTCTCTACGGAAGGCTACATAATCTCTGTAGTTTCACAAACGTCAAAGTCGTATATTATATGCGTTATTGTGCGATACATACGCGTCCCGCCCCCTACCCCTCCCCGGAACGTCCGTTGACAAAAAAACCGCGGCGTTATTTCATACGACAGCGTATTTAACGCTCGTATACGGGGGGAAAAAAACAAACAAATCGCGGACTTGGCTCGATAACGGGCGTACATGGGGAAACAATACGCACGTCTTTCGCGCGGAGACTTATTTGCCACACACGCGTGATGTCTTCTTGGCGTAACGCGTACCGATTATACACGCGCGTTCTGGAGTTTACCACTCGTATTCACACAAACCATGCTGTAACACACACACACACACTACCATTGTCAATCTGATGAACGATCACGCATTCACGTTCGTCTCTCACACACGAACCCCATTATTAGTTCGTTTGTGCATGCGCGTACATTTATTTATCAGCGTTATTCATAAAACGAATATCGTAAAGTTTATCGCGTAAGTATATGTTTAATGTAGAACGCCGGGACAAGAAGCGAAAAAAAAAATTAATAACAGCAGTTTGTTCCCTTGTTTTTCTTTTGACGTATCGTACACAATAATATAAAAACTACAATAAACACTATTGTACCACAAGTATAAAATAATATGTATACGTATTCAACCAATAACATACAAACCGGTTGTGTGTGTGTGTGTGTGTACACTATACGAATAATATACGTCATATATATACATTATAAATGGGTTTCAGCTCGTTTAAATATTATCTCCCTTATCGAAATACAAACAATATCATCGTTTTATAATAATAATCTTGTATGTATAGATAATTATTGTAAAACGTCGGTATAATATTATTACGATGACCAATACGATAATATTGTTGTACACGTCGTCGTCGTCGTGGAAAAGTAACGAATTGAAATTTTTTATTTTTCAGCCACCACGTTCAAGCAACAAGAGTTCAGGGTACCGCCGAAAGACGTTAACGCTCGAGAAGGTTCAAACGTGACGTTGAGCTGCGAAATTAACGACGTCACCGGGGACGTCCAGTGGACCAAAGACGGCTTAGCTCTGGGTAGGTTTGCGGCGAATGCAAATGTCATACGTAATTTCTTCGTTACCGCGGACCGTCGCGACGTTTTCTCCATTGTCTTTATCGTAATCGCGGACCGCGAGACGTGACGGGGAAAAGCGGCAAAAAAAGGACGGCAAAAGAATTACACATATATGTGGCCGCCAAAATATATAATATATATATATATATATATAGTATTAAAAACGCTTATGATACGTCTCAATTACAGGCTATGCGGCCGAAATACCGGGACATCCGAGGCACTCCATGGTGATCGATTCCGGAAACGGGGTGTACAATTTACTTGTCAGAAATGTGACAATAACGGATGATGCGCTGTACCAGTGTCAAGTGAGCCCCGGGCCGGCGGCCGGGAGCAAACCAATTAGATCGTCGGCCAGGTTGACCGTCCTCAGTGAGTATATTATCGTCGTCGCGTCCACTGCCGATTGGCCGCGAGCCTTATAAATAACGTGGGTTCCGTGCGTCGTCGTCATTTCCGACAGTATATTATACGGTATCTATATACACTGATCATAACTGCGACGGTGACGAGAGGTTTCATCGGGGGGGGGCCGGCGAGGAAGACTTTTTCGCCAGACCTAGAAAAAATATAGTCGTTTTATCGATTTCTTTTCCGGACGCGATTTATCAAACGCGACGACGCGCGCGCGCCTCGTAAACGGGAAAACGCCACTCGTACGTGGGCGTTCTCACGGGGAGGGATACGGGGGATATACAGACACGTCCCTCCCCACCCCAGGGCCATATATTTTACAATCGTTTCTCGTCCCGAACACAACAGGTAAAAATAATAATGGATTCATTTGTACGGACGAGTCACGCGTGAAAATCGCTCTATGCGAAAACGTCATCGTGTCGTTCAACATAACCGACGTTTAGCGGTAACTGATCACGATAGTTTTCGACTCCGATTATCGTTTTCACGACATTCACGGGTTCGTTATTATCCGCGATTAATAATTAATAACAATAGGTTAGTAGGGGTAGTAGCGGCGGTGAGAATCGAGTATGATCAATCGTATAGTGAAATAACTAAAATAACTGAAATGAAATCAATTAGTAAAATAAATAAATTGGTCGAAACAATATGATACAATTAGTATATTATATAATATCGACATTTAGTGTGTTCGGCTTACTTTGTAGTCATTTTATTTATCCCCAACGCGGGTCCTATCATATATATATACCTGCTCGAGAGGACGACGCGCAAACGAAACACGTTCGTAAAACACGAGATTTCCATCGAGCCGTGTTTGGCGCCGCGTTCGCCGACCGTCGAATTCCAGCGATTTCGGCGCACACGCTCCATTAACAATACGACATTACGACGTAGAAAACGTATTGCCTACAAACGCGCGTCGTCTGCGGGGGACGAGCATCGCGACGATACCGGCGACGACGTGTGCGTTTTCGACCGTGCGGCATCGCCGTTGTGGGGGGTCACGCGATAATGTCAGAATAATAAACGCGACGTTCAAAGGTCGATTTGATTTAATTAACGATTTGGTTGGACGCACGCCTCTTTGCCGCCGCCGCGCCGCCGCCGCCGTTGAGTGTTATCGATTGTCGGTTATCGTCGCAACAGTGATCGCCGCCGACGACGTTATTCGAATTTACGGCGTCCTCCGCGGAGACTGTATAAAATATTATGACGCGCGTTGGTTTGGTTTATCGCGAGTCCTGCGTGCGCGCGTACGCCCCTATACGTAATTGCTGTGCCTGTCATTTCGCGTCACATAATAATAACATAACACGCGCGCGCGGATCGATAGAATTTAAATATAATGTCACGCGGCGGGGTAACGGTAGCGACGGAATAAAATTAATCAAGTCCGTGGCTTCTAGAAAAATGAACGGGAAAAAAATAAAAATAAAATATAAAAACACCGCGAAACGCAATCGCGGATTTCGATCGAAATGGTTGTATTTTTTTTTCCACGTGCACTACTGCGCGAGTTAGAACCGAATATTTTTTGTAACCGCGTATATTTACATAAAACGCGGTCGCGCCGCCGCCGCCGCCGCCGCGCGTATCTCTCGCGCGAAATTACCATAACCAATGTCCTATGATCGTTTTTTCTCTCTCTCTCTTCTCCCCCGTCTAGGCGTAGAGATTTTTGTTTATTATATCGTTCCGCGGCGTTGCGGACGGCGAACGTTGCGCCACGCACTCGATCCGGCCGGAAGGAATGCGGTGTGTTGTGCGCGTTTTCCTTTCGTTTATTTTTTCATTTTTCATTTTTTTTTTTCCGTCCTCTCGTAAAAAAGTTCTTGATCTGTTGACACATTTTGCTTCTTCTTTTGTCCGATCGAACTCTGCAAAATGTGTGTCATAAGGGAATAATTATAATTATCGTACAGAGTTCACACGTCATCGCGCGGAGTTTTTTTTCTTTTCTTTCTAACTTTGACGGGGGAAAAAAAAAAAACAAACTAATTTATTTTCGCCGACCAATGGGGTTTTATACATGTATACACAGATGCCCCGATAATGTATAACCTAACCATTACGCCCAAATTACGTTTCGTTCGAATGATTACTATCGACGATTTTATATATATATATATACGAGTATATGTGTGTACGTATATGTTTACAATTAAAAGTGCGCTGAATTTACTTCCGAGATTTGAAAGGAAAAAAAAAAAAAGAAAAGAAAAAAAAAACACTCGCTCACTTATACTAGAGTATAAATAAACACGTGTAATGTAATTTTTCAGTACGATTTATCGCCGCGTGGGCGTGTAACGAGACGTTTTGTAGTTTAAAATAATATATAATGAGAGTACACCTTCGTTTTACGCCGAGCACCACTAATAACCTGATTTTTATCCAGTCGCTCGCGCCAGCGTAACAAAACTATTTTCCGGACATTTGAATACGTTCGGTTTACTGCTCTGCTGCGGTCGTGCAAGTATAATGATATTATACACTTAAATCGTCCCACCCTACTACGACGACGGCGACGTGTCAGAACTGACTCGCGTCGTTATAATTCGTCGTCGTCGTCGACGGGGGTAGATTTTTGCGGATACCAACGCTACTGCCACGCATCAGTCAATCCGAAGACCACAAATGTACATAATAATATACGAGTATGTGTGTATTTTTTCTTACGGTTAAATACATAAAACATATACAAATATTTAATGTATATAATCGTATGAAACGCGGTTGCGTACCACCACCCCGTTTAATTAGGTAGGTACCTAACGAATAATTAGAGACGTTAAAAACTCGCGGGGCCTACTATATCAACGTTCGTGAAATAATAGAACAATTAGTTTCCTTTTCATTGAGAAGTTGTACTAATAAAATTATTAATTAAGTAAAAGATTGCGGCGCGTTCGTTACTCTCACGCGATATGCGTTTTCGTTGTTAATTAACGACGATACAGGCCGCGTAAACGTCATTTTTTTTTATTATTACTCTTTATTTCGAACAAATTTATAATATGATCGTTCGCGATCGTCGACGACCTCCGCGACGGCTAACATTATTATGTACACTCTTCGCTCATACGAAGTGTTTGAAAAATTAAAAAAAAAATAAACGAGTGACGCGTGGAAAATAAAATAATACGTATATTGAATGTCATCGGCGGACGGGTTCTTTCATAGGACACGTTTTGTTTTCGTGTCATATGTTTCGTTAGTTTTAGCCGATATTCCGATCGTGTCGATTATACTGCTCTCGCCGTATATGTAGGTATTATCGTTAAAAATAAAATTAAAAAGTGACGTTTTTTTTTTTTACGAGGTCGGCGTTTTCACGAGGATTTATTTCCACGTTTCTTACGGAATCGTCCCAGAAATTTATCGGAAAAAAAAAAAAGGCAGAATGCGTTTTTTTTACTTTACTGATTATCATAATATATTTTGTCGTACGTTTGACAAACAGTACGAAGTGACGTTGCGCGAATACGGTTTTAATTGGATCAAATTTATTACGTTTTAAGATATATTTATAAATTATAATTCGATACGTCTGTCTCTTGCGAAACTTTAAAGATATCTGACGTTTGATTGGAAATGTTTTACACGTCGCGCCGAGCATAAAATAATATAGTACGCGTCCTCGTTTCGTTATTCGCCGTATGCCGAACAGCCGCCGTCATCGACATGCCTTCGTATAACTTAAAAGTTAATAAACCGCCGGGTCGTTACGCTGTTTATCAATAATACGTTAAGAACAATAAGCACTGTTTCGATATTTTCGTCGTCTTACGACGTTTTCTTACGACGACGTTCGTTCCGCGCTCGCAGGCTATTTATATATATATACGTTTGCAGTTGGTAATTTTTTTTTTTTTCTTATACAGGTACACGTTTTATGTTTACATTCATAAATATTCTATATTGCGCGCTGTATTCTTTGCGGAAAACCCTTAGAAGTTTTAATTGAACAACGAAACCCTTCGTTCGAGATTCATAAAACTCAAAATTTTCGAAACGCCCAGTATTAATTTACGGTATACGTTTACGGGCGTTTTTTTTTTATATATTTTCGAAGCACACACAATGTTTGTTTAAAATAATAATTTAATACCCGGTATTGAAACCTGAAAAATTTCCGCGTCGTTTTTTTTTTTTTTTTTTTCATTATATTTTCACGGAATATATCATAATGTTCGATGTTATTATTTCGTCGCTCGAGTTTCCGAAACAAATACGAGATATTCCGAATATCGCAAGTGTGCGTAATAACAGTGTTTCGATTTATCGTCCGCGCAACGACACGTTACACAGCGGACAACGTTCGTTATCAATCGTTCACAACGAAATGAAACAGTTTTGTAAAACTATTGCGGCTCGTTATTTAATTCCGTTTGCCCGCAGCAATCGTATCTTCTTTTTTTCTATCCGTCTCTCTCGATCCCAGAGGGTTAAAACCAGATGTCGGTTGAACTACCGTACGAAGAAGTTCTTTCCTAACAACACATATGGATTATCATAAACCATAAATCATTAACGACGAGTCTCGCATTTTATAATAAATGTGTTTTTTTTTTTTATTATTATTATTATTATTTAAGCCATTTATGCACATGTTTATATTATAATAAATTCACAACCGCTTATCGGGCGTTGCATTTTTTCATAATTCGTTTGTGTTGTAATTTGTTCTCCCCCCCCCCCCGACCCCGTAAAACGTGAATCGTCTCTCCGAGACCGCTTTCCACTGCCGTACCCATAAAACAAATTTAATTAGGTTATTTCCCATTCGACTGCAGTAGTGCCTACGTACAACGATAACACTATAACGTCGATTTTGTTTTAACAGCGCCGCCTTCCGCCGTGGAAATCGTAAACGAATCTTCAGACTCGAAATTGGAAGTGCAAGAAAACCACGAAGTCACCATCGAGTGCATAGCTCGAAACTCTAAACCCGCGTCCAGGATAGTATGGTTTCGCAGCAATACTGAAATCAATCCCGGTGAGTATACAGACCTTGTACGACGCCGTTAACGTATGAATCACGTTATTTAACACACGGGGGCGATGTCGTCTGAAACGCATAAATGATCAGTCGACGAATCATTAGTAATGACGAGCGATTGTTAAACCGTCGCCGCGTGTGTTATCAATCGTTGATATTATGTCCGTGCCGCCGTAGTGACCGCGTGATGTTGTTTTCTTTTGTTCCAGAGAAACGGACCGACAGCGTGAGCGAGGAGACCGCGGAAAAGACTAAATTAAAACTGTACACCGTCCGAAGCCGAATAAAAGTAACCGCCACGTCGGAAGACGACCGTGTGAAATTCAAATGCGAAGCGCATCATGAAGCTCTATCGGAACCGCTCTCGTCCACCGCGCAAATAAGAGTCTTGTGTGAGTATGATATAGTAATAGTTAGTTGGCGACGTTTGTTGTCGCGTTTTGTCCGCCGCGGGAGGGACGGACCGCGGTCGTCGTCGTCGTCGAGCGAAAATATTATTAGTCTACTCGGGCGGGTCACACGTTAGGCGAAAATTGAAAAAAAAAAAAAAAAAGAAGCGTATCCTCGATCGAACGTGACGCAGCAGTATCGGAGGCAAACGATCGTAATAATATCCAGTACGTTATTACTATTATTACTGCATTATATTCACACCGTTTCGAATTGGACCATGTCGATTACGAGATAAACATTTCGACGATTTCTGATAGATGTTTCTTTGATCGAAATAGGTAATTAATTTTCGTGAGGAAAGTAAGTTCAAACAAGAGAAGAAAAAAAAACAAAACCCACACGAATTTAAGACTGGCGGTGATGGACGTCGGATATTGTTCGGCGATCGGATTTTTGAAAATAAAACTCGTTATATTTCGCGTCTCTTCGACTAGTTTATAAATAATTTAACAATATCATTGTCCACTTGAAGTCTAGTTTTAAACGTTGATTAGTCGTAGAAAAAAAACCTACTCGTACTCGAAAATAAAATCGAACCCAAAATAGTTATTTATTGACCACCGTTTCATTACTATAGCGCGGGCGGAACGAACAAAAAAAGTATAAATCCTCACAGTACAGTATAATAAAATATAGTCGTTTTGTCGTCGGTCATTTCTATATTCTTTTCGAAAATCAGAGCGATACACACCGTTGTTATTAATTTACCCTTTGAGCCGTCTCTCTCTCTCTCTCTCTCTTTTTATATTCTTTGTTACGTTTCAATGTGACCTAACCACTCAGACACCCCTCGACAGGAGTAAAAAGTTGTTATTCTTTCTCCGTCGAATTCACTCCGTAAATATTACACGGTCGTGCACGATAATTATTCTTTTATTCTTTTAAAATAATAATAATATATCAATTGGGTGATTCGCGCGCGTCGTTATTGTTGACACGGTGTTTCGGAATAGCGCGACGATTTCATTTTTGTCGCGATTATTTGCGACGACGGCGCGTTTCTATATTCTTTGTCTACAGGAGAGGGGAGAGTCATGTGGTTTAACGAACAATATTACAATGTCAACACTTTTCTTTATATGAATAGCGAAATTACCATAATACGGGAAAGCCAGGGAGAGTTGTCACCACTCTAAATCCCCACCCCCCCCTCCTCCTCATCATCATACGCGGACGCCTGTGAAATGTGAATCTCGGAAAAAGTAATTGTTGGAAAAAATTTCAAGTGCAAATTACTACGAACACGAAAAATAGACCGAGACAACGAAAAAAAAAAAGTAATAAATACATTTTGTACAAAAATAATGATTAATACGATTCCCCGCTTATATACACGCGAAATTCATAATTATAATCACGTTTACGTAAACAATTCCTTACCGCGCCGCGCCGTGAGAAAGACGCGTTATTTCTTCACCCGACAAATAATATTCCGCAACGGACATTTTGAACAAAATATGTTCATTTGTTTTTCTCCCATGTTTGTGCGATAACAAATACATAACTGCGGATACGATATTTTTCGGTTTGCGAAAACTCGTGTTCCAAGAGGATTTTTCGAAATTGATATTTTACACGTGTCGTTTTTTAATTTTACAACTGGTCATAAAGACGACGACAATCGTCTATAAAACAGATTGCTTTTCCAATCGTTCAATATCATTATCGATGATGAGTTTTCAACGACACGTATTCGAATATTATATTTTTTCTTTACGAAATGTTTTTTTTTTACTTTTAATCGACCAAACAAAACGGAAAAACGCAAAACCAAAAAGAACGTAAAACGGCGAAATAATAAATTGTTATCATTCGTTCGGATGCATATTCCATAGTGGTTTACCTATTATACGCAATATAATGATAATAACGTTAGGTTAGTTGAACAACTTACTCGGATGATAATTTAAATTTATTACTCGATACGTAAAACTCGACATAATGATAATATAGTATGATATCGCGGTGCTTTTATTTTTTTTTTTATTTTTTTTCCGAAAACCTGAGGTGTCGCGGCGTTAAATCTTTTACGAATCTCCGGTCCATGAAAACACACCGTGTATTCTTATAATCGTAAATACACGAGTACATATTATACAAATTATCCCAAAACGTTTCGACTAAAATAATACCATTACTGACTGCGTGTATACATTACAGCGCACACGGCTTTTATCTATATAGAAGTGGTGAAATATATTTCTTGGGGTTGCGCCAAAAATATAACTAAAACATGCTGTTAACAAATGCATTGCATATAGCATATTAGACGAATGCGTGTGTGTGTGTGTGTGTGATTTTTTTTTTTTCCATGTGACCTATTTTTATTTCGAAAAATATATAATAATATATTTAATATTGTATTATTCACGTGTTAAAATATTCGCAATGAAATAAACTCGTAATCGTTTCATCGACATTATTACGGACATCTGTGGAAACAATGTTTCCACAGATGTATTCATTGGAAAATCTGTAAACTAGATGTATTATTTTTATTCGTGTCAAAAAAAAAAAAAAACAAACAATTTTTCGGAATCGAATACAATTGTTCGTTCGCCGACGCGCCCGCATTGTTCGCGACAGTGCTTATAGAATACTAAGGTGGGTACAACGCGCGATGTCTAAACATCGCCATTGTAAATTATCCGAAGAAAACTATCGGAATCGCCAAACACGGTGTACGGTCAAAAACCACACTGCGTATATCGTTTAGACGGGAAACGACAGTAATTAACTCGAACCACGCGCGACATATTTTCAACTAAAACGATGCTAACACAAACGATACATTCCCGGTAAAATAAGGACCAATAAAAGAACAGTGACCGTTAAGGTTAATCCGTGTGCACTTAACAAATAGCTCAAAGAGTTTAACAATGCACGGTGGTTAAATTGATTCGCGTAAACTCGAGTCCCGTGAATTAAGGTTCCGACGGCCACCGAAAATATGGTGTTCGTGAAGAACATAATATTTGTAACGAAGCGACGGTTTGATTTTTTTTTTTTTTTTTATTGTCCAACGTATAATGTAAATATTATATATTCATTCATTTGCTGTAAAACACAATAATTCATAGCCGAAAACCAATCGAAAAGGACCGGTCGGCGTTCGGTCGGTATATACTATAATATAGTTAGGGTTTTACTCTCGGAACGACGTTTAATTATTTATAGCGAACAAAACGCTACGATAAATAATATCGGATAATGTGATTTACTCAGATCCGCCGGGAGTTCCTCACATCGAAGGATATACAGAAGGCAATGATTTGGAAAAAGGACAAACGGTAACGCTGCGCTGCGTGTCAAAAGTCGGGAACCCGCCGACGCAACTTTCGTGGTACAAAAACGACGAGCTGATTCAGAACGAGTACAGGTACGCAATAATATTGCATATTTACATAATATATTAATCGCGTTACTCCGTCCGAAATCGCGTATTCATTTCGTAGTTTTTATTTAATAGAAACCGCGCGCGCGCACTGCGATAAAATAAAATAAAAAATCCTTTCACACCGCACACGACGTAATTTACCCGGACTTCAGAGTCGTAATAACGAAATAAAACACATTTATCGTTGACGTTTTATTTGGAATTATTTTTTCATGTTCTGTAACAATACGTTTCGTATGATGATAATAATAATAATAATAATAATAATGCTGTAGTCGTGTACGCGCGCTTTTTCGCGCACTCGTACGCCGCGTTTTTTATTTTTTAAAATCAAAACAGCGTTATGCTCGTAAACACGAGCTTGTCGCGACGATCGGACGGATACGCTGTTACCGCGATAAAACACGATCGGCCGTCGAATTCGAGCCGGACAGACTACTGAAGCCGCGCGGAGTTTCGATATTATATTATAATATAATCACGTCGACGACGTAGTCTCGTACATAGTTTTACGCGCGTCTATCGACGTTTCGATATGATTTTCCGATTGTTTTTCGTGAGAGATAAAATTATTAAAAAAAAAATAAACGACTTTATAAGTATCGCGAATCACTCTCGACAATAATACGTTATTTTTTGACGGGGGGGGGGGGGGTCCGGGTGAAGCCTCCCACCTTGTCGTGTTCTCGCGCACACCCATACATTATTTTAGGACCACGTCGTCGTCGCTTAGCAAGTACAGTGCGCGCGTCGTCGTCACGTATGCGGTTTTTCTTGAATAACAATCACGTGGCGACACGAATTTTCAGGACGTCGGAAAAAGTGTCGGAGAGCACGTACAAATTCACGGCCAACATCTCGGACAACAACGCGAGGTTTCGCTGCGAAGCGAAAAACTCAATTAGCCCACAACCTCAATACGCCGACGTCGTACTCTCCGTGTTATGTAAGTGTTTTATTATTTTATATGACGTATATGTTTATGAAATTTGTTTTTTCCCCCCCCCCCCTCCCCCACTTTTTTCAGCGTAATTAAAATTCGCTCGTTCGTCTCGGACGCGCGTTTATTTCTCTCCTATAGGTAACGAAATTTCCCATCCTCTCGCGCGCGCGCGCTGCCCGTACGAACGAGCACGTACGCCCGGGTAGGTGGCCCGCGGCGGCGACGCGGACTAGAACGGATTCGAGTGCATCAATTAAACATGTGTAACACGCGCGCCGCGATAAGTAGTAGACGAATATATACACGTACGTTTATTTCACCGCGTCCGAAACGTTTTCTTTTTTCGTCCTCCTTCCCCCGGTCAATTGTTTGTCCGGAAGAATGTGTGTCGCGCACACCTTACACCGCCCGGTGGCGCACGCCAAAGGGTTCTGGGGTAGCATCCGACTACCCTAAAGTTAGTGGCGGGCGGGCGAAATAACTATAAACGTTATTCGATAGTAATATAAATATAATAATATATAGGTTCAGTCGGCGCTGACTTTATCGTCGGGGGGGGGAATAGATTCTCACACCGCGTCGCCGCGACCTGCCGGATTAAATACGACAGAAGGTATTAAAAAATATCGCCCGCCTTGCGAACGCAGAAAACGATAAAACAATTCGTTTGTGCGTCGCGCTATAATCGCGTACACCTGTCGGTGTGTATTGGTCGAAAAAAAATCAATCCTCAATCGCGCGGCGAAAATTTCGACAGAAACATTTTTAGAGTTTTGATAAAACGTTGCTGGAAATCTAGCTCGATTATACTATTGCAACATCACAAGTGTAATTTTATTATTATTTTATATTAAAGTTTACTTTTTTATTCTACCCCTATTTATTTCCGAGTGTGCGCCACCGCTTACGCCTATACTGCCTACGTATCTCGCACGACGTAGTACCTACTCGGAGTCGCGATTCACGTCGCGTTAATAAAATATAACGTCCCGACGACGTCAATTATTATTATTTATTGTTATCCGCGCCTCCGCACAAACGATAGGTACACGAGGCAACACATATTTTCGCTTTTCGTCTAGCCGCGGTACCTATATTATTTACACCCGACGAACGGACGGACGATTATTATTATTAATATTATCAGTGCCGCAGAGAGACTGGTTTTTTTTTTTTATTTTTTCACTTCTTCTTCTTCCACTCCTCGCGATAACCTCGCAGTTATCTGACGTACGTATATAAACACACTGCAGTCGATTTCGAATACGTTCGTACACGACTATATACGGGCGCCGCCCCCTCGGCCCGTCGTTATCGAATAAAAAAAAAAAAACTCGGCGACACCGCCGCGCCGCCGACTGCACGGACGATATTGTGTTATCGTCTCCGAGTCAAATATTGACCTAGGGCTTTACCCTCTCTCGATCGGTCTCGTGCGGGGGTATCGAACGAAAAAGTAAATTCGGTAAAACGCGCGTCCGTACGCACGCACGCACGCACGTAGGTAGGTAGGTAGGTAGGTACACACAACGATAACGATTCAACGTCCTCTCTGTATAATAATAATAATATATTGTACTTTTCAAACGGACAAACTCGAACGTATTTGTCAAATATTTAAACATAAATAATAAAATATTATAATGCGCTCCGAACGGAAATATAATATCTGATCGTTTCTTTTCTTTTCCTTCGCTCCCAGCACCCCCCTTACCACCCGTCCAAAACGAAATCTCCCCGCGTCAGCGCGACACCGAACGACGGCGATACATATATAATTACTGCGTGGCGTAGTGTAATAATACGCGTACGCGATGAATCTAAATATAAACTAACCGTATTTTCACATACAATAGAGGTAGAACGCGCGCGCTCGCGTACGGACGAGATGACCCGCGGGTGACGGGCACTACTACCGCAGTAGTATGATAATTGGTCCGCCGAGGCGACGACTATTACTCGTCGCGTACGCTGAAAATAAACTCCTGCGGTGCGTAATCGTGCGCATAATAATGACCTGGAACTTTTTTTCGGTTTTTTTTCCTTCACGATCGCGAGAAGAGCGCACCGCGTTCAAAAATCGAGTCCGATAAAACCGTTTCTAATCACAAGTAAATCGCCGTATAGAACGACGCGGCGGCGGCGTCGTGACAAAAAAAAACCATTGTGCGCCTACCTCTACGTGTTATTATTCTGAGAGACCGCGCGGTTGATCCGGTTAAAACTATCGAAATATTACGTATTTCGACTTGTTACGGCGCCGGACGTTTTTCACGTCGATATCTCCATAGACGGGCAATGCATTTTAGCGATTTCGTTACTATCTCCACAAAAAAAAACAAAAAAAACAAGGACGTTCCTAGACCACCGTTTGTTAAAGAGGAGAAAAACTAGATTTTGTTCGCCCAATTAATACACCAATTAACCGTGCGCGACTCCCGTGATCACCTTGAAAATGATATCTGCCGCACGTATCAAATGATCTTAATAATACGCATACACACAGTAAAACCGCGTTTTAAGCGGAGAAGTCGTAAGCCGCCTCCCGATCCGACAAAAATGTTCGCCTTAGTCTGATTAATTTATAATTTATGCTATAATTATATAGTTATCTAGTTATGCATAGTTACGGCAAATTTCGAGATTATAAACATTAAGCCACCGCTGAACTCTGGCGAAAGGTAAAACGCGGTATCGTAAGAAAGAAAAAAAACTTTATAAAACAAGACCGGAATAATATTGTTATTTAGATTATAATAATTAGAAAATACTTCTAAATAAAAATATCTGAAAGGTATGTAAAAACTAATGGCCGTGAAAAATCTAGTAGTGCCCGAAAAAAAAAAATAAATAATAATAATAATAAAATACCAAAAGGGAATTTATTTTCTCCGAGGATTCTTATAATATTCAATATATTGTCTTAGTGTCGACTTTTTATAAGACGAAAGCGCTTTTCCGATATTTTAATGATGTTTTTGGTTTTTTTTTTATTCGAAATACAAGAGCGCGATAAGTGTGGTGCGCGTGATAGATTTTCAAAAAAAATAAATATTATTCGACACGAATTAATTTCAAAAGGTCGAAAAAGTCAAATCGATTGTTCGAGGATTTTTACGCGCGGGCATTTCGTATTTACAACGTATCCTGAATTCCCGGGCCCTGCGATAATTAACGCAAACTGTCTAAACGGAACGCCGAAATTTATTGCGATCAAAGAATAAAACTATCCTTCGTCGACGGCACGTTTCGTATACGCCAATCATCTATCCAACACCACCTACTACTACTACTACTACTACTATACTACGTATACCGCGAATAAAAGTGCTTTAACGCCGCGCTGCCTAGTCATCGCGGCGGCGGCGGGTACGACGCGTAGTTTTTTTTCCCACGTCCGAGGAAACGACCAACACTAACGCCGCCCCAAAGATTCTATTCCATTGTTTCCGTCAAAAGGTATTCGTCCAACGACCGGCGAATTATAATTACGGCCCCAAAGTGGGGTTTTTAAAAATCGCCGTGCTCTCGGTTTTATAGCGTTTCGATCGTCGAATGATAATAATCACTAGTGGCACACGGCTATTACGTTATTAATCTCGACATGCACATACGGTACCTACTGCCTACACGTTTTACGACCGCGTTTCGGCGTGTCCGTCCGATAGTTATACAATTTAGGTTATTAGTATGTTTTATTGGCATATTAAACGCAATGTCCGGGATAAGTATGTGTGTTTGTACACCGTGTGGGTACCGCGCATTATACCGCCGCGGCACGACCGTCGTCGTCGTCGTCGGTGCAGACGCGCCGGGTCGGATCGTCGGATACGGAGAATCGCCACGACTTATGTGACTTTCGGTACTCGTATAAGCTCGACGCTCCGGGCGCCCGCCGATACCGATATAATACCCAATCAGACGCCAACACGCGTAATAATATTATTTATGAATTTGTGTCTCGCGCCGCATTACATTTTTTTTTTTTTTTATATATACGTATACTCGTATACGCTTTTTCGCCTCGAGCACACGCAGCCCGTTATAATATAGTAGTCGATATTGATTTTTTAATAAAAACTATAACGCAGACTGCGTTAAATGTTATCGATAACAACATGAAACGGTTTACCTTTACTAATTCCGATACGAAAAAAATAAAACCAACTACAAATAAACAACGATTAACAGTGGCGTAAACGGTTTTAGAATAATATTTTTAGAACGTATACGACGAGACGCGCGTATACTACATACGGTGGCGCCATTTGGGAAAAACTAGCGAATTGCTCCAGAAAAAATAAACGAATCGTTTTTAATCAAATAAGAGATTAACAGTGTAACTGTTTAGAAAAGAAAAAAAAAACCGGAAAAATAACTTTTATAACTCTTTTTGAATGGTAAAAATTATTATAGGTACTAGTTATGGGTAAATGATTAACAATAATAATAAAACAAAATCAAAAAAACGAATGGGTATTTTTGATTTGATTTAATTGATATTTTTGAAAATAAAAACGAGTTTAATGGGAGACGAATTATTACGACGATAAAAGAGAGATTATAATATCTTATATCATTATAGTCGGCTAGTTTCTGGTGCAAAAATCGCGATTTTTTTATGGGATTACAAAAATATTTTTTTGCCACCTCGTGAAAAAAAACGGTCGCTACCCTTAGTCATCCCCCGTCGGCACCTATGACCCACTACCCGTCTATAGACTGTAAATAAATATAATAGGTACTACTTACGGCCGGTCGGTGGGCTGCTTTTCGAGGTTCGGTGTTCGTATTGGCTTGTGAAATAAAGAAAGGTACAAAAAAAAAGTTTGATCGGTCGTCGACGAGATGAAAAACAATAAAAATCGACACCATTATATTATTACCGACTATTACGGAGAAAAATAAAAACCGCGATGTTAAAACCGAGACGAACTCCCCGCACCGTTGTCGACACTAGACTGATCGTCTGGCACCGTGTGCATCGGAAAGCTCGGTATCGGTTTGCGGGTTGCGCGCGCTACTCGGCCGTCATTGGTCGGGTGGCGCGAGCGGTTTTGCTTACATTGGCCCGACGACGTGAACTTTTGTTTGTTCCGATTTCACGCCCATGGTTATTACTAGGGCCCGGATTTAAATGCACTTAAAACCATACAGATATGCTCTAAAAAATAGCCAAAAATGCCTTTAAAAAATGCATTTTACCACAAAAATGACCTTAATAATGCCATATATTTTTTTTTATACAAATTATAATTTATAAATGAGACATAATAATTATTTTTTTTTAAAAAAAAACTGAAAATTTGAAATATTGACTGATATATTATGATGTTGACACGCATATGTTTTGGCCGTTTTAGGGGAAATATTATTCATTCTAAACATACCAAAATATATATTAAAATTTATGTAAAATTAACATTCTAAGTAAGTCTTTTGTACTCACTAAATTTTGAGCATTGCATTGAACAATAAATAATTTATCAGAAAATAATTTATCTTCAGATAATTTTTTGAATAGTCCAAGTTGTATATCTTATATTGAACATATATGCATTAAAAACCAACAAAATGACCCGATAATGCTGAAAATGCTCTAAAAATGAAAAAACGTCGAAATATGCAAAAAAATGCAAAATAAAATTTGTAGCTTTCAAACCCTCGTTACCCAAAACGAATTACGTACTTAGAAAGCATTGTGTATGATCAACCAAAAAAATATGCACATTGCATTGAAATCCGGGCCCTAGTTATTACTATTACATTACATAATTACATAAAATTGCATTATAACTTCATAACTATTACGTAATTATGTATTTTTAGTGAACTATCATTATAATTAGGTACCTATCTAATAACTGATTCATAACCGATTTAACGCGAACACCACGTTTCCGGTGCAAAAACCACGATTTTTTTACGAGGTGGAAAAAACATGATTTTCGTGAAAAAATGGGGCGTAGCGGTCGCCCCGCCATTCGCTGTTTTTCCCGTCGCGCGGAAAGTATTTCACCGTTGAAAAATCCAATCGATCGAGTACCTCTCTTTTTTTACGAGATCATTCGGCGTTCCTTTTCTGATTATCTTTCTAATAGTGAGACGCTAAAAACTATACGGCCGGGACTTTTTTTTTTTACATTGTAAAGAACGGATACGATATTATACTGCTAGTAAAAAAAAAAAAAACACAAGAAAAAATAATAATAATTTAACTCTTGTTATCGTCAGAACGAAAAAATAATTATTAGGTAGTGTTTAACAAGAATGAATGAACATGTGCGCACAAAATACGATTTTCATCGCCCCAATAATTATAAATGGAAAAAACAAACTTGTAAATATTGTAACTGAAACGGTTTTTGAAAACGACGTCAACTCATTATCGTACACTCGTGACACCATCGAGTATTAGACGGTTTTTGAGGTGTACGGAAAACGTTGTTTATTAGGACATTTCGAATACACGACACCCATCGTCTCCAAGTCGAGCACTAAATAAAATTCACGATTTATCAAATACGATCGTACTCGCACGGTGCATGTCAGGTATCGAATATTGAATCGATCAACCCTATCGCGGGCGCCCACGCGCGTTACGATTCTCGCGAACCCGTCGTACACGATGGATTTCACGTGCGCGTTCAAACTTCGTCTGGTCGTAATACTCGCGGTATTTATTTACCATATTATATTGCGCGTTTGTGAGACGGCCTTCGAACAAAGTTGTTGTGCGATCTGTCGTACGATCGATCGCGTCGCGTACGGCGGCGCCGCCGCGCTCCGGGTTAAACGAGTTGTCCACGACAGTTCGCCGAATAATCAAATTGAAAATGACCGGCCTCTGTCGACCCCGCGGCACTACGGCTATCACTACGTTGGAAACGTAAAAAAACAAAACGACGATAACGCGTAATATAACTCGTGTTTTAACGTGTATGCGCAGACGGTTCGAGTCAAGCGGTTATCAAGGGTCCGAGCGAGGCGAAAGCGGGAGACGTGGTAACCCTAAGCTGCGAAACAGACCGCAGTAATCCAGCTTCCACAATAACATGGATGGTGGCCGGCGAAGTGGAAAAAAACAGCACATCCACCACGGTGGCCGCCCCGCAGTCCGGCTGGATTACCAGGTCCCGAGTGTCTTTTGTCATCCCCAAAGGCCAGCACATAGTGTTGGTCAAGTGTCAGGCCGTTAGCGAAGGAGCGTCCGAAAAAGTCTCGACTTCTCATTCGATCAACGTACTATGTGAGTATGAAATTCATATTAAAATAATATTTATAAGATTAATAATTTATTATTATTATTATTATCGGCGATGTGAGTCGATTTCGATTTCGCACGATCGTTTCGGCGACGTAGTATCAATTTTAATATACGCTTTAGCCGTCTAGAATTTTCAACACGACGAGAGAGAGAGAAAAAAAAGCACATATGTATTTCCCAACGACAACTCTATTAAACCGTCCGAGTGTATTATTACGTTTGCAATAGAAAAAGCGCGAAATAATTAACTAAAAAAAGTAGTAATGGTAAAAACTTTATTTTTAAAAGCGTTATTATGAACGTGTGCGTAATATAAAATGAAACAATCTCGATCACGAACGTGTTGCACGATACGATTGGCGATGAGGAATATATTATTTCGATAATCATCATGAACTTCGTCTACATAGATTATGTAACACATAATATCATGTTCTTGTTTTCGATCCGGAAGAAAAAGAAAAATTATTAATTTGAAAAATACAATGTGTCGACCTTCGAGCCGCCGCGCCGTCCGTTATTCGGGCCGATCGGCGGCTGACCGAATTATTACTATAATGATATCGGATTTTAAATACGCAATTGATGACCCTGCGCGCCCCTGGATCGTTTTATCGAGTTATCAAAAATGATTGGATATCGCGCGGTTCGACGCCGAGCCCGGATTAAGTGAGCGGACGAGGGAGGCCGCGGTCACTGGGCCACGAGATTTCTAAGGGGCCTCTAATTTCGCGCCGCGCGTTTAAAATGATCACGACTCGTTAAAATATACGCGCATTATTTATACACATATATTCGGAAACGGTTTAATGAAAATTCATTAATTCGACGCGCGTTGCCCGGTTCCAACACGCCGCGCCGCACCAAAGATTTATTTAACAATACCGAGTACGAGCTGTTCTGCCGGAAGTGCGATTCCAAAACTCGGAAGAATTCAAAACTATTAGGTACGCGACGAGAACTGGATCCGCGATGTTTGCTCCGGAAAATGTATTTTACAAACGATAAATCCAGACGACGACGACGTGCGATACGATAATTCGCTTCGGGAAAAGCGCGAAAAAAAAACATTATATATTTTTAATTCAACTGGGATTTTTAACGTTTTTTTTAACTTGAGTAAAAATACAATGATTATTATTATGAAAGGTTTTTTTTTCTCTTCTTTTTCCGTTACTATTACCGTCGTCGGGGCTGCTGAAAATATTGGCCCCGAGCCCTCGAAAGTCTTGATCCGGGCTCGACTGCGCTCTCTAGCACGTGTCGTTTGGGAAATGAAAACGCATTTCGTTAATAACATATTTTATAATAATATTATATAATATACGATATAGCGCGCGCGGCCAGATGTCGAGATATTAAAACAAACGGATTTATATAATATGTTTATTGTTTGTACATATTTATACATGTGTATATCATACACGCGGGTAAATATATATATACGTGCACACGCATGTCATAATAAAAGACTATAGTGAAGTCGCACGTATATTAAATTACACATACACGAATGGTCTAGAGCAATACGCGCACGGCCACATATAGATATTATGTATCCGTCGACCTATTAATCTCGACGGTCGGAAATCGGTGTACGAAGATCGTGTATCCAGGTGGTTTAGATTAACTTACTCTCGGACGGAGAGAGTACCGTAATCAGCTGTTCTAATAAAAATATCGTTTGGGTGTGTGTTCCGTTCGGCCAACACACAAGACGTACGTTGTATAGTAGTAGTAGTAGTAGTATATTATTATGGTGTGCCGGCATTTTTATTGACGTTCCTAACGTTTAAAAAACATCGACGATATTAAACGATATTTATGTTCATAAACAAAATAAAAAAAAAAATCCAAATCCAAATCAAACACTGTATCGGAATACGAATTTAATAACGCATTAATTCGTATTAAAATAAATATTGACGGTGGGGGGGGGGGAAAAACAAACAAAATTAATCGGAGAAATCAATTTAGCGATTACATTGAATTAATACAATAATAATTCTAACGCAAAGACTCTCGCGTGTTGAACTATTCGCGGAGTTTTAGCGCAGACAAATGAGAAAACGAAAAATATGGGCACGGCGATCGCGCCGAATAAAAAAAGTTCCGAGAATATTGTTACATTGATGCGCGAGCGCGTAGTTTTTAACCGAGGTATTAGACGCATTAAAAATTATTGTTGTAAACTGTTATTTTCCTATCGTTTCCAGACCCGCCCGGAGCGCCGATCATAATCGACTTCTCGTCCGGCCGTCCAATCCCGTCGGGAAATGAATACAAAATATCTTGTATGTCTACCGGCGGCCATCCTCTGGCTAAAATCCAATGGTTCAAAAACGATAAAAAGGTACGGTGTGATATTAATTAATTTTAATTAGCTTTGTGACCGTTTATAATTTTTCCGACGGTCGTGTTATTATTATCTGTAGCGTCCGAGTGTTGTTGCGCGCGCGCGCGCGCGTATTGCATTGATATACATGTGTTATTATAATCGAACGATTTAAGTAACTGTGAAATCGTATTTAACCCGACGATAATAAATAATTATATAATTAGTTCGAAAGAAAAAAAACAAATATCTCGCGTTATTATTATTATTATTATCATTATAATAACGCGATGGAAACGTCGGCCGTCCGATATTTCGTATCGGTCGAGAAATGGTTTTATCAATTAGCGTTGAAGAATAATACATTGTCCGTGTAATAGTCAAACAATTTCCTACTGAAAAACAACGTTCTATATTATCGGAGAGACGATAATACACATCGATAATTTATTTCGTGCCCGGAGTGATACGCATAAATCGTCTTATTACTGAAATTAAAGACAACCAATGCGCGTATTACTTCCTCCTGCGGTCGGCCGTCGTTACTATCGAGTGGATTAGAGACTAATGAAAATTCCCGGATCCGAACGCGGATCGAAAATAATAATGATTTTCGATCGGTCCAATCACACCGCTGCCACTAATATACATTAAAATTACTCAAAGGTCGAAAGTTATAATAAACATCAACACAAACTCGAGATAATTTATGAAAATCGACTATAATATTGAATTTAATTAATATCGGTGACCTTTACCGTTTTTAATTAATTCGATTTAATAAAACGACCATGTTTGTAGAATTCATAATAGCGGGCAATTTTAAATATTGTTCATATAAAACTGATAAACAATATTATAATATAATATTAAAAACGGACGATAGCGAATTGATGATCGAATGTCGGATTAAATTGTTTTTAGATTCGTTCGGTGACTACAACTGCGGACAACGCAGTCACATCCGAAATATCGTCCGTGGCCAACAACACGGATAACGATGCCATCTATAAATGCGAAGTCACCAGTCCGGCGCTAGAGGATCCTTTGACGGCCACGCAAAAGCTCAAAGTCTTGTGTAAGAACTATATGATTATTATCATTACTCGCGTGGAATAATTATTATTGTGTTGGGCGCGAACGCAATATATTAGTAGTTCATAAATTATTTATAAATACCATACTGTAAAGTTATTGTTCGGAAAAAAGGTTCCGAGTATAATCGATAATGTCGCGAGTGTGTTTTTCCCCTCGTCGAACCTGTAGATTTCAAAGGGAAATTGAAATCTTACATTGCTGAAACGCGAACGCGATTTGGAGTTTATTTTACAACGCGAGTAATGAGAACGAATAGTCGAGAATAAATTACTTCGCGAACGATTTTTCTGCTTCACAAAATAACAAACGGGCACTGGCCGTCGGCGAAGAAGCGAGTGTGTCGAATGGGCGAGTGGGCGAACTACTCGTGACGTCGCGCTGTTTCGGAGGACTTTGGACGCGCGTACGGAAACCGTCGCGACAATCGCGTGGCGTTATCGACTTTGTTCCTAAAACCCGGCGACTGTAATATTACCGCGCAGACTACCGCGTTCGAAAGAGGCTCGAGGGTCGTAAAAAACCCGTTTTTTTTTTTCGCTCTCGGTTTCAAACGAAAGCGAGAGCGTGTGTGAGGGGGAGTAGAGAGAAACCGTTTTAAAACCGTGCCCATCAAACGAAATGTTTCGGACCCATAACGACCCCGTGTCCGCCGCCGCCGCCGCGACCGGTGAAACGAAATTTAAATAACCGAAGCAGAACGCCCGGCGCGCGGCACGCTATAGTTCCGTCCGACCACACACACTAAATCGTTGACGAAAACGGAAAAAAAAAAAATCGTTTAGAGCCGACCGATTAAACCGACGACGAGTAGGTACCTACGCGGCGGCGGCGGCGGCGGCGGCGTGTGTGTTTACACACTGTTTACGGCGCTGCAGAGACGACCGCGTGGGGCTGCGAGCGTTCGAACTACTAACCTGTAGATTTCGATCGGGCGTAATGAGATGACGAGACGATATTATAGGTAATATTATTATAATAGCGACGTATAAACCGCGACGGCCGTCGTGACGCGCTAATCGCGACGACGTGGAAATATTGTTGTTTTTTTTTTTCCTAGACCGCGGCACTCGTACTAGGCACCTGGCCGCCGACGATATACGTAAACGGAAGGCGCCCACGCCCGCACTCACGGCCCCGCGCGCGTGTGGGGGTCGCTCGGTCGCCCGTTTACCACACTAATTTCCGAACGGCCCACGTCCGACCGATCTATCGAAATCTTCGTCCAGAGTTCGAACTATATTAAAAATAATTAAACGCGCGACGCGACGACGTGTGGGGCGGAGAGCGTATATCATTATAATATACGGTCGAAAAAAATATATATACGCGTCCGAAAACAACGATGACGAGACGATGGTGGCCGTGTCGTCCGGGTCGTCGTCGTCGCGTGCACCGCAGCGGTCCTGCTGCTACTCCGGGGGCGGCGCGGATTTGAAAAAGAAAAAACCGTCGGCAATCCATCGTTTCGCGCCTTCCGACGCGCAATCGACTCTGTTCTGTCTTGAATATCTCGAGTTTTCTTCTCCGTCTTCAACACCAAAAAAAAAAAAGCGGACCGTCAAAAGGATCTCGAAGATTTCATACGTTGTTTTCGCGGTTGAAAATCGATAAAACTTTCGATTTTAGTACGTCGACGCTCCGACATATTTCCCGTACAAAGTTTCCTATGGCCGTTTAAAACTTTTCAAAACCGTTAGAGTATTATAAATTACGACGAAATAGAAGCGTACGTATGCGACCGCGCCCGCCTTCCCTCCTTCGCTCGGGATCGCTTCTCTGCAGCGACAATGGTTTCGGATTTTTTTTTTTTTGTTTTGGAAACGCACCTGTGTCTCATCTGTTTTTTTTTTGTATTTGTTTGTTTTTTTCCGTCGCGTCCCGCAGTCCTGTCCGAATACCTGAGTATCAAGCAAGACCCGGTGCACCTGAAACCGGGTTCGCAGGCCACGATCACGTGCGAGGCGGGCTCCAGCAACCCGGCGGCGAAGATTAACTGGTGGCACGAGGGCGCGCCCGTCAAAGAGGGAATAAACAGCTTCACCAAGCCCGGGCTTTACGGCGGGAAATTGTCCACCGCGCAGCTGACGTTCAACGTGACGCCCGAGGTGGACGGAAAAGTGTACATGTGCCAGGCCACGAACGCACAACTACTAAAAAACTTACACAAGGAAATCGTGCTGGACGTCTACCGTAAGTCTATTTCACAATACGTGTGCGTTTGCATGTGTGTGTGTGTGTGTGTGTGTGTGTGTACGTGTGCGTGGCGTGTGTGCGTTTTTTTTTTTTTTTCACTTTATATTTCAAATACGTTTGTAATACTTTTGAGGACAAAAAGTGTTTCGAGTGTATTTAAAATATATAGTTGCTTTGTGATTTTATACTTAAAAATACTAAGATATACTAAAAACATTAAAAAAAAAAAAAAAGTCCAAGTATGCTAAACTCTTTGGGAATTTGTTGACTTTATATAATAATATCTATACTAGTTGAAAAAAGAAAATATCGTATGAAATTGTACGATGATGATAATTATTTATGATGTACGTTATACATGTTATATTGTGCATATATACGTAGTGTTACCTATTTAAAAGCGTTGGAAATATTTGCCGGCGTATGTTATGCGTCGATGATGTATTTTTCGTCCGAAACGTTTCGATACCGATTCGAAACGCATTACGGAGGTATTTTTGGTACGTGCGACGTGCGTGTGGGACACGACGAAACGGTTATGTTTGAAGTTCATCTCACCCGCGAGCCCGTTTTCCCGACCGAAACGGACGGGCGTTTTATTAGTATTAAACACGATTAACACTAAATCCACTCGGACCCCCGACAAAATTATCAGCACGCACCTGTCTGCTAATAACACGCGGTAGATACGTGTTTCGTAGCGCCGAGTCGTAGATCCCGGCGCGGCGACGAATCTAGAAACGAAACGAAACGAAATCGAATCGCTAATGAAAATAATAATTATAATAATAATAGGCTCGGTATGTCTCGAATAAAATTACATTCCGTTTCGTCCCGTTAGCTTCTCGTATCTCGTGTTTAGATTTCTAACCGTCGCGCGTCGTCGCGACTCGAAAAACACACGAGCACCCCGTGAAAAGTAATATTCCAACGGATTTAATTACGTTCGGGACGCTCGCGGACCCGCCGACTGTGCGACTAACCGGCGGCGGGCCGTCACTATACATACGTATATCCGCATTAGTCGAAAAATCAAACGCAACGCGGAGATTTCCATAAAGATTTTGTGACTTCGTATTTATTCCTCCTAGGTAATGTGATTTAGAAACGCGGACAGTGGTGTAAATACACTAGAGCACTGCGCGCGTCTCGATATAATATTATTATTTTGTTATTCCAAGAACCGAATGTTCGCGTGTCACTTTAATCATTCGTGGTTGAAAACCAATTCGGATGTCCCGGCCACGTTGGCGTGCAGTGACTGAGAAAAAAAAAAAACCCCGCCGCCGTTTACTAGATACGTGACTTATGGGGATTTCGCGTGTACGTGTGTGTGTGTGTGTACGCCGTCGAATGGGACACGTTTACTTATTTAAAACAACTATATTATTATTTGTCGTGGGATTTAAGGGAATGACGTCCGTCGACAAGGGACGTCAATCGAGGTTAAAATGTACCTATTTCATTATAGATCTGAATTGCGGTCACTTTTTTTTTTCCTTCGGAATCGTTTACAGAACTGTATTAATATTTACCCCGACAAAAAGGTAAAACCGAAAACAGTAAACCGTTGGATTATATATATAATATTATTATATATCATATCGTAATTGTTATATTTTTTTTATTATTTTTTTTTTTGTTGGTACACTCGAGTGCAAGGGCTTCCCGCAGTCTTTTCTCTCCGCGTTATAATTTAAAACGTTATTTTTTTTTTTTCCTTTTCCTTTTACAATTTTGGCAGTCGATATTTTCGCTCGTTCAATTTTTCAAAAACATCCGAGGTTTTCGTCACTCTCTGTTTTATAATTCATTTTGAAACCTGCCGTTTCGATTTTATTATTGTTACACATAATTTACTGCGTACCTACGTCTGCGCGATTTTCTCTTTTTATTATTATTATTTTCAACTCGCGTAAGCCGTAGGTAGGTACAGCCTTTTTCTTGCCGTTCCACCTCGTTTTTAATTTTTATCAAAAACTCGTTCGCTGCCTTTAAAACTTTAAACAAACAATTACAATAATAACTACATATTTTATTAAAAACACCCATTTTTTTTCTCACATCTACCGGTTTAAAAATAAAACCGCAAATCGTTTACGGAGCCGTTATTTCAGTTGATCTCGATTTAAATAGGTACAGACGATATTTTCTTCGATATAATATTATTTCACGTGAGTTTTTTTCTCGAAACACGGGGGGCGGGAGGAAACAAAAATCGTCAATTATTCTCGTCGACGCGCTATAAATCGCCCGCGTCGTTATTAATCGACATCGCCGTCGCTCTTCATTGTACCACGCGTCCGACGCCGCGCCGTAAAATAACAATAATAATGATAATACGAAATATTTTGAACCATAATAATTTTACAGACAAACCGACGTTTGATTCGTTTCCCGATTTAATGACGCACACAGAAGGGGATAACGTATTCGTCACGCTGCGGGCAAAAGGACGGCCTTCTCAGATCACGTATAAGTGGTTCAAAAACAACAAACTGTTGTACACGTCGCACAACCGACACATACGGGATTCCAATATGAATATTACCGGCGTGCGCCGCGACGATGCTGGGAATTACACCTGCGAGGCGAGCAACACCGAAGGGTTTTCCACCTTTTGGTTCGTCCTGGTCGTGAAACGTAAGCGCCCGTGATAATAATAACCGATCGACCGCCTATCGATGATTTCTAAAGTTTCCAAAACCGTTTCTGCCGTGTATTGATTGTAATCACTCTTGATATAATAATATAATACATCTCTGTCGATCGACGACGATGTTTTTTCACATTTTTTTCTATTAACTATTAACTTTTTACGGTTCTGTTTTTTTTTTTTATTATTATTATTATAATAAATAGAATTCGGAACGTTTTCTTTTCATTTCAATTTCATTGTCATTCATTGAAATACACGCGCAGTTTTTTTTTTTTCTCACACGGTGTTTATCTTTGAATTGCGAACGTTTTTTTTTCTTATTCTTTTTATCTTTAGACCGAGCAACCATTACTAATACGTCGGTCGGCGTCGTCGTGACCGAGGGCGAAAGCGCTCAGCTTTGGTGCCGAATAGATGGGCTCCCATTAGGCCCGAAAGACATAAGCTGGACGCGTCCAGGTTTTAACTTGGAAAAACGGATGACATCTGTGTTGCTCGAAAACAGTACCTCGTACTTAACCATCGTAAACGCGACGAAATTCGACAGCGGATTTTTCTTTTGCGTCGTCAACAACGGTATTGGAAACGAATCGTCTCACTCCGTACTGCTGATCGTACGACGTAAGTATTGTACAACCGTTTTAGACTGTTTTTGTTGTTGCTTATTTTTTTCTTTTTTCTTTTTTTTTTCATACTCATCAATTATTAACGATCTAACGTGTTTTTTTATTTATTAACATCTCGCATGTCTCGTTTGAATCGTATAAACTAATTGGACCGACTATTACGGTGTACGACGAATCAACGACAGTGTGTGTATAAAATACACAGTGAAAAATGTTAATCGTCGGCATTTTCACGTTTACGTATGGAATTCCGCTCTTACACCGCCGGAATGCTGTACGTTTTTCGAAATCTGATCGAAACGTTTAAAACGGACCGCGAACGGACATCGCGCGCGCGCGTTGTCGTTCCGTGTTGATTTATATTGTTATGATACCGCTCGTGGTGTAAGTGGTAGGTACACCTACGTATATGGATGGGCTGCGCGCGGAAAGCCCGAACACGCGTGCGATTAAATAAACGATTTTTCGTGTTTCTGGAAACTGATTGAAACCAAACGCCGCGCGTGTTGCAGATAAACCCGAGATACTCACGGTGGGAAACGAATCGAAAACTGCCAGCAACGCGGGCATGCCGGCCAAACTCCATTGTCGGGCAACGGGCGCACCGGTGATTCGATTTTCTTGGGAGCGCGAGGGGTCGAACATAACGAGCGTGTCCGACAAATACATCGTGGAAGAGAGACAAGTAAATATATATTATAATAAGTTTTATTATTATTTCGTGCATACAATTAGATGACCGGCCGGCGGTACACCGCGGCGTTATTATACTATCCGTCTGTTACAATCCATTACAATCGAAGCGTAATAATTTCGGAGGCCGTTGGTAAATTCAGATCTGTCGTTGACGAAACGATAATAACATTATGACCATCTCTTATTTGTGTTTCCAACACGAATCTACAACGGCCGACGCGGTTACGCGTTACGTTATTGTATTCGATTTGTCATTGTCCCTGGCGTCCATTTTGAGCGTTTGTGTCTCGACGACGACGGTGCAGTCGACATGAACATTTAAAAGACCTATTCGAAATATCGTTCCGACGCCGAAATCCGTCCCCGGGTACGGTTCCGAATAAAAAAAATAAATATCTCCTTTCGACAAACATTACGTACGTTATGTTGCGTGGACTGCTGCTGCGTATTAACGCTGTCGACTGTTTTTTTTTTTCACGTGATAAAAATATTCAATATTGTACGGGTAAAAAAAAAAACGAAATATATATATATAGCAAAGGAATACGTAGAAGTAAAGAAATAGACAATACGTTTTTACACGTTTGTATTGAGATTATGCGACTTTAATTTCGATAAACTCTCTCTCTGAATTCTATTGTTCCACGAAAACGCTATGCGTATCTTTGCGTAGTTTGAGCGAATAGATTTCGGCGTTCCGATGAAAAATGTTCGTTTTCGAATATCATTTCAATAATATATCGTTTTCTCAAAGGAGATTCGACTATTTTCGGAGTGATAAATTGAAGGGAAAAAAATCGATTCAGTCGCATTGCGCGTCTGCAATACACTCGCGAGTACAGCGTACACACTATTATGTAACGTTGAATATTACGACAGCGTATATTTTCAAGTTTTCTCCGACGATATCGTCAAAAGGGGCGATTTTTTTCTCTTTCGTCCATATTATAAGACGCGTCTCGTTTTTAATCTCTTTAAGAGAATATACGGCCTGTCTCCGCCGTTATGACTTACGACCCACTGTGTAAGCCGCACCGCGCGATCCGTCTCGACCAAAATACTTGCATTTGATAAACTCGCGCGTGTGTGTGTGTGTTGTGCTACAGCTGAACGAAACGTTTTACGAGTCCACGCTGACCATACTGCAAGTGGACCAATTCAATTACGGCGATTACGTGTGCACCGCGTCAAACGATCTCGGCCGGACGACCACGGTGAACCGGTTGACCGTGTTCTCGCACCCGGACCCGCCGTTCGATTTCCGATTGGCAAACTCCACGCACGACGGGCTGACGGTGTCCTGGTCTGCCGGCTTCGACGGAGGTAATTTATGCGCGATAATCGGCGCACATAATATTATTTGTATATTATCATTACGCCCGTTGCCGTCAGTATTACGCGCGATAAATAATAAGAGAAAAAAATACAAACGTGGGCCCGCCGCGACTCCGTTTCCGTCGGGCGAGCGGTAGGTACTGGTACTTGGTGTTGTGTTTTTTTTTTGCGCGCGCGCGTCGTTTCGAAAGCCCTGACCGCGCGCGCAACATTATTATTATGTCACGCTGCGGCGAGACTTTTCGCGAGCTCGCGCCCACCGGAATTTCACCGGCCTCGAGAGGACGCTAACGAAATCGCACGGCGTCCGCGACGCTTTTTCCCCCCCTTTTTTTTTCTTTATTTATAAAGTGACAATTCTTTTACAGTTTCGAGCGGAAAAAAACCGCTACCAGCACACCTAAGACACTAGCAATACGGGACGTATACTACTTAACTTTGTCCGTAAACAACACGACGTTTTTTTTTTTTCCCAAATAAAATATGTTATTTTGATAAAAAATCGATAACTCGGCACCAATGTTCCGCAGATAATATGTTGTCGTCTGTCTCGCGCGAAAATTTAGTGTTTTCAGAGTGCGCGAAAAGATTTCCACGATGAAAATATCTACTGCGCGCATAGATGTACGTTAGCGTTCTCTTATAAAAGTTTAACGGCGTGTACGCCATCGATAGCTGCTCGCAGTGAAATTAATATTTTGACACGCTATATTATCACTTCGGGGCGACCCCCGTACGCGCGTCCCCGTTTTTCCACGTTGCACCCCATTTTCCCGATTTTATGAGCCGGTCCGGTTTTTTTCCACTTTTCTACTCGAACAAACCAGCAGAGATTTTTACCTACCGATCATATCCGTTAATCCGATCTGTTAATTACGATTTTTCGAAATAATGCGTTTCACTGCGGACAATATACGTAATATATGACATGAATAAAATCTAGTTATTGTTTGACATCTGAAATTTCCTAAAACGCAATGCGACGGAAAAGTCAAGCGACCGTGCGAACTGTCCAGTTTTTTTTTTTTTTTGATTTCTCAACGCGGTCACTGTGATTTCGACGCGCACTTACAACCCCGCCGCCTTTGTCCTGCAGGTGATCCGGTCACGTTCCGCATCCGGTACAAGGCTTCCGACCAGCACGCGTACAGGTACGAAGACGTCAACAACGAAACGCGGCACACCGTCGCCGGGCTCAAACCGTCCACCACGTACCTGTTGAACATCATGGCTCGTAACAGATACGGCGACAGCTCGTACATGGCCCAGAGCCTTAAAGTCAGCACAGAAAGTACGTACGCCGACGACAGCGTATTACGTATGATATTACCTAGGACCACTAGTGTACCGTATTTCGGATTAGTCGAGCGATCGCGCCAATATCGGTGGGCGGGCATAGGTAATGAGCGCGAACGAAGACGACTCGAGTTTCGCCGTCCTTATGTTTGTATACGATTAAATGGGGTAATTCGCGTTATTTACGAGCGAGTAATCGTGATAATGGGCTGTAAATACGGTCTGCACAGCGTAGGCCCACGGCGGCGTTGGTCGCACGTTTATGCAGTGAATGATTATTCACCGCACTTGAAATTTTTTACTTTTAACGGAAAAACGTACCTAACCGAGAGGTTAGAAATTTTAACGCGGTCTAAAAATAATTACAAGCGTCTTTTCGAAAATCAAAAACTCCGTTTGCGTTTCGCTTGAATAAATAAAAACTAAACGAAAACCACGTAATCGAATATCGATTTGGTCGAACGATAACGAGCGTTCGATAATAATAATAATCAATAGTTATATCAATGATTTTTCGATAGCGTGTGTGAAAAATTTTAAAAGCGTTTTATATTTTCAAAAGTACAAATTATGTTTCCAATCGAAGAACGATTGTCCCGCGCGAGAAACGCACGTCGTTGTGAAATCTGTGCATTCTTCGCTTTATCAACAGTTTTTTTTTTTGAAAATCTAACAATCGTTATATCGAGAAGATGGATAATAACATCGTTCTATGTTTATATTGTAACCTCCTATTATATCAACGATTACCTGTCTAAGCAACGAGAATCTCCTCGAGGGATGAGCAGGCTATTTGTTGTACGTATAGTTTAATAAAAGGTTACTTATTACTGTTATTATACTATATTTGGTTTGGTGTAATAAATGTTAAGTATACTTAATCAATTTCGAAATCTAACGCGAGGGGCGTGTGTCCAATGTCGACCGGAGCACCCGAGAGATTTTTCGGGATTTTGGCGCTTTTAGTAACCCGACTACATTTATTATGCCGTACCAAATACCAATAGCGGTTGGTATAAATAATACACTCGAGATATTTAAATGTACGGTCATGTAGATGGAAAAATACCATAGGAGGACGTACATGCGTTCGTTGTTTTTTGTTTTTTTTTTTAAAAACGCGCTGTAATTTTTTATGATTATAGGGCCTGATACTTAATGCGTTAAGAAAACCTTTAAAAACGCCCTAAACAATACATTTATGACCGCAAAATGACAGAAAAAAAAAATATCAGCCCCGAAAGTCTACCGAGACGTTCTAAAAAAAATTTATCGTAGTCGAAACTTGGCATCGCGATTAACAGGACGACGCACGTCGATAAAGATTACGGTTGTAATAAAATCGAAATTTATGACACGCCATCCATTTGAGGTGTCATCTGTGTTGTTATATTGCAGTGTTTTCGCCGTTATCCGCGAGTCCGTGTTAAAATATAAAAAACGAAAAAACAATCGACCGCAGTGATTTTTCCCCTCGACCAATGGAAAACAGACTTTGAAAAAATCGCCTCGAAACGATTTCCTAAAAAATAAAATATAAAAATAATAAAACGTCAACCCGCGTACAGGATTAAACGTACGAACTAAATGTAAACAAAGAAAACCACGTCCGAGACGATTGAAATATATAAAAAAAATCGACGACATATCTATGTTGGTGTTGTTCTAATTCGCCGTTTTTTATTCAGAAGAAAATTTGCAACTGAAGCCTGATTCGAATTCGGAAAAGTCCGCCGCGTTGACTGAAGGAATGCACGTGGTGTTCATTTTCCTAGGGGTTTTCGTCGGGATCTCGATACTGTTGAGCATATTTTTGGTGACCTATTGTGTGCACAGACGACGCAACGTTAACAAACACAAGAACAACGGTACGTATAATATATATTTTCGCGTCGTATCGCGAGAGAAATGTGTGTATTCGTTTCCTTCTCTCCGACCCTGCATTATTGAACTCGTCCGTACTGCACGGCGAAGTATTAATATTATATATCGACGGTGATATTTTAAGAATTCGGAAACGCCATATCGTTCTCGACCTGGCCGACACGTCACACATTATATCTCATAATAATTGCATTGCTGAACTAATATCTCGAATTTTCGTGTCGCCTTACAGACAACAACGACTCCAGCAGTAAAACGCCAACGATTGAAATGTACGCACCGAATACCTATACCGGCGGATACGAGGAAAACTTAAGCTCGATTTCAGCTAAATCGGAAACATACTCAAACGTTTCCCCTGATTTCAACGTGAGTATTTTATAATAATTATTATCACTTTGTAATGGTTTTTGTTGCTTCGAGTCGGAAATGTTTTCGGAACGGTTCGGCAACCGAGGTTCCCTCGACTGCTGTGCCCGTCGTTATTCCGCACTAACCGTGGATACTTATCGTATCGCATAAACGGAATACGCCCACGATAGTTTGTCACTCGTGTGGATTTCACGACGATTCGATGGTAAATGTGTAAAAATAGTACTTGGTGTACTCGGACAGTGTATCGGTCGCGGGAACCTGGTCAATATCGAATTACCTAACATCTAATACATAATAATGCTTTCGAACGAATCCAAAAGAAAACCGACGACGTAGTAAACCGTTTTGATGATAAAAAAAAAAAGTGTGAAAATAACGAATCGTTGTCATTTTTGTCCAGGACGATCAACAGCAAAAAACGGCCGAACACTCGTACCTAATCGAGCAGATCGATTATCCTTTCGTTAACGATTGCGAGCATCCTCTGCAACAGCACGTTCAGTACGGCGGCGGTCTGAGTATGAGCTCGGAACACTCGATGCAGCCACACCATTACATCCAAGAAAACACGAACGATAGAAGAAATATCGGTAAATTGACGAATTAACAATATTACTCGCTGTTATGTTTAATGTTTTTGAAATTTCATCATAGGCTTGACGTGAGCCGCATGAGTAAAAATAATAGTCTTCCTTTTTTTTTTTTTTTTAACTGATTTTCGAGAAAATGTGAGATAAAAAGTTTCGATAAAAACGTCCGGTTGTCGAGGAGTTATCATAATGAAAATATATAGGAAAAAATTACATTAAATTTGAGCCGTAATTATCCAATACAAAGCAACGGCGGCGCGACGTTATGTCTTGTTCTAGAATATATAAATCACAGGCGATTGAAAAACGTTTCGATCATCGTACAACAATTTACGTCATAAAAATTTATTTAATACGATCAATCTAATATTTAAACGAATACATTCACTTTTTAGTACGTCGATTTCGTAATGAAAGTAGATAAATCGCCTCTGCGACACCGGCGGCCCCGACGTGCACGTTGTCCGCGCGAAAATAAAGAAAACCCGTGACGTTTAATTCGAAAATACGCAGGCAGGCAGGTACCGAGAAAGTGCACACGGCGCGGCGAACGAAACGCGTTTAAAGGACTTTTGGTTATTTTTTCACGGTAATTTTCACGAACACTCGAAATGAAACTCGCAACTCCCCGCCGCGAGCGAGCATCGCGTCGTCGCGACATCGACACAACTTTCGACCGCGAGACCGCAACGTTTCTCGATCGATGCGGCGGCGCGGCGTTCGCCCGGCACTTTGCAGCGGCAAATCGTATCCGCTCGGCACTTTCGGCGAGATCGGTTTTCACGGGACACGCGATAATTTTCCCGATATTTCGAGAAATAAAACCGACGAGAAATTACGTGCTCCGAGAGTCTTATGAAATCAAACGCTACCCAACAGGTCGCCGTGGCAACGCGAACGTTATAGGTTGCTCGCTATAGGGGCGCCGAGGTGACGTCGTTTCCTAAACGTATCGGTTTCTGACGGTGGTGGTTATGTCGGCACCGCGAATGACTGAAAAATAACGTGCGAACCGCTTTATTTTTAGAAACAGTTATAGGCCCGACCCTGCTCGTCTTTCGCGCGACCGTCTCGTCTCGTCCTTTGTGTTTTTAACGGCGTTCGTCCTCCGGGATCTGTTACAGACAATCGAGTGTTCCACCAGCATCCCGCCGGCATGATGCCGACCACGCGGGCCGTGCCTCTGCCGCCGCTCATGCAGCACAACCGACCGCCGCCGGTGATACCGCCGCCGATGGTCAAGTGCAACTATTACTCGCCGCCGCCGCCGCCGCCGGACGTCACGGTGTTCTCGTCGCAAAATTTCCTCACCACGTTCGCACACAAGCCCGACGAGACGGAAGGACATCTGGTCTGAAGCGCTCGCGCCGGAAACGATATATATATATAAATATATATTATGTTCGTCGCGTATATATGTTATAACTATTATTTTATGATTATTATTATTATTATTATTATTATTATTATTATTAATATTATTATTGTTTGACGCGCGCCGTCGCGCGACCCTCCTCGTGCCCCTCGAAGCCCCTCGAACGAGATCGCAACCCCCCCCGAGAGAGCGCGTTGAGTTTCGGTCGCGCGCAATGTCATAAATGTATATAAATCGAATGAACAGAAAAAAAAAAAAAAAAAAACGAAAAAAACTTACCCACAACTCTTCGTGACGTCCGCTATCTCGTTTCTCGACCGCGCCGTGTCTTCTATTCGATTTAACGCGCGCGAAAACCCATCGGTTTATATAAATATTTATTAACTATATACACACATATAATATATATATATTTATATGTACGTATATACATTTATATACATGTATTGGTAAGTACATTCTAGTCACGATTATATACATACATTTATATATAATATATATATACGTATATATAGGTACATAAAATTATATATGGATGTATGTGTGTGTGTGTGTGTGTATGTTTTCACATTTTAGTTTAGGCGTTTAAATAATATGTGTGTTTGTGTGTATCTTTGTGTGTGTGTGTGTGTGCGTGCGTGAATTTATATTATTTACGTATTATATGGATGTACGGTTTGAAACGAATGCATATTACATTTATATTATTATCATTATATACATAATATATATTACCTACATACTTATATTATATAATTACCAAAAATCAATGTCTTAAAAGAATACGATGTAATATAGTTTTTACGCCACCGATGACGACAGTTGATGTAGAGATTGAGATCAATTCGAGTACATATTATTATTGTTTACACGCACCCGGCCCGACTACTGCGCGGGTCGGGCACGTCAGATTTAGAAACGAACAACCCGGCGGCACCCGTCTCGTCGACGCGCGTTGATTGCCACTTTATTTTACGTTCTAAATTATATTTTATTTTGATCTCGGAAAGATTTTTACTTGTTTTATTTTAACTAGTCTGTTAAGTCTTTATTATTATCATTATTATTATTATTATTATTATTATTACTATTATCATCATTGTATAAGCGCACGGGAAATTTTTGGTTGACTGAACCACGTTTTTATTTTTCCTCGACGCTCTTCGTCGTGTTGCGCGTTGAACAAATTACCTATTAGTTTGTTGGACGCCCCTACACATTTACTACATCAAGACTTCAATGTATATGCGTGTGTATTCTTTACCTCGATTCGACCGCTAATGGATTTCGTCGAGTCTCGTTTCACTAAACACCTGCGAATAAGTAAATATAATGAAATACCTATTATTTTAAGTCCTTTACACACTTATGTATATGCCTACGACGACTATGAAATAATAAGAGTTTATACATTCATTATATTTATAGTACATCTATATATTATCTACTTACCTATATTATTGTTTAATTGTACAATTTACCTTATAAGTTTAATCATTATTTATATTATAATTGATATGTAGAATAAAAATAATGTAAAAAAAGAAAGAAAAAAAAAAGGCTTTTGATTTTCCCTCGATCCTGTTTGTTTCTCGACGACGACTTTGATGATGGATAAATCGATAAACAAACAAAAAAAAAAATTAAAAAAAAATAGTACAAATCTGGTAAAAATTGTTCGCATACTTAAAGTGTGCGCGACAAACGGTAAGTGGCCGTCAAAAACGACGCGAGTTTAATTAAAACGAAAAACTTTACTTCGAACAGGAATGTCGAGTTGCGCCGGTTGAGAATAAGATACGTAACGACGTTGTTGAATACACGACGATTTATTAACGTTTATTATGATTTGCGACCGTTTGGTAAACTAAGTAAAAACGCCATCGAAACGTGTCGATGTAAGTATATAAACGAGTGAGTATAAACTATTATTTTAATTTTCCCGGTTTCTCGGTTTAAACGCGCGTGATCGGCTAATGTTTTTAATTATAACGGATTGCAAAAGAATATAATATAATTTTGAATACTTCTCGAAATGGTTCGCAACGTTGGTTTTTTTTTTTTAATAATTTTAATCTTAACTTTAACTTAACTTAACCTATTTTAATAAATTAATTGAAAAACAGTTGTTTTCCGACGGCGCTCCGCGGTAGAGTAAATCTGGGAAATTCTCGGTAACGCGATTCGAATTGAATCGGAAATAATACGCGTTATTAGTGTGATTTGAAATGTAATACCTATATTGTATTTCATCGCGTCGTCGTCGCAAAGAAAACGAAACATTATTCATAATACGATACGTCCGCGTGGTGTTTTTATGATTATAGACTCCACAGCGGCGGCGGCGGTACAAAATTGATACTTTTGGTTTTCACGCTCCGGACACGGTTTTCCATCGCGACTCGAGGGAACCGCGAACGAAATGAATTTAGAGCCGCCGCCGCCGCCGGTATAACAGATTCGTTTACCGGATCCTAATTGTATTTAAAAACGAATCTCGCATTGTCGTTGTTCCGAATAAAAATAGAACTTTTAATGTATTACGCAATAACAGAACGGATTAAAATTTCAACACTCCCTCGACAATACAGCATTGTCGTTGCGCGCGATTGATTTTAAAATTTGTTTACAACACACATAATATATATTTATACAATAGACGACTGTGATTTTAATAATACAACATACCGAGTTGTTGCAGTCTGCAGAGGTGAGAGAATAAAAACCCGACAACCGTTATCCATAAGGTGGTGTTTGTTCGCCACAATTGTTTGCGGTATAAAATTTATAATAATTCAATTAAATATTACCAAGTGAAAATTAATAAACTTCTTTCAATTAAACAACTACAAGTCGTGCATTCATAATATACTACCCTTATATTTTATATAACATGTACACGGAGGTGTGTGTGTGTGTGTGTGTGTCATTCATGTCTGCTCGGTGTATGCCTATATACTCGTTATATTAAATATATATATATTATAAATAATGATAAATGTTTTTATTTCGCAAAAACTTTTATTTATGTTTTAATTTAACAAACATCAAAAGACCCTTTTTATTCGTTCCGGAAAATGTTACATTCAACGTACCTGCCCGTTTCGTAGTAAATAGTAATATCACTTGAGACCGAGTTGGCGAAAAAAAAAAAATAAATAAATACAAAATTAAAGTGGTATTATACACCGCAAACAGAAATGCTCCATGTTATAATGATAATTACTATTAAATTAATTTAATTTTTCGTATTATATAATCTTAATATTTATCGTGATTTTCTTTCCATAATTGCGGCTAAAAAGTAAATATACACCGGGCAGTAGTAAAAGTCTAATTTACGACGTAAAACGTTTGCGTTTATGTAGAAAAAAAAAAAGAAGAAGAAGCAAAATCTTATGATCCGAGATTATTCGCTAAATCGTTAACCCGGAGAAAACTATAATAATTATTATTAAAAATTAAAAATAAAACGTAACCCGTTAAAACGGCGGCCGAAAGGGAAAAACACACTTTGAAGTTATGCGTTATAATACGAGCGATTAAAAAACGATTTCTCGAATCGAATAACACAGACGCAGTAAGGATCGAAACAAGTCGAATTTGACTTACTGGAATATCGAACTCTTGAGATTAATTTCAATAATAACCTATGCGGGACGTATTAGATAGAAATCGACGGGTTCGCACCGATTTCGAAAATAATTAGATTCCTCGCGACGCGCGTACAACACAACGTACTAAATGAAATAACAAAATAGTTTTAATCTCGCACGTCGCGCGTGTCGTCGTCGTCGTCGTCGTCGTCAGATGTGTGCCGTCGATTATTCGATATAATATAGGAAAAATGTAAAAAATGTTTGAGACGACTGTTTGCGTTCTTCTCGAAACGTATTTATAAACAATGTGAAAACACTGTTTGCGTTCAGTGTCGTCCAATCTATTGATTAGTACTCGGTAGACGTTTTTTTTTTTCAGACCCTCTTTATTGTAAACAGAAGAAGAAGGAAAAAAAAAACCTCACGCGTGCGTGTTTACACACACGTATATATTACGAGTATGTCAACCGATACCGTGCGTCGTATATAATATTAACGGTGCGTGTTCGATGTATGGCGCGACCGGCGCGAGTGACGCGTAATCGTATAATCTGTAGACTGTATTATTCACTGTTTAACAATAAATACAATGAATAAACCCCTTCGGGAAAAAATAACGAAAACATTAGCCCAGTTGGCTTGGTAAGCAAGAAAAAATAGATAATATTTTTCGAACTCGCGCAGAGCTCTCCTCTCTCGGCTTCTCGACAATGCGGCGCGCAGTTTGATAAAATCTGAAAAAATCACGCGCGCTCGCCCACGCACACAAACGTCTTTATCAATAACTATAATAATACTACCTATACTGTTATAGATTTATACCGAGCGGATATGGCGCGTAGTAGTAGTAGTACTAAGTTATGATAAGTCCCTTCCGATTTTCCTTCCTTTTTTCTTCTTCTTCAAACTTCCGAGTTCTTTCAATTAGTTTTTCGAATTATTTCCATGGCGCACATGATTTAAATTCCAAACTACATAGGAGCGACGCATCGCTCACGACGTGGCGTACTTTTTTCATTTTTTCTCGAGCGAATCGCGTGTTTGAACACTCGATATAATATAGCTAATACCAAACGACCGTCGTATAAGTATCGCGTAACCATACACTTACTGTACGTCATAATATTATACGCAGTATGTGTATTCGTTTTTATTTAAATTTCTCAAATACTATAATTTACAATTTTTTTTTATGACCAGTACAGTTTTCGAAAACCTTATGAATAGAAGAGCTGTATGAAAATATAACCCAACTTCGCCGAGAGTATTTTCTTCCTTTTTTTTTTATTTTTTTTTTTGCAATGATTTATCATTGCTTTCAAGTTTATTGTAAGGATACGAAAGTTTCTTTCGCCGATATGACCTTAGGCAAGATAAGTGTGTCCGACACCCAATTTATGTATCTTGTTGGTGTTTTTTTTTTTCCGTTTACTTTATATTTCAATCGTTCGAAATAAACAACTGTGGTTATCTCGAGATCGACAATCTTTAGATCGATAAATAACATTAATTGATTCGCATGGGAAATAAAAAATATCGCATCTCGGGAACGGACTCGGGGACCTACGCTTTCGATAAAAAAAAAAAAAAAAAATCACAAATCACACGTTAAATATTAAAAACGATTAAGGGAAAATCGCGCTGCTACAACCGCTATAATATGCACACACATACACGTGCGCCGCCGCCGCCGCGCCGCCGAGTTTCTTGTTATTATTGCATAATTCGCAATTATTGAATCGAAACGGAATACGACTAAAAACGAATGTCGTGTATTACGTAATTAAATTGAATGTATTATATTGGCATAATTAAAATCGTATATTAATGTACGCGGGACATCGGAACGACACGTGATAAATTACTGCAGGCCGGTGTAATATGCATCGGCTATATGGCAGGTAAATTTATGAAACGATATGTACCGGGGCGACATTTAATCGAATCGATTTCAATAAAACAGTTAATACGTTAACGGCACGACCGAGTCCGGTCGAAAAGTTATTGTAAAATGATATTTATATAAAATCAACAATGGAGTCAGTAGCCATGACGACAAAAATCGTGACGGACACGACGGAAATAAAAAAATATATTCCACACGTATATAATACTGAAACCTTTTAGAGGTTACACTTTATTATAGCGGAAAAATGAATGGTTATGAAAAGTAAGTACCTGGGGTTTTTTTTTTTTTTTTTTTTCTAAACATATCTATTTCGAGCTTTTATTTGTACAGTGTAATTTTTTTACTTCCAAAAATAAAACGTCTGAATAATAACACGGTAAACTACGTTGAATGGAATTTGCTCGGTCCTTTGTGTTACTGTTTTCGACAGTTTTCGCCGTGCATTATTTAATAATATAATCTCGATCGAACATTTTCCGTATAACTACAAATTATTCAAATCAAATATCCGAAGGTACGTTTCGTATTTATTTACCGAGACAGCGCGTACGTATTATACGTGTTCCGACACTTGTTTGACGATCGTATCAATAAAACCAAAAGAATAGCGACAAAAAAAGCAAACAACAGAAATATGTGGTAACGAAATATTTTTTTGACGCGCGGAAATATTATAATCGATCAAATCGTCAGTATTTCATTGAAATATAAGACCGCGGAACGATGGCGATAATTCAACGGCTCGACCGTAAAAGTCATGCACTCATTAAGTCGTTATATAGGACGACGTTTAAGATTTTGAAACGTTTGAAAGCTTCTCATAATACGTATATTCAAGCGGGCGAGACGTTTCGGTTTCTTAGAAACGGGCTTGATCGAAAATGGACATTTTTTTCCCTGCCGTCGAAATTTTTCGAATAAAAACAACGCGCGATCGTGAATCAAATGAATTATGGATTGCGTTTATTAGGGCCGCGCGTGTTGTCTAACGCGAAAATCAATTAAGCGACGAGTAAATAACGTGGGCTTAATAAGACGGAAAAAAAAAACGAAAAACCGGAGCGTATATGATTACTACTCGGTAGAAGCGAACACACTGCCGCGTGTAATACGTTGCGGTCTGCCGTCGTCGTCGGCACGCGCCCCAGGTTTTAATCACACTTTTCGTCCGGTATCGCCCGGGTTCCGAGTGCCCGTACGCGTCGAACGAAGGGGTTAAAGGGTGAACTATGAACAATTATTGACACGGTCGCATAGGAAACCGTGTCAATAATGGCTCAATAATGCTCGGGGGTGGGGGCTCTGCCGGCGATTTATTAGCGTACACGAATAATACGCACGACCGACAAACAAACAAAATATATCCGCTCGTGATGATAATTTTGGAACTCCCGAGTTTCTTAATCGAGCTTCCGACACGTACGTTTTTAGAAAATCATTCGTAGATCAAAACACGTATATTTACGATGACAATCGTCGGCGGCGGTCGGGTCAACAACGGTCTCTGTAAACGTAATAATATTGTCGTCGTGAATTTGTTGTAAACAATGAAAGTTTTTAAGTTTTAACTACGACGCAGTTAAAACGGTATAATGTACTGTGCACACAATAGTTGCGTTTTAGATTCCGAGCGGACCGAGGTAGTGTTTATTGATTTCGCGCGCACTCGTGTGTGTCATTTTAATTTTTTTTCACATGCATTTTTTTTTTTCATAAGTATTTACCCCGATCAAACATTTTAATGCGGTACAAAAAAAAGCTCGACGATTTCATGCGACGCTCACGCATGTTGGACACACGTCGAACCTACTTCAGGACTGGTTTTAGAGGGTTATATTATATTATAAGTTTTTATTTTTAATCTTCTGGAAAATGAAATAAAAAATGCCCGACAAAACTCGTAGCAAAAGTATCGGTGGCAACCACCGCGCCAAACGAAGAAATCGCATCTCGATTTCCGACACAATCTAAATCGAACGGGTTTTTTTTTTTTTTTTCCAATAAACTTTTAAATAGATTTTCAAATAAGTAGTAATAATAATGATTCGGAATCGTAATATTTTATCGAAAATAAACGTATCGCCCCACTTTTGAATAATTTACAAACCATATTTCGACTATAAAAATTGTTTTTTCTATAGGTACCGATGGAAAGAACGTTTTTATTTAAAAAGAAAAAAAAAACCGATTGATTTTGAAACGATTTTCGATATATAATACACACAATGTATACTGTGTATACCTAAGCGTACAAACAGAGCGAATAACTTATAAAAGACTTTCAATAACTAACGAAAAACAAATAAATTAATGAAATACATTCCGAACGATTCGGTCACGGTGTATGGCCTGCCGGATTGCCGCGTTCGTTTTCAAGTCGCCCTGTTATATTATATGATTGCGTATAAAAATGCCATTAATTTCGTAACGTTCGGTTACGGTGGTCGTCTGTGTGTAAAAATCCTTTTCAAAATGCATTATCAGGTATCCGCCGTCGCCGCCGCTGCCGCCGTTTGTAAAACGTTTCGTTTTCGTGCCTAATGTCAATTAGAATATTGTAAACGCTTTCAATTGTGTGCAGAGGCGCACGTGAACGTTTCACTCGTTCCGACGACGACGTCCACTTTTATATAACATTATTTTCGTACAATGTAAAACACGTCATATATATGTTGCCTCCGAAACGCGGGCATTGTTGTGCGCGTGTTTCAAACGTTGTTGTACGCCGCCGTGAGCGTTGTGGAGAAAATACCGCGCGCGTACACACACACACACACACACACAATAGACGACTACTATTTTTGTTAAAAGTTATTTTATTTATACAATTTTAGCATTCGTTGTTTTTCTTCGTTTTTCTGCACGCGAAGTCTTTTCTCCATTTCTGCGCCGGCGGGCAATTCGGAAACGGAATATTTAAACAGCCCACTCTGCAGTGGCAGTCCGGATGACGACACGTATCTTGAAGACCGTTGAACTTGACGCAAGCGCACTTGGACTTCTGTACGATCAAATCGAAAAGCAATATTAGACAGCGCGAAAGTGTAGCGATGAGGAGAATAATCCAGTCCGAATGCCTGGACCCTTGTGACGATAAAAATATACTCGGTATATTTCAAATATCGAAGAATTCGACGATAGTATAGGTAATATTTTATCCGAGTTGTTTTCGAAAGGAAAACATTTCAGGGGAACAACACGTGTTTTACAGCGAAATGACTAATTTTACAATAGCGTGACTCGTCGAGTCACTGAATTCTGCACTATTACTATACACACTACAACCAATACCTGTTGCAAATAAACAGTGCGATTTTCTGCCAATCCAAATCGGAAAATTTACTTTATTTCCATACAAACTGTACTACTCAACGTGTGTAATACGAAACGACAACTCGTCGGGGGTTGCTTTTAAAATTAATTTTCGACTATTTTTTTCTCGATTTAATCGAATCGCTTGACACAATACCGCTCGCGCGCGCGCGGTCAACGCGGGAACGAATTTTGGAGATTTTGACGGGGAAGGGGGTTTTCAAAGTCAATAAAATTTTAAAAAAAAATTACGAAACACATAACGTTTTATCCCGTCTACTTGTATGAAATATTGTTGTTGTTGTATCTACTTCTTCTAGAACACAACCTCTATGTAATATGAGTGTATTCGTCACCGTCGACGTTGGAAAAATATTACAGGGGACGGCACGTGTGTCTGTGTTGTGTTTCTCTCGGATCCGCTCGTATACTATACGCGTCACGACGACGTACAAACGGCGGTGAATTAATCGGTCTCGCGACGTATGTGTTTTTTCTACGCTATTTTAACATCGGCTAATACCGCGCGAGCTTATTATATTTTTTACGACCGGGTCCTTTGAAAACAGCCCGGCGGCCAGAGCGCGCCGCCGAGTATAATAATAATATGACGTGCACGAGACTAACAGAGAGACGTCTGCGCGTCATGTTAACGTAAAGGTGTTGCGGACAAACGCGCACAGACAACACACGGTTAAATAATATAACAGTCGAATGGGAAACCAGACGAGGCACTGTAATGTGGCGGACGAAGGTACACTAGGTGCGCATGAAATATTCAACGTCCATCGGATATCGATTCGTTTCAATATTTATGATTCGTCTATGGATTTGTTTTACATGTAAATATCGAGACGTCAGCGGCGAAACGATATTATACGCGAGTATTATGTCAATAGCGCATTCGTCGCTGTACAATATTATAGTGTAAAGGGCGAGGAGTTCAGTTCGAATAGGTAGTTCGGTTCGTCCGATTGTCCCGGCCCGTCCGATCGAAACGATGTATACATCCAGCCCAAATACCGTCATCTACCGCGTTCTGCCGTGAAGGCTAAGAAAAATCAAGATTTATTACTCGTAGAGACAAATAGTGCCAAATACACTATACTACTGACCCGAACAAAACTTCACGTTTTGATCAAATTCTGCACATTTATATATTGTTTACGAAACCGGACGATTTTTTTCTTTTTTCGATAACTTTATTATTGATTTAGTATTATTGAAACGACGATCGATTATTTTTCAATAAGTTTAATTACAATGTATTTAGTAACTATAATAATAAGCCGAAAATCTCAATTTTTAAACTAATTTACGTACAGAGTTCAACATTTTCCATCAGATCCGGTAAGATTGGGTTTTTACATCTTTCGATAGGTATTATAATTATTTTTACGGCAAAAAATTAACGTTGCTCTCTCCGAAATTAAAGACGTAAACGAATCACTCGATTACACGTATACTCGGGTGTACTCGGTGTTAGGACTTATCTGGATGACTATTTATCTCTCATCTTATACGAAATAAAAAATTACAAATTGTTAAAGATCGACGAGGTATTAATTATCAAAACTATAAAATATTAAACAAAAAATGTATAAATTCATCGTTATCTCTAGAGAGGTTTCATATTTCGTTTCTAATTTCGATATTATCATTGAAATCAAAATATAAATTAGAAACTACTAGACCGTAGACACTACCTTTTTACATAAAACCAACATTTTTCCTATCAATTTTTTATCATAATATTATGCGATCAAAAAAATAATTACTAGTTTTTTATCGAGATAAAATCCTAGATCAGGCGTGCCCGACCTTTGTCAACTTGCGGGCCACATTCGAAATTTATATTTATACTGCGGGGGCCGTATATACTTCACTTTTCTGTTCGTTTCGATAAAATATACAATTTTTATTTCGTAATTCTTAAAAGCTTAATGAAATACGAATTGTTTACGAAAAATAAGTTGTTTTTTTTCTACACCTATACACAAAATGTATAATGTATTATCAAATGGTCACGGGCCGGATCCTAGGGCAATTTAGCGTTCGTCACCTTTGTCCAGCGCAGTGTTTCCCAAAGTTTCGCCCTTGGGGGCGCTAGAGCTATCCAGGGGGGCAATGGAAGTTACAAGCTTAATCGGGGGGGCATTTCATTACAAAAAGGGGGCGGTGACAGTTTCATCTATCGTTATCGCAATAACAGAAACACCATACGTGATCTAAATTTGTTGAAAAACGTAATTTGTTGTGTATTATTTTATTTAAATTTTAAACGTTTTTCACATCAAGGCCGAATCGAAGACACCAACCACGTCCATCCAATTAAGATATTTATTTTCATTTGTACCTATACGTTATATAAATATTTATAAACAATACATTTCGTTTTTCATTGCATATACTTTTGTAACAATATTTTTTTCAAGGGGGCGTTTGTCGGATTTTTTTTTTTTGAAAGTGGGCGGTAAAGATAAAAAGTTTGGGAAACACTGGACTTAGGTTTGTTTTCACCGCGTACACTATAAAATATAACGTCGCACTACTCACCAATCTTTCCGTTTGCATGTCGAACTGCTGCCCGATCGATTCGGTTTCCGCACATCCTCTGTTGGCCGCGTTACACACGGTCCCGTTGCACGTGGTCATCTGGATGCAAGGGCCGTTCGGGGTCCGCGGAGGCCGCGCGACCGGCGGCATCGCGCAACATCCGTACGTCTTCCTCTCCGGGTCCGTGGCCGCCTTCGAGTGTCCGCATTCCGCTTTTTCGGGCGCGCATACTACGGCCGCCCTGGGCGCGCAGCAGCCGACCGCCCTGGGGGGCGCGGGCGCGCTTTCGACCGGCCGCGGCGTGCACGTCTTCGCCGGCTTGGACGCCGCGCACTCGACCGTTTTGGCACACTGTCCGACGTCCAGGCCGCATTCCGCGACGACTTTGGGCGGGCAGTCGAGTATCTTCGGACCGCACTCGTCTCTTTTGGGCGGACACGGTTTCTGGTCGTTCTCGCGCGCGTTCAGCGATGTATTTTGATCGCAGCACAGTATGTTTCGCTGTTCGTTCATGTTTTTATTGTTTTTTTTTTTTTTTTTTTTTTTTGTTGTTGTCGAAATTTGATTTCGGTTTTAATGAATTTTTTTCTAAATATTCGCTCGAGAGAATGTCGCTTATATTATTATGTTGTTGTCGGGTGATTTAACTGACGCGACACGTCGCGTTACGTTGGAAACCGTTTGTATTGTGTTGGTCGGTGAATTTTTTTGAATATCGTACGGTTCACGACTACTTTCGCTGTTAACGAAACGGAATTTTTCACTGTAGTTTGAATGCGCCCGAAAATCGTGTGGACAAAACGACCGGGCCGCAGTAGACACACTTACGATCAGTGCCGTCGTCGTCGGGATTTGTTTTCCTGCGGAATTCTTTTTGCTTTCTCTTATTCGATAATCTTAATCGAATCGAAAATCACACCGACCACTGTAGTGTATAATTTAAAACTGGAAAAATCGATTTAATAATATTACGTCAGTTTTTAATTATTGATATGTGGTACGGTTTGTGTTTAAAACGAATAGGTTTTCAATCGTTTTATCGACAAACGAACCGATTACAACGTCACTGTTGATATTTCAATTTCTTCGGGCATTCGCGAGAGAGCTAAATCGCACGACATGGTTGATTAATTTATATTTATTCGATATTGTGACTATTTAATTTACATTTCTGGAAGGAGGGCTTCGGCACCCATAGCTCCCCTCGGCTACGGCGCCGGATACGACACGTCATCACGATAGTCATGATTAATTACAATTATTATCCGTAATTATTATTATCTTCGCTATTGTGAATAAATATTTTGACGACGGCAGTAATTCTTCGCCTAAACTTTGGGCGTGCAACCGAACGAATCCGCAGTACCTATACTTTTGCTCGGTTCGATTATTATTTATTTTATATATAACCAACGAGGTCGCCCACAAATGAAAGGCATTAAAATGCGTTTGGCTTAATCGTTAAAACGTAAAATTAATTTCGGTACAGACTAATATACCTAAGTAAAGTGTTTTTTTTTTTTTTTTTCACTCGAACGGTACCCATAATTCACCTGCCTACTACGATTTTAGAAACTGCAGCGATTAGTTTTAAATGTTAAATAAACCGTCGATAGTCCGCGGGATTATACGAATTAATATGAAAATGCGAAAAAAATAAAAAAAAAAACCCATGCCGATCGAAAAACAAATTATAGCGCCCGGAAAACGCACGGCGCAAAACTCGACTGGTATATTGACTTGTATATACGTAAATTCGAGTGCCTACGGAAAATAATAGTCGTCGTCGAACGGACTCTTCGTGACGGAACGTTTTCGAAAAATAAAGAAGAGGTGTTTGGAACGGTTTTTAAAACAATACAAGCCGAAACGGCGGACCGTACGGAAAAGTAGACCGACAAACTTGCCGGTAACTTTTGTTTATTAAGTCATAAATCTACGTGTAATCCGCGTTTCTATTCTAATGTAAATAGAAATTGTTAAAAAGCATTTTCGTGTTGATTTGTGTCATTTTTCGGCCGTTCCGCGGATTAACTCTGCGGAACTCCCGCTTATCCCCGTGGTCGCCGCCGCGCCGCGCCGTCACGCCGTCCAAATCCGCGGACGACCGGGACAGTAAACAGTGTAAAAACGTACTAGTATTTAACGAGCAGGTATAGTTCAAAGTGACGCAAACGCGCGCGTCTTCGGCGACACAATGGGGCCCCAGGACAGACGGGTGTGAAAAATGTTCGATAGTTATTAACGAAAAAAAAAACCGCCGAAACGTCTCGCGCGACGGAGAGTCTTGCGGAGAACAAAAGAGATTTCGATTTTTATTCAAACGTAATCCAATAACGCCGCCGCCGCCGCGGTGAGATCATGACACACACGTCCTCCTATGCACGATCGAGAAGCGGATGTCCCGCATAATGGTCGACAGACGCGTATATTCCAGACGGGTTTCCTATAAATTACTAAAGGGGTGTAATCAGGCTTCAGTGTATGCTTTCCGGTATACCTATACCTATGGGATTTTACGAGGATCTTTTGCTTCCCAACAGCCAGCTGTTTATTAGTCATTGTTTGTTTTCGTTACACGATATGTTTTTTCACAACGAAACTCTGAGTCATTTTCGTCCGATTGTATTTCCTCTCTAATCGTTTCTTTTCGTCCGGGGTTTCTCGAATTATACACAGACGTCTTCTTTTTATAATCTGATAAATCAATAAACAGAGTCGAGTTAATCGACAAATATAATTTATAGCGCAATAAGTACGAAGCGATAGATTGAAGACGCGAGTATTAACCGACGACTAATCAAACGATCGATTTACAAGGATTCGATACGGACCTAATTTGATTGTACCTGCCCACATTGCCCACATATTATTCGTTTTTATTTCTTCTTAATTGCCGCAGTTTAATTGGACTAGTTAATTATAATCGTTTTAAACCACTGTGATATTTATTTACGTACCTAGAACTTCAACTCGGTGACGAACCGTTAAAAATTGTAAGTCGAGAGGACTTACGTAAGTGTAGGAACAAAAAAGTTATTAATTTTGTTTTGAAAATGAATGAGACTAAATAAAAACTGATCGATTTTTTAAAAAAAATTCACGTTAAAATTTTCATATTTACGTCGTTATTTATCGCTGTAAATTACCATTTTTATTTTTTGTATTGTTTTGCGGAAAGAGCCGAAAGAAAAAAGAAGAATTTGAATATTTTTAAAATCATCGAGATTATAATTTTTTTTACATTGTGTTTCGACTCAAACATCGTAGTAACGCGGACTACGGGTTGGACAACACTGACTCTTACGAATCTAAACTAGTCGTTTTCGTTATATATTATTACGTAATTATAATTGTATTATCATTGGTTATTGACGCACACAATCGACGGACCTTTATGTAAATATATATCCAGTAAAAGGTCGAAATTCCATCGAACGTATAGACTTTTTCCACATTTAAATATATACATAGTACGTATCTACCTAGTTAGTTACGACCTATTCTAGTTCTTTTTGTGCTTAAAACGTTGTTGGCCGTTTCAATTGTGGTAATTGGAATAATAATTACAATAACGTTTAACTAGTCTATTCATACCACGATAATCGCCGAGGAGACGGGCTACACAATGGCTTTCGCAAATAATTTCTTGCAAATTTTTGTTAAGCCATTATTTCTCAGAAATTCGACATCGGCGAAGGACCAAACGTTGTTAAAACGATACTATACACCTACCTACGTAATATCCGAGCACACGTGCAACTTTATCAATAAAACATAACACACGGGTACTTATTGTTTACTTAAATTTCACACTCGTCACTCGACAGAGTTAAACGTTTCGGTCACATAATGTTCGAAAGATAACACACTCCTCGGTAGTATATCTATTTCACTGTTACGACAGCAATTGAAATTAAAATATGCCTAACGTTCTCCAGAGGTTAAAACAATTTAAGTAAAGGCAATAAACACCGCCGATGAAACCTATAGCTTGGAAAGGGGCATAAAATTGTGTGCACCGAGACACACTTTGTGCAATTCCAAAATGTTATTACTAAAAAATTACCAAAAGTTGTATACTATACAGGGTATTTAATAGGAATTAGTTTTTTTATTGTAAACACTATTCATCATCTAGTTACATCAACTAAATTTCAAAGCATATTTTTCAACTGTTTTACTATAATTTTATTTTAGTAAAATATAGTTTTACTATATATTACCTACCTCAAAAAATTCTACTATGTTATGTTATTTATAAATCATATATAATAAAGAAAATTTATATTTTTAAATGTATGTAAATTAATTGATGTTTAAAATCAAGAAATTTGACATTGGTAATAATAATAAAATTATAAAATTTTATTTAGAATTTTCATTGCACATGCTTACTTTAATACCTAATAAATAAGAGATAAATAACTAAATATCAACAATAACAAAGTATTATTAAATATATAAAATAATTTATTAAAATTAGTAAATATTTCAATAATAAAAATTAATCAAAATAGAAATAAAAATAAAAAAATAAGTCTTGCCTAGAGTATTGTAATATAAAAGAGTGCAATATTAGTTACGGCCGGTTTCAAAGAAAGATTTCACCATCAAGTAATAAAATATTTAATAATTGTAATAAATAATTTTATATATTTAATAATACTTTGTATTTAATTATTATAAGAGAATTAACCAATAATTATTATTTATTTTGTATAATTAAATATAATTGTTTATGTTTATTTAAAGTTAGTTGACTCAACCAGCTTATTTGAATTTTTAAATTTTAATTAATTAATTGATAATAATGGGTTGAAGAACAAAACAAAGAATTACAATTTTACATTTCTTTAATCATTTGATTGTTTAAATAATTGATAATTGATAATATAATTACCAATAATAATATAATATATGAAAACTTTTCAGAGAAACGTTAAAGGGGACGCTTTTAAGCGCTGTGAGAAGTAGAGGGACTGAGTCCCGTTGTGTACCCCCGCTTTAAGCCCTGATTGCATTAAATAAAGAGAAAAAAATTACTTACATATTTTCTATAATATATTTGAATCACTTTTTTGAGGATTATTTATTCTTATTTGAGTCCCAATTCAACAGATTACTTAATTTTCTTCTGATTACCAGTCTATAATGAGTCGGTTGAATATAGAACGCATTGATATTCAGACTGAAACGTACAAAGAAATTAATCGCGTTGAAATTCACAAACCAACAGGCGACGAAAACAAAACGAAAAATAGTCAAGAACGTAACGAAAAACTTTTACGCAAATCTAATGAAATACCTTTCTAACTAGTTTATGGTATACGTTTGTAAAAAAGTATGAGTCGAAATAAAATAAAATAATAATGACAATAATTTGTGTGTTTTGTGAAGACTTTCTCAATAATATTTAGTAATTATAATAATAATAATATTGTAAAAGTAATAGTTTTGATTACAAATGATAATGTCGAATAAAAATGCATTCGATAACGGGATGAAAATGTAATCGGTAGATATTACGTGACTCAGATGAATCCGGTACAGTGCGTTTCGCCTCCTCGTGGTGTTCTAACGTTCTGTTAAGCCACTGTCGACTTTGTTTTGAAATTAATAAAATGGCTTTGGGCGAACGGCAAAAGTCGAGACGAAACGTGTGACGTCCATCAGTGCTAGCACAGAACAATATTGCTTTCACGGTGATAGCCATATGTTATAAAATTATGAAAGATAATAATAATAATAATTACATGCATTGTTGACAGAATTTTAATTTTTTCTTATTGTGATAATAATATGTTATCAGTTTCTCACAGGCTTATCGGGAATGTTCTCGAATTTAGTCGAGTAAAAGTAATAATCGACTATGCTAAAAGTTATAAATCAAACTTGCTTAAAATATTCATAAGTAACGTTTTGTTTTTCTTTCCGAGTTTTTAGTGTTACTTGTATTTTATAAAACGTTTATGAGTTTTTTTTAATTATTGTTTTTACTATCAACTACAATGGTTATTAGCTAACATTAATATTTAGATATACGTTTTATGTTGAGTTACACCTACATTTTGGTATTTTAAGGTAGGAAATTATTATTTATATATTACCCGACAGTAGTGCGATCGCTTTGATAGATTGTCAGGGATTTCGAATTCATTTCTCGCCCAAATGAAATTCGATTTGTGTACGATTATGTGCTAAGCGGTATCGTTGGTGTTGCGCGTAGAGTATAAAACAGTCTTTTCCATCTGGTGTTCATGTGAGAAATTTGTGTAGCCGATATTTTAAGTTGTTCGAGAGCTATCTCTTACACTTACTTCTATGTAGATTTATAACATGGTCGTGGTGGTTATCAAAGGAATTACTATTTTGACAAAATATTTCTGTACAATTATTGGTATTTATACAAGATATTAGAAAATAAATAGGCCAGTATGAAAACAATTTTTAATATTGTTTTGAAACCGAGTCTGTGATTGATAAAACATAACAAAAAAAAACAGTGTAATTAAATTTAGTATTAACCCACTCCGTAAAATAAAATATGTGATTAATAATTAAAAACAAAATAAAAACCAACACACAAACTGTTACTTAAAATTTTCAAGTACCATCAATCAAACTAAATAAACTCAACTAACGTTTATTACCATGCAACTCCTCTGCTTAATATTCTCGTATGCAAATATTTTAATGATAATTGAAAGGCTAAAAAAAAAAATCAAAATACATCCAATGATACATAAATACTCTAAGGTGGAACTATTGATCCTTCAATCTTTTTTTTTATCCCTTTGATTCAGTAACATAGCTTTAAAACCCCTACGGACTATACTAAAAGCTTTTCTAGGTTAAGTACCTTAAAAAAATACTTAATCTCCCCAGTGGCCCGGTCACACTTTTAAACTAGGTCTCAATGACTGTCCTGGTCGCAGTAAATGTGATCAAATTCACTCATTGAAGTTAAAATCAACCACGTACCTAATGTTTTTGTGTTCAACTAAGTAATACAAGCTGTACTTTCAGTGCGACTGGAACCTGTCTTTGTTGAGTACTACGGTTACTGTAAATACAATAGAAGCGATTTTCAGTTACTCGATAACAATATTTTTTAATTTTACTTATTATCCCTTAAAATTGGTTGTATAAGCACTTATATTCAACTTATAAAACAACATAACTAAAACTTGGACCATTTGCAGTTTGTTGTAACACGAATAAATCCGGAAATATTTTCAAAACAGTATCGTTTTTCTTTTTCAAGTTTACATAAAATTGACATGCAACCTCTCTAAATGATCAACTAATATTAAAACATTCGATAAACGCACAAATTTTTTCATATGTTTTTATATGCTTAATAGTTTAAAACAAAACAATTTAAAATAAATCATACAGTGTGGTAAGTATTTTATTGTGTATTAAGTATGATACACAACAACAAATTATTACTTTTACTTAAACATGTTTAACAATGTAACAACATGAAAAACGACAGATGTATTTACAATTTAAAAATGTTATTAGTCAGAAGGAATTTTTCAGTATACATTTTAATATTAAACTTTCACTGAGCAAAATAATATTAATTGGAACGTTATTAATTTATAACAATAACAATAAACATAATAAATTTAAAAGTAAAACAGAGACATCCGATTTTGACGTAAATAATATCAGTTTTATAAGTATTCAAGCCATTCTAAACTAACATTTTTGATGTGTATGATTAAATTTTGTTCAAATACATAGTCAACATAACAAAATTTATGATCCCATCGCCTTACAGTTGTATGAATCCGACCAGTTTGATAAAAGTATTTTGTTTAAAACCAAGAAAAAAAATTATAATTATACAATTTAACATGTTTGAATACTCACTAACTCCAATAATTGCAGTTTTATGAGAGTGTAAAATTATATTTGTGCTTTAAACATTTATCAATTTTTGAAATAATTAAACAAATTAAATGAGTATATTTTCAGTGAATATTTAAAAGGAAAAAATAATTAATCGACATTTATCATAGATTCTCTTCCTTGACCAACTCCAACCCATTTAACTACAAACATAAAAATAAAATAAAAATACAGTAATTAAATAACTTACACGTAATAATATTATAAAATCAAATATTTAGAAATCATGCTCGATAAAACGGACTACGTATGTATACTAAACTTACTGATCGAGTAATAAAATTTAAATATATTCAACGTAGATTACATTTTTAGGCCACAGAGTATAGAAAGATTGCGTTTAGTGAGAGGGATTGATGATGCATAAATTGTATACGCCAGTTTCAATAGTAATTTATAATACTTCACAAAATATAGATAATTTCAAAAAGTACGCCATAAAATATACTCGATTACCGGGTTATGCAATTTAACATCAGAATTTAAATAGCTTAATGTAAATTAAGTCGACAAAAAAATAAGCTTTAATTACCTGGTACTTCGAGGAGTTCTGTGATGGCAGTAACAAACTTTCTCGCATTCTCTGGCAAATCTTCAAATTGCCTTATGCCACTAATGTTGGTTTTCCAGCCAGGTAAAGTTAAATATTTGACCTAAACAGTTTCAATTGTTATTAAAAATATAAAATACACCAGCAATGCCCAAAATGTGTGATTTCTAGGGAAGTATTAGCACTTAAAAAGGGAAACGTTGAGTAAATATTGTTTACAGTTATTTTCAGAGCATTTTGGTAGTCATTTATTCTGATTTTTGTAACAAATAAAATTGTCTTCAATTCATATTTCCCATTTTGGAACAACACAGAGGAAAAATACCAGGAACTTGGCAACAACGCTTTACATATATTATTATAATACCATTTACGGTTTCATATTTGTGTAAAGCAGGATTTTCAACAGTAGCTGTATTAATATTTAAATATGGGTCCGAACAACACAATATGAGAAATTAAACGCGTGTAACGGGGACAATTTTACTTTTGAATTTTGAGACATTTAATAAACAAAAAATGAGCACATTGTTCGCATCGATCAATTTATAATGTACATTGCGCATTTAAAACTAAAGAAATAACCGTTTCCTTTTATCATAAAATTAATAAAATGTTTAATATTAGTTTTTATCTATTTTTTTCCATACAATTTGTGTGCGACAATAGAAAACTTTTCTATATTTAAAGAGGTTAAAATAAAAAAAATTTGTGAACTGCTGAAATACACTATTTGACACGGGAAATCATAATAACCTTGGCTATAAGCCTATAACTATTGTCATAATTATTTAATAAGTACCTCAACCGTTGATAGTTCGAACAAACTGGACGGATAATAATTGAGCGTTTTCCCATTTAACTGATATTCTACTCCAATGTTTACTTCATCAAAAGTATCCAATATGTCAAGTTTGGTCAAACAAATTCTGAAATAATAATTTAGATTAAATAGGTATTTATTGTCAACTTTTTATGAGTAAAATTCAAGGTATAATTAACAAAATGAAACTATGAATAATTTAATTTACATTCAAATTGCAAGTTTCAAAATAAAATCAAATAATATTCACATGCTCGACTGTTTCTATAACACAATACATACTTAGTATATCCGTTGACCATAGATGTATATTTCAGCAGTGGGATATCTAACCAACCACAACGGCGTTTTCGCTTAGTCGTAACGCCAATCTCGTGACCAATAGTTTGGAGTTTCTCTCCAATTTCCTAAATAAATTCAATAAAAACATTGATTCAGTTTACAACATGGACAACAAAGAAATCACAAGTTTTTGGCACTTATCAGTAATGAAAATTAATTTCAAATAAATAATATTATGATCGGAAAAAAAGAATATAAACCCTAATTGTTAAATTCGATGATAATAACATAAATATTTGATTATAGTCGACAATCTTTCGTACTTGAAAGAATTTTTTTTTAACACTAATTGGAAAAAAAAAGAAAATTATTTTCAATAGATTAAATGAGATTAAATATTTTTTCCAGAATAAAAATGTTTTACATTATTAAAGACAGAAGTTAATAAAAATCTATTTTTTATTACTTACGTTTTTCATCTCTGTAGGAAATGGACCATCACCAACTCTCGTAGTATACGCTTTGACAACACCAATAACATCACCAATCGCTGATGGAGGTAATCCAAGACCAGTACAAACGCCACCAATACTGCAGTTCGATGATGTTACATATGGGTATGTACCTATGTAAATATAAGAGAGAAATACATTTTTATTATCAAACCGCCAATAATTATAGCATTAGATTTCTGAATTTCCATTATTACCAAAATCAATATCTAACATGGCTGCATTGGCACCTTCTACCAAAATACGTTTTCCTTCTTTCAACGCGGAATGCAAATATCCAACAGTCTCTACTACTAATGGTCTTAACTCATTAGCATAATACTCATATTTTTTTAATTCCTCTTCGGTATCAACTTCCAAAGATGGAAACATTCGTTTGTGTATATCGACCAAGTTGTAGAACCTTAAAACATGATATAAAATATTAATACATTTGTTTTTCAAAACAATTCTTTAAATTTTTTATTTTTTTTTTAATGTAAACTAAAAAAAAAAATCTGAAAAAACATCGTTCAATTATCTATATGAAATTAAGGCCCTGTAATGTGAACCAGTAAGACAACAATCATATTTTTATCTCATTAAATTAAATAAGAGATATATAAATCATTTTTTTTTTTTTTTTAATACATTTTATAATAATTTTATTAGACACAAACGTATTGCATAATGAATGCATCTTAAATTTGAAAACGTCAAATGACAAGTTTTTTTTTTTAAATAACAATAAAATTCAATACTGCATACAATAGTATTATAGTCATAATTGAAGTAAAGAATTAAACTAAAAAAAATAGAACGTATTTTAAACATTTTTTAAATGATTTTTTTTTTGTTACGTTTATTTTGTAGATTTTTAGATCATAAAGTTCCAAGTCTTGTTAATAATTTCAATCTTTAATTGTAAAAAAAAATTTATTAATTTAATATAAGAAAAAAATCCAATCACTTAGTTAAATTAAGTTAAATTAAACTCATTAGTTTAATTAAGCTATAATTATTTGCAATAGAGTTTAATCCCGTATATATCTCCTTAATTAAAAAGAAAGATAGAAAAAGTGAATCAATTCAGTACAAAGATTAATTGACTTTATTATCAATGATAATAGGCACATATTACAACACTTTGAAGCAGTTTTAGAGATAACTAAATTGTATGATTGTAATGCAGTAGAATAATGAATAAAAAAAAACTCAACGTTTAATATAACATTATGTTCATTGTAACAGTCTCTAAAACAAATGTTAATGACGCACAATAGTGAAATTAATCAAATAATATTTTCTGATTTTACATTTAATTAAACATTTAAAGATTTTTATTCTCGGAACATGATTATTTATTACTATCAAAAACAGTTACAGGGCCTTGCATCACATATTTTTTTATTCAATAATTTATCATAAAAATATACAAACTGAACTAACTTTTCTTTGAATGAGTTGAAATCCCCAAGCAAATCAGCTAATCTTAGACCATTTCTAGTCGCCTTAGAAGCATAAGTTGGCCCAATACCTTTTTTTGTAGTTCCCAAAGACTTTTTACCCTTTTCCATTTCTTGGAGACCATCCACTTGCTATAATTAAATTTATTTAAATATATATACATTTATAATACTTGATAATTTTAAACAAAGATGACCCTTTAACCTTACATCATGTCTTAAGTGTTTTATGGATGGTTTTTGAGTCCTAGACTCATTTCAATATAAATAAATACTAAGACATGGCAATGGTATACTCAACATGAAGCAAAAATCTTTAAAAACAATTGTCATTTAGAAGTCATGCAATATAACAATAATTTAAAGCTGGTACCAGACACACACAAATACAAAAATAATCATAATGGCATAATAAAATAAAAGTCATTACTGTGGTAATTATATGATTATTAGCTGTATACCACTTTTCATAAAAATAAATAAAAAAAAATAGTTATAAATATAAATGTTTAAGAAATGATATATACAAAATAAATGACAGAAGTACATTTATCAACTTGTTAGTTGTTATTATAGTTTGTTAATGTCAAAAATAATGACAAAGTAGTAACAATGACATTGTTTTAATGTCTAAAGTGTCGTTACATAGCTATATAGATAATATTTGTTATTCAAATTTCGTTACAAAATTGGTATTTCAGGTATACTATTTATGTAGTATCTCTAATTTTCAACATACAATTTAAATAACTCAGTATCTATGTATGACACAAGTAAGCGTTTAAATTTAGTTGGAATATTCATTAATACCATAATTGAATACAACTTATCAAAATGTCAATCAATATGAAAAATACAAATTAATTCGATTGGTACTTTATTGTATTATTATGTCATGATGCGAGTCTTAATAAGTAGTAATATTTACACTAGAATATATGGTTATTAACTATTATCTATTTTATAATTCGTACCTGATGAAAATCAAAAACCAAATGAGCGCGGTCAGAAATCAACAATCGTTTCTTCCAATCCACAAGCCCTTTCTTCTCATTTTTACTGCATTCCTCAAATAACCCCGGAAGATGGATAACAACTCCATTACCTATTATATTTTTAACATACAAAATAGCTGTTTTATAACGCTTATTACTAAATGGTTATGTCTTAAAAGAAACGCGATTAATGTAAAATATTTACATAATAATTTCAATTTATTATTCAGGAAACTGTTATTGGTAGGCCATAAGAACATGATAAGTTGCACTTGCACCATATTATATTTGAAATCTATTACTATCCCGACCTAAAACAATTTTGAGTGAAATTGTTTTAATTGATTTGTCAAATATAGTGAAAACTAAATAATAATTACACAATATTTTTAAATTGTAAATCTTTAAGTTTTTAAAATATATTCCAAAAGTCTCAATGAAATTGCAAGTACCTGCCACATTTATAATCGACATTTTATAACAGCCAAAATACTTAAAAGAATATGGTAAAAATGATGAAATTTCAAATAACTGCCATGAAGAGTTTATTGATTTGTTAAAATTGCTTTCGATTTTACATTTTTACAAATTACACAAACGTTAATGTGGAAATATCAAGAGTAGATTTATAATTCACAAATGTAATAGCTCTTAAGAGTTGTTAATTGGAAATTTTTGCTATTTAAGTTTTCAAAATTATTTGCAATAGTAAACAGAGATCTGTTCAACATTTTTATTTAATTGTAATTACTATCAACCAGTGCACAACACTCATACCACTTACCTAGCGCACCAACACAAACAATAAAACATTTTTACTTAGATAATTTAATTTTTTTTAAACAGAACTTAATTTATCACAGTTGATGATATTAAGGTGTGTTAAATTACTAGATCTTAAATCATGCGATAAACATGTAAATAATTAAACATAACTTTGATAATTTATTAAATTAATTAAACAGAATCATCAGACTGAATAAGGGAAAACTTAGAGTATTGTTTTAATGTCGGACACGCAATCAAGGAAAGTCTCACCTGCCGTATTTATACTGTAAGACATAGACACGATTGTTTTACATAAGACGTAAGATAAGATGTAAGTAGGTACCTGTGCCCACATTACAACTGAAAAATTTGAAAAAATTATTCCTTACCAATAACAGATTTACAGTTTGGATTGATAATTCCACTAGGCAATAAGTGAAAATCAAATTCCTTGTTGTCCACAACGACAGTGTGACCTGCATTGTTTCCTCCCTAAAATAAAAATATAACACTTGTAATTGAAGTGGGTGGGTAATTCTTCAACAGAATTCAATTTAAAAATATTTTATTATTCATCGAATGATAATGTCAATGTTTATTACCCAATAAAATACTATTGCACTTATTTTTTTATGCGACATAAGTAGGTACCCAATACAAGTAGGAATTTAAACCGCATTATATTTGAAAACATAATTACTACTGCGGTGTAATAAATTTGAAAAAATATCGCCAGACTTAATCCAGTTTAGATTACCATAATACCCGGCAGCAGATGATACCTAATAAATCTAACATTAAATAAGTATATTTTACAGCAATAAACCGACTACACCATGTACACCGGTATAAACATTAGACTAAAAATAAAAGCGGAGTAAAAAAATGGGCGGGAAATTTATGCAACCTGTGGAAAAAAAAAGAGAGACTCTTAAACGGTTGACATCGTAATATTATTAATAGTGTTTTTCTTTCTTTTTTTTTTTTTTGCATTCAAAGTATTAATACTTAATAGTAGTATGTGTGTCAGTGGCAATAAAACTCATTGCCACCGTACAATGTGTGCAAGCCAAAAGGGTACGGGGAAACGTGTATGAAAAAAAAAGAAAAAAAGATGTAATTTTTCATGGGACCAGACAAGGGGGGCAAAAAAAAAAAAAATAAAATAGGTATTTATAAAAATAACACCTAGAGGTTGGTCGGTGGCTCGCGAAAAATATTATTAAGAAAAGAATTCGGGCCAAAAGCATTGGATAACGACGAGAGGCGAGAGGCGAAAAAATTTGAAATTTTTTTGGCACTCGGTGGCGGCGGCTCGTTTAAATATTTATTATTATTATTTTTCTCGTGACGTCCTTTCGGCCGAAGGTAACGGAGTGTAAAAAAGAAACGAAACCGAATGGACCGCGACGGCACAGCAACCTTGAGAGTTATTATTGTTTTTGTTGTCGCAATAGTGCCGTCAAACGGAAAAAAAATATAAATAATAATGATAAAAAAATTAAAAAAAAAAAAAAAAACGAAAAATATCCCGCGCGATCGGGACGGCGGCGAAAGAGTGTCGTATACCGCCCCTCCTCCACCCCTGCAAACGCCGGAGGGCACGCGGGCGAGCGAGCGCGCGTTCGACAGAGCGATATTCGAATAGTAATAATAATAACAATAATAATCATAATCGACGACTGCTTACCTGACACCGGCACACGAGGTCCACGTCGGTGGCCAACATATCGACCACCTTGCCTTTGCCCTCGTCGCCCCATTGGGCGCCCAGCACCACGGTCACCTTGTTCGCGGCGGCGGCAGTCCCCTGGACGCGGCCGTTCGACATAACGATGGGTCGCGGGAATCGGAGAAGGTAGAGAGAAAAAAAAAAAAACGGTAAAAAAAAAACGCGAACGGTAATCGCGCGCGCGCGCTCGCGAAGCGTATATTAGTTATGTGTAGTAAATACGGTCGTCGCGTTACAACGACACGCGGGTAGACCGGCGGCCGGCAGTCATTTCGCACGAGCAGGGACGCGACGCCGGTTGGCGGTTTGACAGCGGCGGCGGCGGCGGCGGCGGCTGCGACGTCGGCAAAGCGCTCGGTGCGTGCAGGACAGACGACTAAAACGCGTATAGTCGACAGCGCCGCGCAAACCGTCGTCGTCGTCGTCGTGCACACCGGCGGCGGCAGCTGCTGTGCGATTGACCGACGAGCGGCGAAACGGAAGTGGAAATGGCGAGGAGGCGAGTGGTGGAGGCGAGTGATGGAGGGAGCGGTGGCGGCGGCGGCGGCGGTGGGCGGCGGTAGGTACCGCGATCGTGTGTGTGTGTGTGTGTGCGCGCGCGATCGTAGAGAGAGAGACGAAAAAACGCCTCGAGCGAGAGACGTACCGAAGACGAAACTCCGTGTCGTCCTCGAACTTATTATTATTATTACTATTGCCTACTCTCGGCGTTTTATAATATTATTATGATTATTATTATCGTTGCACACGCACGTCGAGCGCTCGAGCGTGCGCGCGCACGCACGCCACGCCGCCGCGGCGCGGCCCCGGACGTCGCGGAGCGCCGGCGGCGTAATTTTTTCGTCGTAATTCCAACGCGAAATGGCCGCCACCGGTTTAGATTTTTCAATTTTTTTTTCTTTCGCCGCCGTTGCGCGCGCGATATCGCGTTCACACACACACACACACGTGTTTGCCGCGACGGCGTCCTTATCACCGGCTATCACGGGCCGCCCTATAATATCACCGTCGTTCCGAGGCGTGTTATCGCTCCGGCGCCGGCGCCGCCGCCGCCGCCGCCGCTGGTCGGAAGTGCGGCGCGGTGCGAAAACCAACGGATATGTATGGAAAATCGCGCCGCGTCGGCAAAAGCGAGAGAACGAGAGCGAACAAATAAATGCTCGAGCCGCGCAGTGTGGCCACGACTCGTGGCGCGCCAGTTTTTTCACGCGCCTCGGCTGCATTTGAAACGTCCGATAGCGGTCCGCGCGCGATGCTTTTATTATTATTATTATTATTATTATTATTATTATCACTACTTTTTCGGACGGTCGACCGCGCGGGCTCGAATAATCCTCGGCCGATTCCGCCGACGACGATCAGAAAAAATAAATACTCGTTCGCGCGAAGATAATAGACTAATAGTGAACTTGTATCGATTTCGACATACTCGCCGCGCGTGTATTTTATATTACAAATCATACACACATTTATAATAAAACGATTATGAACGGTTCGAAACGACCGCGAAGCTTCGGTTTTTTCTAATAACAAAAATATGTATTATTAAATATATTCAATTATTATTTGAACACAAACTATTTAAATATGTATATTTAAACAATAATAAAATTAAAATAAAAGACTTGCCTCGAGTATATTATAATCGAGTGTGCGAAAAAGTCACGACCGGTTTCGATGAAAAATCATCGTCGGGTGTAAAGAGCGCACAAAAACAAACGCGTTTCGAAGGAAAAAAAAATATTAAAATTGGTTTCGAAATGACACATGACTCCAGTACAAATGAATACTATTATGTGTTTATCTTAAATATTTTATAATATATTAACCCTACGATCGAATATTCCTTATGAGTGTATTATTACAATGAATATACGTACGTATAGGTATATATTTCTATTTGTCGTCAAAACAACCTTAAAATATCAAATGACAAGTTATTTTTACAATAATTACTATCGATATTCTTATTATTGGTGTGTAATAATCGTTGAGAATTTTTTATGATACCGTAGATTTGATGGTAATTAACACACTACACGGATTGATGAAAAGTTTTATGAAACAAAACATATTTTGTAAAAAATATTACAAGAGATGATCCATGGGCATGTACCCTATTGCAAATATCGCTCCTTCGAGCAGTAGTTTAAAATAAAATTCAACCGTTCATGATTTCCCTATTGATTTAAAATATATTTTGCTACGCGACAAAATTAAAAAAATTTTCGAATTTTTTATATCGGTGCTATATCTAGCTTTAAATTTCATTAGGAATAATAATTATTAATAATATAAACAATTATTGTTTATCTGTTGTCAAGTGTACAAACTACGAAATATACCTTTTTATTCCAAAATTTGTATTCGAAGAATAGATTCATTAGGTATCGTCAAAGTGTGAACGAACTGTATTGTACTACCCTGCACCAATATGTCAAGTGGAACAGAGAAAAAAAGTTTACCGTTTTTCGCGAACTTCACAATAGCTGGATTAGCTGGGTAAAAACATCACAAAGTCTTTCCGATATCACATTACCAAGTCAGTAGCTATTTCAACCGTGACATACCTACAACAGTGTATCACGTACGTGAGGTGAATTCGTCGCCACTTTTTTCCAAAATATATTACACGTACTTACAATACACTCTTACGCGTGCGCTAGGGTGCCGTAGCATATGCAGAAAATGCTATACCCTGTGAACGTCGTCAAAGCGCCGATTTATAAGCTGCCGTCCAATAGGGGCTGGTGTACGGTTTTTTTATTTTTTGCAGTAGAAAAATCCGAACGACTAAAAATAGGTTTTTCTCGTCCATCAAACATAATACACATAATATACCTGTATTAAATTAATATCAAATGTTGAGTGGCGAAAAAGATTAATCGTAATACATACTAGCATCACTCATGTATGAAATCTAAAAATGATTTTTTTTTGTAATCAGTCAATTAATTAACCGTTGCCCGAAGGACGATGACGCATTGCGTTTCGACCTTATTGCAAGCGCATCGCAGTTCACACGCACGCATACATATTTATATCTAATGATTATTTTACATTTTTCAATCATAACTTATCAATGCAAAAGTTATACGTACAGTACACGTTATACAATAATGTCGATTTTATTTCTCGTTTAGTTTATTTAAGTCGTGAAAAGTATCATATCTATAATATGATATTCAAAGATTTTTTTTTTAATTTTACTGATTTGAAATAATATTCTTTTTTTTGTGTGTGTGTAACACACATGTATGAAAAACAAATAAAGTGATATTTGAACGAAGCGAGTGACTTAAAGATACAAATTTAAAACACATACTGAATTATTGTATTAAAATTGGCCGGTTAAATCGTACGCTGCATCTGAAACTTAAATCTATGCACGCCTATGAATGCACTCAAGTCTAATAATTGTACATTTATTAGTTTGCCACTCGAGTTAAAAATAATACATAGGATATAAATCATAAAACTGTACACCAATTACATAGTATTAAGTCGGTATGTCGCATGTTTCTATTCTTTTGAAGTATGCCGTATGAGGCGGATCTAGGATTTTTTTATTTTTTCATTCGAATGGGCCCAACATTTTTCAGAACAATTTCGTAAACACAATATTTAGAATTTTCTCGTTGAGTTTAATAAATTCATATTATTACAACTACGAATATATAACTACCAAGGGGGGCAGTTATTTCGGGTCCCCCTTGAATCCGCCATTGCGTATGGAGAAACAATATTCATTAAAGTTATCATTATAATCTACTGAAAAACTTGAACGCGAACAAAACAAACGTTTACGTTATTTAAATATTATAAATTGTCACTTGCAATAGTAATCGAGGATCACGACTATAATACAAGCTTTTATCAGAAGCCTTGGGCGGCACACCTACACACTTCTATTTCTTGATGTCATAATTATTTATAATTTAATTAATGGCTCTATCGATGATAACCATCTCTTTACGTTTACTTAGTTCGGCAGTTCCATCATACGTCTCGAGGAGCCGTCCAACGTTTAACCTCTCTAATCGTAGGACATTGTACGGCTACTTTACATCAATTGATAGATTGTTGGCTTCGTGTAACCGTTACCCATGGTGTAGATTTTTTTTTTTTCGTACATCGTACACCGAAATCCGTAATAGCATTCTAACTTATTAAATTAATAAATTAGAAAGCAATATCAATAACGACCTAATACCATTTTGTTTTTTTTTATTCTACTATTACGTGTTATATATTTTTTTTACCATTGTATCGAATTATGCTATTAATTTACTGCACTTAATTGCCGACGGGCGTTCATCGTCAAATATACAAATATTATAACAACGAACCGTTATTCAATTGCCCGAAGAACCACCCACTGTGGTACACATATCACTGCGATGAAATCAAATAGACAACAGTAATATCGTTTACAAATTTTCGTGATATTTTTTTACCCGCCAATTATATTTTTCACCATTGTAATTTTCGTTGTTTTTTTTTGCGTATCTCATACGCCGTATAAATTAAAGTAAAACACACGCGTTGCTTAATTGCTCTGTTTATGAGAATCCGATTGTAATCATTGGTTTTAGTCGATTCGTTTTACCGTTTAATTTTATCAACGTTCTTCATGCTCAATATATACACTTGACATATCTATTGAAAAAAACGTGTGTTGACAATATGAACGATTTAACGGAATTTTAATTATTTTTCTAATTGAACTCGGCGTGATGCAATTTTTTTCAATTAAACTACTAATGTGTTGGTATGAAAAATACATCAATTACCGTTGTATACAACATGTGTGTTATGTATATGATATTATCTAATATGCAAATATCTGTGTTAATTTTGACCGGCCATTAGAATGGGATCGGCCGTCTTCGTTCATCCGCTGGAAGTGCTTAAATATCGCATGCAGCTGAGTGGCGAGAAGGGCTCGTCTTTGGATCATAAAAACTCGTTCCAAGCCATCTTAAATATGGCAAAACAAGAAAAGTTTTCGGGTTTTTATCGGGGCATAACGGCGAACTTTACGAGACAACTCGTCTTCACGTCGACCAGAGTTGGCGCGTATTCTACGGCCATCGAAGAAATGAAAAAGTGAGATCTGCACATGATAAATAAATGTAGAGACATATTTGATATTTAAGATATTAACTTATCTAGGTATATGCTGTAGGTATAAATGTATGTATGCTAAGGTATGCCGTTATGGGTTACGCATACTATTCAGTAATAAAATATCGAGTTGATACGATAACGATAGATATTAAATAGGTAATAATAATAGTAGTATAATGTTCTCGAACAATATACATTTTCAAACACTCGTGCATTCGTGCCAAAGTATAATTTATAATTTAATATAGACCCGTTCGGCGAGGAGGGATGTTCTAGTTTTTAGGTCAAAATGTAAGTTCGCCAAGTATTTGTATTCACAGTTAATAGATTGAATGTGAAATCTTATTTTGCATGTTCAATGGTTTATTGTAAATGCACGATTTCAATAAATCTTCGAGTTAATGTTTTTATTTCTCAATTTTTATCTTATTTATATTTTATTGTTTACTAACCAATCAACGACACCACTCCGTACCGTAATAATTGACATGACATATTTTCCGTTATTGGTTTCGATAAAAATGTTACCTATTTAAATTAAATATTTTCAAGTGAAGAGAAATTACTTTTATCCGAGTACCTTAGGTGCCTAATTATTGTTATCAGCTTTTTCTGAACATCACGACAACACGAGTCGTGTAAAATGTGTACATCACTCGTTTGTACCAATAAATTTGCAACGATAAATAAATTATCATAAGTTATCATATTTTTAAAAAATCACTGCATATTTTTGCATGTATTTAACGATTTTTAAGATCATATTTTACTACACATTTCGCCAATATTATTGTTAACACATAAAATTGCACGCATACGTCTTAATACTTTTTTAATGTATTCAATTTATAGCCCTGCTGCTGATAAATACATAAAAGAGAAAAGAAAAATATTTTTGTTTTTCAAAACAACGCGTGATGGCGATTTTTAACTTTTACACGGTTTTATATTTCAGGCGAGGATACGATAGCGTAATGAACAATGCGATTGCCAGTATGAGCACCGGGGCTATTGCAGCGTTTATTGCAACACCGACCGATGTAATTTAATTTTACGTATTTAATAAACCTTCATTAACGCAGAGTACATCGCTTTTAATAAAATTTGTGTCTGCGAAACGTCGTCGTTTATAACAGTTGTTAAGATTAATCTCACTCTCGGAATAATATATCCAGAAGAATGTATAGTGTGTTATATAGTAAATCGATTATAAAAATAAAAAAAAAAAACACGGCCACTTGAATTTTGCTTCGACGATAAAATAAATATTGATTATACTACGTAATGTAATATAATATTGGCGGTTTCCAGACAATTAGCTGCGGTGGTTAAACGATATTTCACTGTGAGACAGATTTTAATGATATGTAGGTAAATGGTACTACTCGCAACAGAGCAATGGTGTGAGATAGTATAATATTTATATTAAAATCGATGGTGTTTCTAACGCGACGATTGCTGTGAAATTGCATTAAAAAAAAAAAAATGTTTTAATAATTATTAAAAAATAGATTGCTGTGGTCCGCATGACGGCTGATGGACGTTTGCCCGAGGAGAGCAGACGCAACTACAAAAATGTTTTCGATGCACTTTTGACAATACGAAAGGACGAAGGCGTAAAAGGACTATGGCGAGGAACGGTGGCGACAATATACAGGGCGATGGTTGCCAACGTGACACAGTTGATGTCCTACGACACGACTAAAGGATATCTGATAGAAAAACGTAAGACCAAATTATTTACACCGTTTAAAATAATATATTATCTTATAATAATATGTACGATATACTTTAAAATTGTTGTACGTTTATAATTTACTATTTTACCGTCATTTTATCCCTCGCGGAGTTTTATTACATTTATCAAACAAATATTATTCACAATAATTATCAACAGTAAGCTTTAAACCCATAACCCGTTTTTACTACAAGGACATACGAGCACAGTGGTGGAAAAAGGGGAGGAACGCTGGGGCAAGTACCGTCGTGACATTCGAGAAAAAATGTTAACGTTATGAATACTCGTATATACTAATCAAATCTTTAATACTTAATAACAGTACAATCACAAAAATATTAATAATAATATAATTCGTTCGTCTAATTGTAACGGTGTAACGCAGTAAAAAAAATATTGATTATAATATATTTTGTTAATGTATCTCACTGATCAAAATTATTTGAATTTATTCTTGGGGAAGGGGAGGGGGAGACGCGCCTACTCAATTTTTCCTAGAAAGAAAAAAATATAACGAATATTATTGACATATCTGCATTATTCAATTTATGAAATAATTTTTTTGTATATACGAACAGTTTTTTTTTAGTTTTTATCCTATCGCCTAATACCAGTTAATTACTTTGTTATAAACGTCTGATAATAACGTCGATAATAACGTTAATATAACTGTAGATTGGTAAGTAAAGATTTTCAACGATTTCAGAAAATATGGAAAACGGCTTAAAGCTCCATGTGGTGGCAAGTATGGTTTCTGGAATTTTATATTCCGTTTTTTCGAGTCCATTGGACGTAATCAAGACCAGGTAGGTAAACTATATTTTATGAGATTGCAGTAACTATTTCGTGTGATCACAATGATTGAATTTCATCGCCAGAATTCAACAGCAGAAAATCATAGACGGAAAACCTGAATATTCGGGCTTATTAGATGTGGCGTCAACGCTGTTAAAAACCGAGGGAATGACAGCTCTATGGAAAGGTTGGCCTTTTTATTATTTACGAGTGGCGCCCGGTACGATTTTGCTGTTCATTTTCATGGAACAGTTGAAAAATGGATACAAAAAATATGTCATGAACGACCCAGCGAATTAATTGTAAATTGATTAATTTTCATGCTGTGATCATTTTGAGTCTACACTAACATTAATGTTTCAATTATGTTTATGACTATTAAAAAGATTTCTCTTTTATTTTATTTTCAAATCATTTACTTGGTTGATTACGTGTACGATGTACACCGTACAGGCTCTACGGGTGATTTTATTTCGCGTACAAGTAAATATAAAATACAAATTTTTTAAATGTTATATAAATATAATAAAAATATAATTAGTATTAATTTTAATTGTTGTCGGGTAATGTTAAGTGAGCTGAGAAAATCGCCTTCATGCCAACATTGAACATAAAAAATCTACCTATTGTAAGTCCCTAAACTATAAACTCTATTAATTCAACTATTTCCATAAGACCATTTTATTTTTAGTACTTTTTACTATTAATCACGGTATAATTGTAGTATAATATACTTTAATATACCGTGCTATTGATCAATGAAGATTTAAAATCGTTTTGAAATAAATAATAAAATACAATAATATGAAATAAAATTGTTATAGGAATAGGATTAATATTACGTTGATCGGAATAGTAATTATATAACTATTGATTATTCTAGATTAAAGTACCTAAATAAACTTTGAATCTAAAACATTTTTGAAATATTTAATGGATAAAATAATAAATGATATTTTGTTAGATTATATAGAAACTTACTAGTCACGACTTCACACATTCTAAACGTGTTTAAATGTTCTAATTTTCATATTACCTTGATGTCTACCTACAAATACGAATACAAATCATCATTAGTATCATATTATACATTGTGCCTAGGTCAATACATAGATACCGTGTAAAATTGTAAAATATATTTAAAAAAATTAAGTTACGAGTAATTGTATTTGATTATGTGCATGCCTATACATAATATTATATAACATAATGTACTGAAATATATTGATACTGGTGTTTACCTTACATAATAATTAACAAATCTATAATTGCAGTGAATAATGATCAAAAATGAATTCATGTAATAACACTAATACACTAATTATAAATAGTACTATTTATAATGAATAGAAAAAGACTCGTAAATACAGAAGTCATAATGTATACATAATATTGTTAAAATGAAAATATAATCTGTTCAAATATACCTAATTCGTATTAGTTAATGATTATTGAGAGGGAACTTTTCACATTATACCTAGGTAATTTCAAATGACAATTTTTGTTTACTTTACCGTAGTTTTTCAATTTTTGTTTTAATTAATATTTAAGTTAAATTTCATAAATATTTCGAAAGAAAATTATAAAAAATTTATAAAAAAAAACACCCTTTATTTTTAAATATTAAACACCATCAATGTAAATATTACCACTAAAAATGTAACATAATCAATAATAATATAGTTGTTATTAAATGAGTTACAATAGTTATATATTATTCATATTAAAATGTATTTGCATAAATTAAATTAGTAATTGATTAATCATTAATCAATATTTGCTAAATGACCAATGAAATTAGTCAGATCAAGTAATAAATTATTATGTGATAAATTAATACTTATTTGTTTTTGAGAGTTTGTAAATTCATTTTAATGACGTTATAATTTTCGATAAATAATAATCATTAAATTGTTGAATAATGATTAATCGTTCATTTATATTGCATTAGCTTGTTATAGAGAATGTGTGATATAGGTAAGTATAAATAGAAATCAAGTGCTTTATTTAAAAAAATTGCAAAACTATCCATATCATTTTGATAATAATTTATAATATATATATATGAAAAAATGATCCAATGATAACACTGATAAAAGAAACTAATTATTTAATTTTAATTATTAAATTAAATTGATTTTAAAATTAATGGCTTTTTTCTTCATTTTTTACTCAATATTATGGATACCCACTACTTGTACAAATGTACTCATGTTTATACTGTATAATTGCATAATATGTAGATGGAATTTTAAAATTTTAGATTGAAAAACCTAGGCTGTAGGAGTTTTTAGCGTTTTGATAGGGAAATGTTGACTTAAAATTATTATCTCAACTAGCAAAATTAAAATGTGTGGTAATCAGTAGAAAAAACGTCGAATCACATACCTACTACTAACTTAAAAGATAAAAGTAATTATTGAACAATGAGCCTAATTATATTACAGACATTGATTTTACTTTACACACCTTAAAAGAAGACAGACGATAGTAGTGCATTATTGTTTCGCCGTTTAAACGACAATAACCGCCAATGAAAAACGATACTGAATTTTTAATTTAACTATAAGAATGAACAAAGAGTTGAAGGAAAATATGTACTTGGCAGCTTACGCGTATAAACTCTAAAAATGTATTTTCAAAGAAAAAACTATGTTTAATTTACATTCTATAAAAATTGGTACACAACATTTTACGCTCGGAAAAATGAATCAAACGCTTATTCTAAAACCACGTCGCGTCGTCGGTACTATAATATTTATATTAAATTTTTGCCGCTTTCTACCAAATCTAAATAGTATATATTATTTTTTTTATAGTATTTTTAATTATTACCAAACATAGAGACCGTAGGAGATATTTCATTTTCACCGGTATCTTCGATTTTCTTCGCTCATTACCTAAGACAAAAATAAATCATAAGAATTTAACTCAAACGTTTTTTCGAATAACTATTTCTATCTGTGCAAACTAAATTTTTTATATTCGGCGAAATAAAATAAAGACCTTGGATTTTTAATTTTCCCAAAATGATTACAATCATCACAAACTATTGAATATCTGTCGTTGTGTTAAAAACGATTAGTGATTTCCGAATTTGCACGTACATTGTTCATGTACATAATGTTTTTTTTTTTTCCAATAAATAAATTGTAATTAATGGACATTTTAATAATATCCGCCCAAATCGTTTTCGGTATCGTGCCCGGCGTTGATATTACATAAACGTAAAATTTTAATTTTGTCCAAACCGAATATCATACCAGGATCTGTTTCACGACGTCGCCGTTGTTGCGGGCGCCACGATGGTCAGTGACGCACTGATTCGTTCACTCGTTTCCATCGCATTGTATTTTATGCCTTTGGCGCCCGATCACGTAAGCTTTTAACAAATAGTCGCGTGCGCCGACCCGATCGCTTTGTCTTTTTTTTTTTTTTTAATGTTAATGACTCGTCGGTAGATCACAACCAATTAAAATATTATCGACGTACTGTAACGAGGGTTATTTTTTTTCATCACGAACCAAGGCTTTTCAATTGGAATTTTGGTCGTGTTTCGACTCTAATGAAAGTTTGAAAAAAAATTCAAATATTTTTGTACGACAAGTTTTCGGAGGACTGCTTGATGATAATAGTATTTTGTTTCCACGAAAATACCTGTTTGGGAGAAAAAACTCGTCGATTGGTATTTTCCGTTTTCGATGGCCTGGAAAAAAGTCACCTTTGCACGTAATCGAAATTAATATTACCCCGACGCTCGTCCGTCCGCCCGTGTGAAAGAATACTTTTCGCGCCGTCATTCTAGTATATGCACGTACAGTGCGAAGGCACTGGGCGTAACATCAAAATTTTAGGTCCGGGAGTGACATTTTCAACGGCCCCCCCCCCCTCTTCCAGATATAAGGAGATCTAAGGGAGGGGGTGGCTTATTGAAATTATTTAAAAAACTTTTGAATATTAGGTTGCATAGGTGTATTATTAAACACGCGTCTAATGGTCTTAGAATCGTTTGGGTAATTAGGGTAAATAGGTAAATAGTTTTTATTAATAAATAATAATGAATGGATAAAAAAAAATCGTATTACCCGGGAGCGATTGCGATCCCTCTCGGTTACGCCACGCATTTACTCGGAGTATTTTACTCGGAAAATCCGTCGACGCGTTCGTCGTAAACGCCTCCGGCAATTATTACGCGGTCTACGGGTATCTGTATTACGCGCGCCGACCGCGTATCATCTCGAGCCGCCGCCGCCGCCGCCGCCGGATAAAATCCCGTTATCGTGCGCGCGTTATCAACTATTATCTATGGCGTCCTCGAGAGCCGTGTCTATAGCTGTGCCGTGCGCTGTGTTCTCGCCGTTCGTCCGCAGTACCGGCGGTGATGTCCGTCGCGGGCCTCGCCGTACCGTAGCAGAAATAGTGTCGTGAAGCGAAAGGTTCGCAGAGTTCCGCCACACTTGGCCCGGCACCGGGAAACGGATTCAAAATGAAGAAAAAGGTATTATTTTTTCTCCCCAGACCGAGAGTGCCGTCGCTCGCGCCCCCGAATTCACGACGGACCGTCAAACGTTGCGTGTGTGTGTTTTTTGTGTTTGTGTGTGTGTGTCTTTTGTGTTTGTGTGTGTGTGTGTCATTCGTTCGTTGTCTGTAAGATACAACTTTACTTACTGCGGTGCCCGTATGACATTCGGTCAAGTTAGCCTAAACCAGGTGTTTACAAACGTGCTCACACTTGGGGCACTTGCACAGTTTGTTACTCACCGCTTTTGTCACAGAACGGGATACTTGAAATTTTTCCATTTTTTTTTTTTTTCTTCACTGTCCGTTGTTTGACTACCTATATTCATTGTTAGCACTGAGAGTTTGAAATCAATCGCCTAACATCGTATGTCACTTAATGGTTGCTGTGGTTTTGTTCTATGTTCAATAGGTGTTACTGATGGGTAAGAGTGGTTCGGGCAAAACTAGTATGAGGTCAATCATATTCGCCAACTACATAGCCAAAGACACGAGACGGCTAGGAGCCACAAGTAACACTAATATTATTTGTTGACTATTTAAAGAACAATAATTAATGTAATTATGCGTTTTTATTTGCCAGTCGATGTTGAACATTCCCACGTTAGATTTCTCGGAAACTTGGTACTCAATCTTTGGGATTGTGGAGGGTAAGAGTTTTCTTTTAATATCTATTTTAACTTGCGCATCATTTTTACATTCAACTAGTTAATCTACCTAACCAATTATGTATGATTATTTAATGTTTTATCTCTTTAATTTTGCACAAAAACACTTAATTTATTAATTACTAAATACTAAATCTATTTTCCTATTCATTAATTTTTAAATACAAACATTTTAATCTGTAATTCCATGTTTCAAGTTATACAAAATTGTAATTCAATATTTTCCGATTAAATAATTTTATAATTTTACTATAGTAAAAAAAGTAAAAATAAATGTTTGAAAAAAATTATTTTACATATTGTTTACTAATTAGTAAGTTATTTACTATAAATTGGTTTATTACAGGCAAGAAGCTTTCATGGAAAATTATTTTGTCAGTCAACGAGAGAATATATTTCGCAATGTAGAAGTTCTGATTTATGTGTTTGATGTAGAAAGTAGAGACGAAGAATTAAAAAAGGATTTGAGGTACTACCAGACATGTCTAAGTGCAATTTATGAAAATTCTCCTTCTGCTAAAGTTTTTTGTTTAATACATAAAATGGATTTACTGCAAGAAGATCAAAGAGACAAGGTATTTGTCACACTTGTATTCAAGTTTTGAACTTGAATTTCAAATTTAGGTTTCAGCAATTAAGGTAATAGTATTCAAATTTCAGATATTCTCAGAACGAGAAAATGAAATAATCAACATGTCTAAACCAGTGAAGTGTACATGTTTCAAAACATCTATATGGGATGAAACATTATATGGAGTAATTATTTACTCGTAACTTGTATAAATGTACCGTCTTGATACAACCGGTGTTTTGTTATTTTTTTAGGCATGGTCATCAATCGTATACAAATTAATACCCAATGTTCAAGAGCTTGAACAAAGTTTAAGATTGTTTGCTGATTTAATGGAATGTGACGAAGTACTGCTGTTTGAACGTGCTACGTTTCTTATTATATCATTTTGTGAACGAGCTTCTCATCGTGATGCACACAGATTTGAAAAAGTATCAAACATTATCAAAGGATTCAAATTAAGTTGCAGGTTAGTAATTTAATTTATATCATTTGTAGCATTCAAATTTTTTATTTCTGTAATAGTAATAAAAACTAATCTTTTACTGTTTGATAATTAAAAACTGTTGAATCCCAACATTTAACAACCCTTAAAAATAAAGTCAGGATTTAATAATTCTATGAAACTCCCAAAAAGCATTTAACATTTTTAATTAAAGCAAAAAACCATTCAAAATCTTTAAAAAATCTACAAAAATCCTAAGAAAAGCAACTAGATTATTTGTAAAATTCACAAAAAAAATTTAAAAAATAGATGTTTTCACTTTGTTTTGTAATTAAAATTAGTTAGGTTTAATAAATAGTACTATGTGGTTCAACAAAACTATATGCATATCAGAGCCGAGTATTCAGCTTGTATGTGTAAATTAATGTTTCTTTATTTGTCCTCTATCGACTAAAAAATTACTGGTCCAATTTACAAATAGTTATTTTGCAAAAGGGCCGGGGTTGTCCCGTGAAGATTTAGAGTTATTGAAATCCTTGATCTGGCCATTTTAAATTTGTGTCATAAATATATATAATGGAAGTTAAATTGATGAAAAAAATAAAAATTTTATTTATAAGTGTTGTCGGGCAACCTAACCAAACAGCAAAATAAATATCAATCTTTCATATATTATTTAAAAATGTTTTTAAAAACAAACAAAAATCAACATGAAAGACAAAAGACAACCATTAAAAAAGTGAAATATTTTTCCACGTATTTTATTCTACGTAGTATAAATCAAATTTATAGCTCACATAGTTTTGTTTTAGACCGATAGAAAAACAAAAAAAAGCAAATGCCTACAAAATCTACACTCTACTAATAAATTTGAGATTATTGTGTCAAATCATAGCTGACATTATTGTTTTTGCAGTAAATTAGCTTCTCAGTTCACAGCCATGGAAGTCAGGAACTCCAATTTCGCAGTGTTTATTGATATATTTACACCCAACACATACATAATGGTTGTTATGTCTGAACCTAATATTCGTAAGTCAACAAACAATAAAAATATTTCCATAAACTTTAATGGGAGTTCATTCATAATGTTTGTAGCCTCAGCAGCTGTTTTATTAAACATAAAAAATGCTCGGAAACATTTTGAAAAACTGGAGCGCACAAGTCAAGTACATCAAAGTAGTACCAACAAATCTTGAAGGTTTGACCGTTAGCCAAACGTCTTTTCTTTCTTAGTTCAACGACAGCAATTTTTTTTATTTAGTAACTGTTTATACAAAAAAATGTTTAACAACACTACCACTCATATTTATTTATGTATACTAATTAATATAATTATTTATTTTAATTTTATTTACGTTTGTGGTATCGTATATAATCTAAATTAGCGCCTATTGTCACAATATGACGCTGTTGCTCAACTGAATTTAACATAGTACTGTTAAATATACAATTTTGTCACCTTGTAGTATCTCCTATTCAGTTATGATAAATATGTTTTGTGTTTTGACAAATCGGTAATTAAACTGCTCTAGCGGAAATGCATTGTACAAACAGAGTAAAATGTTATTTACAAGTAGAACATAAGTTTTGTTACCTAATACGATTCACGTGAAATATTAAACGGTTATCATTTTTACAAAAACTTGTTGGTTTATTTATTTACTCTATACTGAAACGCTTATTATTTGCTAACGATAAGAAGTTTGTGAAAAAATAGTTTTGTCTTGAAAACTGTGCACCAGTATAATGTACAGCATCGTGAAAGGTATTTTTGAAAATAATGAAACATTAATTATTGATATTTAGTATAGTTGATGGTATTTACATTTTTTTTTGTTGTTCACAACAGCGCCAGTCATTTATACCAAAAAAAAAATAAAAATATATTAAAATGTTTTTAATATATGTCAGACTATTTAAAAGAGAGGGCATTTTTATAAGATTTAAGCAGCAGGAATTAAAATGGCAATATTTTAAACATATTGAACAGCCGAAAGCACGGTGTAGTGTAAAAAAAAATGAATTTCAAAATGCATCAATTTTATTGTGTGTACTGAGCAAGGTTGTGATTGACCTAAAAATAAATTGCAGATAGTAATCATAATAATTTAACAATACAAAACGGTCAATACATTTTTTTTTAAAGTTCACTAAATTAGGTAGCGCTTTATTATTGAACAAAAGAACAAACATTTTTACTGGTAATGAATACGTTGATATCTATCCAAGAATTTACTTGTATTAGACTGGTCAAGTCCAAAACATTTTAACACAGAATTGACAAAACAAAAATAATAAAATATAAAGGTGAATTTTCAATAATTATATACATCAATAATTTGTAAAAGTCGTCTATAAAAATTAGTAAATACATTATTAAAAAAAACCATCAGTAAAAACGTAACGCATTACAATCAATAATATTGGATTTAGACGTGTTAAATTATGTAGAAAATAAAATGTTCTAGATATATTTCAATTGGTAAATTATAATTACCTTATGAAATCAAATTATCTATAATGTTTGGATTTAGCCATGTATCCGATATTGGCACTCCTTTATATTTATAATTTCTAAATCCAGTTACATGATATTTTCCCAAATACCAGTCAACAACATTATTTGTGAAAATACTATTGTTGTGAGCTTTTACTTTTGACTTATTATCATCAAAATCAACAAATACCTCAAAATCCATACAATTTTTAATACAACAGGTTTCATACTTTTTTGAATTGATTTCATTTTGCGGCTGGTCAAATCTTAAGATCACTTGTTTTCCTCGAAAACTATGGAATTTTTCCTTAGGTACACACCAATCGGTTGCCATTTGTTCACCTCTTTTTAATTTGAACATTACATACAAATTTGTTTCAACCATTATATTTGATGTTAATATATCATTGAACATGTCATTATTCAAAATATTTCTAAAACAAATAGATAATTGCATACTTAAACTTTGAATACATCTACAAAAATATTAATTTTTAAAATATTAAGTTCATCAAAACTCTTATAAAATAAGCCCCGCATTAAATAAATTGTGTTATTAAAGCATTAGATATTTATTTATCAGTTTATACTTTATGTTAAGCGTGGTCAGTTGGGCCACAGTCTGATTTTTTTCGATAGATAAATAACATAATAATTATTAAAATAAATTTGTTAATTTTTATAGTCATTTTTTATAGATTTATAATATAAATACCATTTTATATTGCAACTTTTAAATTTGGAAATTATTATGAAAATTTCATTACATCAATCAAATTTTAATGTATTTATTTATATTTAATGCGTCAAACACAACCAGCAACATAGTTATTGGATTGTTAAATGATAAAAATTATTTGTGCAACTGATGAAATATCTATCAAACAGATGTCTATGTCAATGATCCAATAACTAGTGGTCCAATGGTCGTTAGTGAATACGACATTAGTTTTCAAAAAATCTGTACTTATTATGAGATAACATTGAAAATTATTTTTGAATTTTTGGTAATTGGATTATAAAAGTAGATCATTAAAGATTTCATGATACAGATGTATATTCAAAAACTAGTAGGATAAGAATTGAAAACTATATTTTTCAACAATATGATTCGTTAAATTCATAACAGTTTTTTTGTATTCTCAACACAACGTACATTGATTTATTGTTATTATTGTACGTAGATGTTATATGAGCTGTAAATGAAATCACTTAAAAAAATACTTAGATCTTTTTCTGACTCAATTTTTTTACCATGTTTTAACAGTATTAACGGATTTGGTATATCTAAATGAAATTAGTTTTTCCAAGTAAAAGTAATATGATGACATTTTGTAATGTTCACAGAAAGGCTTATAAATAATTGCACGCAATTTAAAAAAATTGTTAGGATTTTTACAATTATCTAAGATCTTTAAAAACTATTATTAAATTGAAATATTACTTACTTAAATACATTATCTATGTGCTGTCTAGACGAATGTTGTTTTTCATTATGTGTATAACTTAATTCCGGTACATTTATTTTAAATACAGTCAGCGGGTTAAGTACACTGGATCCAATTAATATTACAACTGATTCGATGTGGTTTTTCTCACAGCCATGGAATTCGTTTTCAATATACTGAAATAACAACATTTATATGAAACAAAATTACTTAACATTTTGTAGTATCTCTAAAGCAAATCACACAATACGGTTATATAAATATATACAGCTTAACACTGAGTAATATCCCAGATGTTAATCTAACGGAAATCACCTTAAAAACAGTTTCAAGGGAACTGATAGTTTCGGAAACTTTCTTGAAATACTTGTCAGACTCCAGTCGGTATTTCTCTTTTTGGTTGCATCGGTTTTCCTGTAATGATGAAAAACAAACGAAAATAATAACGATGCAATGAGAAACAACGAAACGCCTGTCCCAGCGGAGTGCTCAGCTACAATTGCCATCGAAGGCACGCAAACCGAGACTCCGACGTCAACTGGCTTGAGAGTCAGCTCACCTCAGCATTCAATTCCTTGTACTTATTCATGTACAACTTTAGACGGTCGACAGGATAGGGAATGAGTTGCTTCTCGTAAATCAAGTATTTGATGAGTGTCGTGACCAGGCTGGAGAATGACCGCGGAGTCATGATATCGGACAGGTGAATGCATACGTCGCAGGCAGCCATCGTGCGGCGCCGTTGTCTGCGGACACGGATGACACTAAAAGTCGTCGAGGGATAGGCACGTCCCGCGAGTAAGTCAACGGCGGTCGGCGATCACTCGGAGTAATGCGAGTGAACGAGCGCTGGTGCAATGTCCGTTTGACAAACGGAACGGCAACGAGAGGCTGACCAACGATTCGACGAAAACGAACGGAATCAAGCGTAAATGCCAAACGAAAAGACTAAATAGAATGACTATAGAGGAGACGGAGACGACTCACGTTCTCGCGGCGTACGTTGACCGATTTTTCCACGAACTATTAACTTGTTCAAACTTATCAACATTTTTTAACGTTCGGTTGATAAAACGAAGGTTATCAATACGTCGTGGCAACATGATAGAGATACATGGTCTATAGGGCGCGAACGGCGATCTTTATTTTCTCCTTCATGATAATACAATCGTATGATAATATAAAACGCCAAGTCTACGATAATATTATTATTATTATTATTATTATTATTATTATCATTACTATAGGGTTCGGATTTGAAGGCAATATAAATGATAATAAATGCACTTAACATTTTTACTAATTTCATGTTTTATAAAAGTAGCAACTTAAAAATTTACAAAAAAAAACGTATGTAATAGGTTTTTAACTACGTACATTTCCTATATAATTTGTATTAAATAGAAAAATGTACAACCGTCTACTTCGATCAAATGTTTTTGGTAAAGCAACGACGGTTTGGTTTTAAGATATTTTTTCATATAGAATAATATGGCTTTTCAACGGCTGACGAAGTTAACGGGCCATATTTCATAAGTATGTATAATTATCTTATTTATTGTATTATAGTTTAAATTGTCGATTTGTACTGTAAATACGATTAAAATTGTGATGAATTGATAATTTAACACTGCATATTATACAAAAAGTGGAGAAAAGAAAAAAAAAAGAAGTATTTATTGGTAAAAAAAGCACAAGTAATGTTTGTCTATTGGTATAAAAATGAAACTAAACACATTCTTATAAAAGAATTATTTTTCCATCTTTATCCTAAAAAAAAAGAAATGGCATATGTTTTCAAATCCGAACCCTAATTATTATTATTAATTATTTTTCTACCAATTTTTATTTGACTAGATTAAAAACTATTATGATGTCGGGGCGTCTGTATTTCTGCGACTGATACGTCATAATATTATAGTATTGCTATTATAGTGTGATGAGAAATCTGAAATCGCAATGCACGTCTTGTTCTTCATTTTTTAGTAGTCTACGTGAACACATTTTTCAACACTTAATGTTCGATTCACATTTATGGTAGCAGTAGCCAGTAGGTATAAATACATTTCAAAATAATGTGTGTAAAATAATAGATTTTTGTGTTTGTTTGTTTAACACATTTTATCAACATATTTAAACTTCAAACACTGATGGAAATAATTAATGTTCCTATGTATTTATGATATTTTAAAATTTGTGTAATATAAATTTAAATTCAATAGCTATGTTTAGTAGAAGAAACCAACTTAATATGATAAACGATTATTGCGTTTGAACATTTAAAGAAAATTTTATCAGCAAACCATTAAGATTGAGAAAATATTTTTATTTAAATTACATATATTATCATTCAAAACATGAAATTCTTATTATGTAACGCTGTACTTTTTTTACATTCTAAATTTAAACACCTTTAGTTATATGTTTTAATAAAATTAAATATAAACAAAACAAAACATTCAATTGTTAAAAATAACAATAAAATGAGAAATACTTCATTTAAAGTTCAGTTTTTAACTATCATTATATCATAATTATCAAGAAATTAATTAAAAAACAAGTTGCTACGAAACAAAATTATTATTAGTGAAACATATTAATATGAATGATAATCATGTTATTTTACCCACTGTTTTGAAGTTTTTTAAGGTTCTCAAGACAAAAGTAAAATTATAGGCTTTTATTGTCTTTCGAGATAGTAAAATATCATATCTAATTTTTAAACCTAACCATTAAATCAAGCCAATATCTCAACCATAAACATGTTAAACCATTATGATGTTTTGAAAAGTTAATCTTGATTGAAGATCATAATGGTTACAGATGTCTCTTAACATACTTACTTCTTAAGCTGCTAGCACACTGGATACGTTACGTTCCGTCTCTATACGGCTAGGAGACGTTGAAAAGGCACACATTGGATACGTTTCTTTCCGTCTTGTTTGTGTTGTCCTGGAAGGAAATCGAGTGACGACACTCTACATAAAAAATATTGAAAGGCAAGTGGTTTCCGTCATACGTCAATTTTGCCCTAAACAGCAACGTATTCATCAACTTACGTCTACAAGACGCGTCGAAACGTGTCGTAACCGGTGTACGCCTGTTCATAAGAATGTATAGTAAGCAAAGCTTTCCGTCTAATGGAAACTGTGATTTGACATGATAGAACGTAACGTAACATATCCAGTGTGCGCTGCTTTAACAATTAGAAAATATAGTTGATAGTTAACCTGTATTCTATATTATTTTTATTGAATTGGATGCATGAAAAAAACATTGTAAAATAATATTAAAACAACAGTAGTAAAGTAATTTGTATGTTTATTAAATATAAGTAATTTTTATGTCTTTTAAATACAACTAATTTCAAAGAAAAACTTATAAAAACTTATTTAAATAAGAAAAATGACTATAAATTATATAAACAGAAGAAATGGATTTTAATTCTAAATAGCAGGCACGTTACATTTATTGATGTAATATTTTAAATAAAGAAAAAAATACCTCGTATAACTTACACAATTAAAAATTAATATTATATTATTACTTATACAATTCAATAATAAAACTGGAAAAAAAAATGGAAATCCCTCAATATGTTGATATCACATAAGAGTTTGTCAGTAAAAATTAATATATAAATGTCTAGAGCTAACTTATTATTAATTTATAAAATTGACTTAATTAAATAATAAAACTAATACTCATATTCCGTATAGTTTGTTAGAAGTAAGTCATATTCAGTCAAAGCAACTAAACGACTACTCGTAAAACATTTCATTAACCATTCCATGTGTACAGTCAAAATATTATGAGGCCCAGTGAGCCACTCTATAAATAACAAACAAACAAAAATTCATAAATATATGAATTCACAATGTAATAGACATACACATACGACACACATTATTTTTCAACCACCACAAAACTATATAGTTTATGTTAAAAGTACTTAAAGGCCACAACAAATTTTTTCCTAACACTATGTCCTAACTGGATTCGTGCGTCGCGTTCACACTCATCGCAATGCATGTATTGTTGGCAAAATTGACGTGCAGGAGGTCGTGAGATTTTAGTCGCAAAAATGTTGTTGAATAATGTAAAATGTTACTGTCCGAAAGTTTGGCGGTTAAATTATATATTTAAAAAAAAAAGCACAAACGAAATTCGATAAATCAAATTTGGTGAGTTTCATCATTGTTTACCATTCATCCCAATGAACTTTATTATACTCTTTTTTGAACTTCAGAAATAAGAAGTTCCAATTTTTACTCAAAGATATAAATTTAAATTAATTTATGTGCGTTGCGTTGAAAAATAAAACATGTTCTAATTTGTACGCTGCGATAAAACGCATCGCACGGCCATTTAGGACATGTCTGTATTTTGTTGCAGTTTGTTTTATTTGTGTGCATGCATCACCTGCAGCACACTACGCACGGTTCAGTTAGGACAAAGCGTAATAACAGCAGTTGAAATAAGCTATGCCTACCACAGTCACCCACAGAAATAAACCTCTGAGAAATACTCTTAAATGTAAACAATAAATTCTAATTGTTAAAGCAATAAATTAATTAAATTTTACATTTATTTACTCACCTATTACAGTAGTTTTAGAAGGTACATTTTCCAATTTATCGCATGGACTAATCTTATCGTCTTTTTCATCAAAGAATCTTTGTTTAATTTCTCTTTGAACCTTTTCATTTAAATAAACTATTACAAGTGGTTCTAAAGATTCGTAGTTTGCAAAATCTTCAACGCTATCAACAACTTTGATATTCAATTTTATCAACCAAAGCTAAAAAGAAAAATTATTACATATCACCTAACAATAATAGGTATACTTAAACATGGTGATATTGATAAATAGTAGTTATATCTTACTTGAATCCGTGCCCACCAATGATGGTTTCTAACAGAAAAGTGAAAATATAATACACACCAATTAATCCATTCCATTGTTGGATAAATAATACCTAATTTAACACTCGCTGATAACATCAAACCATATCTATTATAATATGATTCATCTGGTATAAAAGAAACCTGAAACAAATTCAAATATATACATAAATATACCAATAAGTATATCAATTAATTTAAAAAAATTAAATCACTATAATTTACCTCCGACAGTAATCGTTTATGTTTTAAGCTTTCCGACATCCACTTAATGGTCACAACAATACAATTAGAAACGATAGCTGTTATATAATCTGGTAAGTATACTGGTGAAGTAAAAGCCTTATCGCTTTTTACAATTAGATGTGTAACTTTATCACTCATACTATCATCCAATTCAAATCCAAATTTATAACAAAACTTTTCTATATATTTTCCATAAGATTTAGGGACATTTAAAGGGTTCCTTGGAATTTTTCAGAATAATAATATTAAACAATAGGACATTAATTAGAAGACCATTATCAATGAACAAATACTTACCGCTCTCTTGAGTACCTGATTGAAGCATCTTTTTTAATCAAAAATAATATATAAACAGATTTATTATTCAATTTACGATTATTATTTATTTGTTTTGAATGAGATTCAGGATTTCTGCAACAAAATTTATAAATTGCATTTTAGAACATGAAATAGAAAACCATTATCAATGAACAAAATACTTACCCAACTTTTGGCTTTAGGGGTTTTAGAACCGTATTCTTCTTTATTACATCAACAGAAGTTGAGGCTTGAGAATCAATCTTCAATAATTTAGGTATAAATATTTTTTTTAAAGGATATGCCCTGCAATAAAATTCATACATTACATTTTAGAGTAAAAAACAGTTAAAAAAATACTTACAAAAATTGTAACGGATTAGTCGTTGCATTTGTAGACTTTTTCACACTATCATTTTGATTGTTCTGTTGATCTTTTAAATGAGTAACTCTAGGATTTTCAAGACTAGTAATTTTAGGTCTCAATACCTGATCAACGGCACTTTGATTAAGATCAGAATTTACATTGTTAGGAGTATGAATCGGATCTGATATTTCATCGTCACTTATTGCTTCATAATAATTAATACTATCATTGTTTGAATGATTCAATTTCTTGCGTTTATTACCAGTAGTATTATGAGTGCCTATACTCTGAATACTTGGAGTAGTATTTTCCGAATCTTTGGCATTGGAATTCTGATTATCGTCAATATCAGAATTATGAGTGCCTATACTTTGAATACTTGGAGTAGTATTTTCCAAATCTTTGGCATTGGAATTCTGATTATCGTCAATATTAGAATTATGAGAGCTTATACTTTGAACACTTGGAGTAGTATTTTCCGAATCTTTGGCATTGGAATTCTGATTATCGTCAATATTAGAATTATGAGAGCTTATACTTTGAACACTTGGAGTAGTATTTTCCGAATCTTTGGCATTGGAATTCTCGTCAACATAAGATGGATCTATATATGAATTTGATGAACTTGCACCATAATTCACTAAATAATATAAATCCTTATTACCAGGTCCCTATAAAATTGTATAATTTGTATTGAATTAAATTTTATTATATTAATAATATTGCAATGTAAGCTTAGGTACTATACATCTAGGCATTTATTTTTTCATAAATATTATTTTTGTTAAATTTGAGTTTTTAATGAAAAAAAAAATGTTTTTGGTACGTTATCTCGAGTACTTAGTGGTTGAAAGACATGTTGGTTAATTTAAGTTTGGTTTCATGCAAATACCTTTTTAATAAACAGATTCTACTACCTATAAATATATATATATATATAATTTCACAAAAAAGTATAAATAAGGTGCCTATTTTAAATATTTAACAAATTTGTCCCATCCAAAATTAATTGGGCAACAGAAGCATCTTTTAAAAGGTAAATTAAATGAAAAATAATAATGAAGCTTTAACACAACATCTATTCTACAATGTGACAAACAAACAAAATTGTTTATGTGTACGCGTTTTTTAACAAGTTCACTGTCCGATGACCCATATGTGGTTCATGGTTTATTTATTGAGTAGTCCCTAATAAAAATTGACAAACAATATGCTCTAGTCCACTTCGATAAGGATATTTTAAATTATATTTAGGGTGCCAGAGTAAGCTACATCTATATACAAAGCATTTTCTTGAACAGTTAGATAGAAAAGATGGAAAAGTTCAAAGAAAAAGATGTCATGGGGGTTATTCAAGTCTTCGTGAAGATGGACAGTTGAGTGCAGAAGAAGCAGGAAAAAAAACAAAAAAAGTTAACACACATTGTAAATCATGTGGTCAAGCTTTCTGTACAATTTACTACAACAAAAGCCATTAGTTTTTATTTATATATTATGTTTATTTAACTAGAATTAAAGTTCATTAAAAAATTACCTATCACAATATCAATATAAGAATAAAGAAAAATATTAGAAAAGTAATTTTCATTTTAGAACAATTTCATTAATTTATAATATTTATAAATGTGAATGTAACCATTATTTAAGGTCGTTATAACAATAATAAACCTATATAAACTATATATCGTTAGAGAGCTTATCAACTCTCCAGTCCAACTGTATAATCACTAATCATACATTTTATAGCATATAGTCCATACAAATAAATCCACAGAGAAAAAAAATATTGTGTATTATTTTTTTATTAATTGTCCTGTATTATCTGTAAAAAATTATTGTAAATAGTTTTAAGATAAATACTTTATAATAATATATAAGAAAAAAAAATTATTCTTTTATAACAACACCTGTTAAAATAATATTAATAATACTACTTATACTATTATTTAAAAAACTATTAATCATTTGAATTATCCGAGTTTTCTTTTGCGGTATTTCATGTCGGGCAAGTAGGAGTAGTATATGTAATAGTATATAACAGAATTATATATTATATATTATACATAATCGGTACTGCGGAGTTTAACCGTTCATATTATTCACAAAACAATGTTTTCTTAAAGTTTTTGATTATATGTATTGTTTAAATAAGAGGTAAATGGAGTTTCAAGACAATTTATTTTTATTCAAACAAGTAGTTCCCAATAAAAGTTTAATGTTAGCGAAACAGGTTACATTAATAAACGAATCGTACATTTTCATGAACAAATTTAAAACTAATAAATAGATACTACAAAAAACATTTTAATCTGTAAATTTCATATTTTTCTTTCCTTTAATCCCCCTCCCCCTAGTAAATTCAATGCACAGGCCTGGATCGGTCAATGCTTTTATGCAATGTGTTGTCGCCGTTAATAATATACTAAAAACACGTTATGGTAACGTATTTAACGAATCGTAATGAAAATTGTCAAAGGTATTCACTTACCATCATTTTTGCTCCGTCGACAAAATGTTCGGGCGACATATTGTTGGTATATTTATATATTATTGGGCGACGAACGACGCAGCCGCGTTCTGTTTTGCCGATTCGACGGTTTCGGATTGTTTGCCAGTCGCACTAGTCGACGGGGTCTCGGCGCTTGTGGCACTCGGAGTGACTCGTGTTACAGAATCGTTTGTCGGTTTCGCTTCCAACAGTCGTCTGTGAAACACGCGATACGTTAGTAGGACAAACCTTGGTATACGGGTTGTGCGTTTCACGACGGACGCGTAATGAAATTCGTTCGGAAATCGCGGATCGAAAAGAGCAAAACCGGTCGGCGGCGGACGATTATTGAAAATAAATATAACGCAACGACGAGCGGCACACTCACCTCAAAAGCAAATTTTTGTTTATTTTCGGATACAGGCGTGCGAATTCACGATCGTCCATGACACGTGGATTGTCACTTGTTGCGGCGGCGGCGGCGGCGGCCAGTGGAGCACGTGCGTTTAGGTTCAACGGACGGACGAGAGAGCTCTCGTAATGTCGCGGCGACGACGGTTTTCGAACGGAACGAACGGCAATATGCGACGAGACGGACCGCGGCAAACAAAAAATGTCGGCAGAATATGCGGAACACGCACGACCACGCGCGTGGTTGAGACGAACGGCGGCGGCGGCGCGTGATTTACAAAAGGACGCGGGCGGGCGGGCGGGGGGGAGGGGTGGACGGACGGACGAGAATCACACAAGACCGGAGGCTAGAGGCGGACAACGGGAAATGCGCGTCGAGCGCGCTTGGCGAGGTTGTCCTTGACGGCGGCGACGGCCGAGGAGTCGGAGTGGGAGGCGAGAGCGGGACGCGGTACGGTGCAACGTATGCGCGAACGACAGGTTCTGGTGGCCGCCGCCGCCGGTGGACATCCTTTGTTCGTGCATTCCTCGGACCTTTGTACCCCCCCCGACCCGGACGAACCGTCGCCGCCCTGACCGCCGACAACATCGCCGGCAGTGGATGGGAGGGGAACGGGACGGCCGCAACCACCGTTCGGTTGTCGTAGCCATGGGGCCGGGGGGATGGGTCGGGTACTCGGTAGAGGTGTGGCGGTGTCTTCGAGACACCGAGGGTTGCCAACTTTGGAAAACTCGAGACGGTCGCGACGAACGCGTTCCGTAGACACCGAAAAAACGAGCGACGCGGGGCCGTACCGATGAGTCCACGACGCCGATGTTTTCGAGCGTGTTTTATACATTGTATACGCATATAATGCATATTATTGAGATTACACATTCTCGGACAAACACGTCGGTGCGTTTGGTACGATGTCGAGCAATCCGTTGCCCTCTCGGCTCTTTCAAACCCGATAAACACATTATGTCGCCGTTTCCGTCGGCCGTACGTATCCGAACGCCGCGTAAAATGGCGACGGATTTTTACTGTCGGAGAGATACGGTGCGATTCGCGATTTTTTCGAAACAGTTTGACGCGAATTTAGAACGTCTTCGTTGTTAATAGCCGACTACTGTTGTACCGCGTTAAATGTACGGTACCATATACGACATTAAAGTTACCAGACAAACATGTAATATCATATAATATTATTATAAATATTTAAAAACGAACAAATCTCCAAACACGGAAAAGTCGAATATTACGAGTATTATCGTCGACGGTGCGACGAAAAGAAGCCGAGAATTCTTAAAACATTTGTGTTGCTATCGGCGTGCGAATGAGTTGTTTTTTTACCGACAAACGGAATTTTCGTACAATCTCTACAATAACTACGCGCGATTGGGCGTGATGGTATGCATCGGACTTTTATTAGTCAAATAACGATCGTATTCCTACTATGTATTGTGCGATGTGTATGTCTTGCGTAAATAAATGTCAATGCGTATTTCGTGAATATCGTTTTAATCGTGCGTTCCAATATTTAATTACACCTACTAATGTCCGGGACGTTATTTTAATGATAACAATTTAGCCGAATATCCATTTACAGACGCGTTCCGCGTAAATGTTAGCTTTTACGAATTCATTTATGTTATTTGAAATACAAGACTCGTATGAGATATTTGTAGATTATTTTTATAATTGAGACCATTGCTTTAGAAAAATAGACACCGAGAAAAGGAAGGCGAATGGATCAGATTTTATTTCCATATCGTTTAATTTAATAATCTAACGCGTATAAAAAATATTTGCGACATCGTATTTTCTCAATAATTAGAAAAATTGATCTCCGAAAGTAACAAAAGACAATATTTCCCAGCAGAGTCCAAGTTAGTCATTGAACCGAGTGTTCTGGTTAAATACGTGACGAAAAACAAATATCACACACATCATGGCTAAACAGTCGAATCAATAAACAATACATTCCTCGCTTCTCTCAGAATCTAAAATTTTAATTCGGTTAAAACGTCGAATATTATACCACATCGACTACAACTTACTTACTACAACTTTCTTTTCTTTTTTTTCTAATTTACCATTTAAATGTATACGCAGAGCCAGATTTACCTACAAGCAAAATACGCATTGTTTGCGGCCCTCGAAAAAATTCGGCCCGTAAAATGTCCGGTACATAAAAATTAAAAATATATTATATGACTAGCTGACCCGGCAAACGTTATATAAATTATCAAATAAATCGAACGTAAGTATAAATCATTATCTTATATCTAACAAATATACGGAAAATGATGCATTAAAATCGGTCGAGCCGTTGCGGATAAATACGTCATGTTCGTCGCGCGTTTGTCAAAGGTGTTATACAGTATGAAATAATTTATACTATATTTTATAAGATAATGAAATACAATATTTTGTTGTTTGTAGTATTTATTCGCTTCCCCCTAAATTTGGAGAAAGACTATAAATTATATATTTTACTGAAGTTACCTAAATTTATACCAAGTAATTAATTAGGCCCATTTGAATCATTTGCTTACGGTCCCAAAATTACTTAATCCGGCTCTGTGTGAACGACTAAAGACACGCTGCGCGCGCCCGGCGCGGATTCAGGAGAGGGGAGAGGGGCGGCCGCCTCCCCTCCCCCGATGGCCGTATCTAAATGTGTTGTTTAATTTGTTGCCGATAGTGTTTCGTTCTAAAAATAATGTCAGATCCTACGTTAATTATTTCGTTCACGATTTACAAATATTTACATGACCAACGTATTAACACCTATAGGTATCTAAATATAATATCTATAGTTATTTAAATTCCGCTCTCTACCCCGTTTATTATTTTGGCCGAATACTGCGCCTGCCGTACACCGTGTTAACCCCACGAACCTATAGTATCTCAACTGTGGACACCATTCGCCGTTGCCCGCGAAATAACAACGCTCGAACCGGCGTTCGCTAAAAGTTTATGTACGTGTACCGGTTCGCACACGTACCACATATCGCGATATGACATTCGTTTGACGTACGTCAGAAAACCGACCGTCTGACAGACCGAGCGCTGGCGAATTGTCATCGCATCGGCTTATTATACACTCCGAGCGTTTACTGTTTAGTACTATTAGTATATTTACTGTTGACGTTACGTTACGGCGTTGCGTTACGCGCGCGAACAGTACAAGCGAGCACTATATATATTATATTATTATTATAGCGACTTTTAGTAATACAATTTTAGGTGAACGAG